>OY282560.1:164443944-164971178 GCA_958295665.1 Tipula vernalis | reverse complement strand
ATATATAAATATATATATATATATATATATATATATATATATATATATATATATATATATATATATATATATATATATATATATATATAATTAGGAGTAGTAGGATTATGCGAATTTAAAAGTGTTACACGTTTTTAATCTAACTTACAACTAACTCAATTCTTATTTTAATTCTTAACATTTTAATTAATGCTACGTTAACAAAATATATTTATCTCTAATTTCCTAACCGCTCGTGTAACTAAGTACCAGGCACGTTGTTAATCATCAGCATTTTTGTATGCGTCGATTTAGGTCTTTCAACTTATGATTTTTAGATGACGTTTGCGTTTATAACGTGGGAACGTCATATTGGAATGTGTCTTATCTATCTTGCTAATGTAACTCCTCCCGGGGGTGAAAAAGGGCGTCCTCGGCCTTTGGGTTGATTCCGTATTTCTTCAATAACTCCGAAGGTGGCGTGGTATGTTCGGTGTTTGACTCCTCACGTGATGGACCATTTGAATTTTTTATTGTTACTGTTGCTTTGCGTCTGACGATACTGACATAGATTACTAATATTAAAATGTACATCGATGATATGGATGTTCCTCCTGATAATGTCCAAATCCAGGTTTGCTGGTTTGCTTGCTTTAGGTATACATGTTCTAGGTGTTTCCTATTCTGTATGTTGTCCTGGTTTATTTCCTCAAAATTCAGGGTTGATATTAGTTTCCGTGTTGCCTCAACGTTGTGTAGTGCTCCTTGTATTACTTGCATTTCGCTTTTTATTTCGTATGAATGAAACCTTTTATTATTAAATGTTATCGAGCAATTGAAGAAATCTATTAAGAAGTTTCCTG
The DNA here is from genome assembly GCA_958295665.1 of Tipula vernalis. Lineage (NCBI taxonomy): Eukaryota > Metazoa > Arthropoda > Insecta > Diptera > Tipulidae > Tipula > Tipula vernalis. Next base: position 164,970,336 of record OY282560.1, on the reverse strand, counting down.
TCAATTCTCGGTTACTTGGTCCGCAATTTGAATATAGCATTTCGTTCTTGGCGTTGTTTATTAGAATTTTGTCTTCGGAGATGTACTGGACCGTTGTTTCTGGCTCTTTTGCAACGTTGCATTGACTTCTAGTCCCCATTACCAATGGCTTAATGCAGCTATCTTGGAATTCTTTTATTTGGGAATGTTTTTGAACGAAGCTATTATGTCTCAGTGTGGTGAATAATTTGTTTTTGGATTTAACGAGATGTTGTGGGTAGTTCTCTATGATTTTGTTGTAGATGACTAAATGTCTAATCCTAATTATTGTCGATTCTTCATCCTCTAGTTTGGGTACTTCAAGTATATACAATAAAGTTTCTTTGTTTATTGCGATTTTTGGAGTCACATACTGGAGTGCCTCGTCTGGTAAGGTAATATTGACTCCTTGGTTGGTTAAGAGGTCTTTAATCGTGACGAGTTCTTTTATTGTCAGGATTTTGTTGCTTGGGAGTTCCAGTTTTGTCCTGACTATTGCATCCTGGATGTCTTCTAATATTGTGTTGGTTGTATCGATGTTTATGATCATTGCTATCATCTCTATTTCTGTCAAAATTACTTTGTTCGCTATAGTGGTGTTTTTCATTGCATTATTTACGGTATTTGTTATTAATTCGATTCTTTTGTTGATTTGTTCGTTTATCTTGACTTGCTGGTTGTTTGCGTTGGTTAGTTCGCTCATCGAACCATTGATTGCACGTAGGTCTTCGGTATCTGGATTCCCTGCCAGCCATTTCCATGCTGAGCCTAAGGTATCCCAGCGTTTGTGCCTTGTACTTGAGCTTGGTTTTATTTGGTGGAAGTTGTTGATTCATTTTTTATATTTTTGTTCTATTATATTGTATAATTCTAGTTTGTCATTTAATTTATTAGTAGCAATTTTGCCAATTGATTCTATAGTTATTTCTAATTTAGTTAAGTTTATGGGGTGTAGAATTTTTATGACCCCTGTTTGAATTTTACTTTTTAATTTAATTTTACTTTCTTTATAAATTTTCCAAAAAAAATAAAAAATGGATTTTAATCGGAACTGTATCAAAATTTCCTGGAATGATAAAAGAAATGAAAAGAAGAAATTATTTTTAATTTATTTGTTTTAATCTTTTTATCTTATTTTTGTTCCTTTTAATATTCCTGTTTGTATGGAATGTTTTATCTTTGCTGTTCTGAACCTTCATCTCAATACCTCTTGGTTGCGTTTTTGATCTTACATTTGGTTTAAAATATACCATTTGTTCTTCTGTAAGATCTGGTGGTTCTTCTTTTTTATCATTCATTTTTATCATATTTGCTCTTGCTTTTTCTAGGTTACAACTAACCGTTTTGAATATGTCTTTTGCTCTTTCTTGAATTTCCCTTGGGTCGATGAAGTTATTCTGATTGAATATTACTTCATTTGGCGTGAAGCCAGTAGCTGAATGAACGGTATTGTTATAGAGAGCAACTGCCAGTTCAATGGTAGCTGAAGTATTTGGGTTCAACATTTTGTGTTTATTGGTATTGAAAATCTCGATTACGGTAGCATGAGTCTTTTCAATTTGACCATTGAATTCGGAAGATGAAGCATACTCTAGCTTGATGTTAAGGTTGTTTAAAAACTCTTTCATTTGGGTGGATTGAAATGTAGTTTCTTGATCTGAGATTATGTTGTTCGGAATTCCGAAGAGTGTGAAATATTTGTTTAAGGCGTTGGTCACATCGATTATGTTTTTCTTCTCCATTGGTATCATCTGGAGATATTTTGAGAACGAATCAATGATTGAAAAAAAATTATTTCTGTTTATAATAAAAATATCGATGTGTACTCTTTCTAACAGCTTCTTCGTGATTGGCCGTGGGCGTTATTTGACTTTCGACTTCGTTGGTGCCTCTGTGGGCCCGTTCGTGTTCTTTTATTATTATTCTACTTTGTCTGTTTTCATTTGTTATGTCCTCAACTATTTTGGTTACGAAGATAAAATGACCAATTTGACAGAAGTTTCGTCTAAACGATGCTTGTATCTTATCATATAATCTTTCGGGTGCCATTATTGCCGATTGTTTACCTTATGATACCTCTTCAAGAATTCTGTAATGTCGGTTTCTTCGAATGTTTTTTTCGACATGATAATTCTCTTAAAACTGGGGAAGATTTCTTCCGAAATTATTACATCTATGTCTGCAATTTTGAATATTAGTTGGTTTCTGTAATAGTTGATTGGTCTGTCGGAAAAATGAATGAAATGATCATCTGACGTATTTGCTGAATGAACGGTTTCGATGTCGTCAGAAGGTTGTATGCGTTCGGTTTGAGTTCCGTCAGATTCACGTGGAATGTTTCTATCTGTTAACTCGTTTGTGTTTAATTCCGTCGTATTATTTGTTGTCGGCATTCTGCTTAGAGCATCTGCTACGACGTTTGTTTTGCCTTCCCTGTAAACTACGTCGTAATCGTAATTTTCCAGTTCTAATCTCCATAGTAGAATTTTGGAATTTTTTTCCGAGGATTTGATGAAGGTAAGAGGCTTATGATCAGTTACTAGTGTGAACCTATTACCGTATAGGTAAGGTTGGTACTTCTTCACTGCCCATATTATGGCTAATGCCTCTTTCTCGTTTGTGGCATATTTCACTTCAGTTGAGTTAAGTGTTCGCGATGCGAACGCGATTGGTTTTTCCGTACCATTCTGTATCTGTGATAACACTGCTCCTAGAGCGAAATCTGAAGCGTCTGTTGTTAATATGAACGGCTTGTCGAAATCTGGATAGATCAGAATTTGGTCTGTCGCTATCGTATATTTTAACGTTTCGAATGCCTTTATGTAATCTGGGTCTGTCAGATTCAGTGTGGTTTTTTTTTTAGGTATTTAGTCATGTTTTTGGCAATTTTTGAATAATCTTTTATGAATCGCCGATAATATCCTGATAGACCTAAGAATTGCTTTATTTCCTTCTCATTTCTGGGTAAGGGCCAGTCCAGGATTTTTTGAATTTTATCTTTGTTGGGTTTCACTTCTTCTTGGGTGATGACGTGCCCCAAGAATTCCGTCTCTCTTTTTAGGAATTCACATTTATCAAGTTGTATTTTCAAGTTGAATTCCGAGAGTCGTTTGAATACCTTTTCTAGATTGTTTAGGCGGTTTTTCAGATTTTCGTCAACTATGACTATATCATCTAGATAAACATGACAAATTGTCCCTATCAACCCTTGTAACACGTAGTTCATTGCACGTTGGAAAGTAGCTGGGCCGTTTTTCAGGCCAAATGGCATTCTACAGAATTCGAAGTGTCCCTTGTCCGTAGAAAAGGCAGTTTTCGCTTTCGAATTCTCGTCAATCTGTATCTGGTGAAAGCCAGATTTTAGATCCAATGTAGTGAAGTAGGTTGATTTTCCTAAATTGTCTAAATTTTTTTCAATTTGAGGCATAGGGTATTTATCGTCAATTGTTTTTTCGTTCAACTTTCGATAATCAATCACTACCCTTATCTTGCGTATCTCAGAAGCGTCTGCTTTCTTGAGAACGACCCAAATTGCTGCGGAATAAGAACTACTTGAGTGTCGAATAATGCCGCTGTTTAACATGTCTTGGACTTGTTCTTCCACATCGTTTTTGAAGTGATGTGGGTATCGGTAGGTTCGAGTGTATACGGGTGTTTCATCCCGTGTAAGGATTTTGTGTTTTATTATGGTCGTTGCTGATAACTTTTCGTTTGTTTTCAGCAGAACTGATTGATTTTTGTATATTTTATCAATGAGGGCATTTTTTTCGTTCTCATTGAGGTGCGCTGCTCGAATTACGTTTATTATGTCATCTTTACTGATCGAATCATTATTAAAAATTGGGATTGGTTTTAAAGTTTCGAAGTTGTTTACTTCTAATTTCAGTCTTGGGAGTTTTTTGGGGGGTTCTGGTTCGTTCGTAAGGATTTCTACTATAGTTTTACCTTTATTTGCTTTATATATAGTATACCTGGTTGAACTATAATTTCTTTATTTAGAGCTTCGTATTGAGGGACGAACCATTCGCCTTCTTTGGCTGTTTCGAATGAGACTACGTGATTATATACATTGCCAGTGGGATAGTAGCGCAAAAATTTAAATTTAATGTTATTTAAAAGAATCTCATATTCTTGTAATCAATTTTGGCATTAAGTTTTGCCATTGATTGAGAGCCCAAAATTCCGTCGAAGAACTTATGGAACTCTAACTCATAGAAGGTTTGGTCAGGTAAGTTTTTGTGAAGAAAATTAAATTTACATTTTTTATTGACGACGTGGTTTCCGAGGATGTTTTTGATAGAAGTATCTTGGGTTTCTAATAGATTTACTGGAACGATACCGGGTTTGATGATGTTTTTGTTCGCGCCCGTATCTATTAATAATTTAATTTTTTTATTTGGTTGTATGCTTTCGCATATTAGATATGAAAGGAAATTTAGTCTTCCGTATAGCTTTCCTGTTCCTCTTGAAAATTTGAGTTTATTTCGAAATTACTGGGAGGATCTTCTTCGTTTTGATTGTCTGAATCATAATCGTTTTTCGAGCTAATCTCGTGGGTTTCATGATTGTTTATCATGTTTTTGTTGAACGGATTTCGCGATCTCATAGAGAGGTCTACCTCCATAGGTGTTGGTGTGTCACCTGTTTGCCATTTTGGTTTTGGATTTGGCATGTTAAAATTATTTCTGAATTTTGTTTCGAAAATTGTTGAAACTGTTTAGATTGTTGAAAATTTGTAGGTTGGTTATTTGGTTTTTGATAAGAGTTTGACTTATTGAACCTTTGTTGGTTTATTTGACTCGTTTTCTTTGAGTTGTTTGCAATGGATTCATTGCAGCTAAATTTGCAGAGGAATGCATAAGCTTCTTCTACATTTCGTGGTTTTGCTGCTTGCGCAAAGCCAAAATATGGTCTACTTAATCCGGACAGGAATGCTGCCAGTGCGTCTTCTTCTACAAATGTACTGATCGCTTGCCAGGATTGGTTATAAATTTCCTGTTGTCTTGCTAGCGATTTTATACTCTGGACGATTTGTTTCGTCTTAGTATAGAAATTATAAATTGATATGTTTTCATTTTGTTTATTTGCCCATAGTTGGGACTTGTAGTATGTCAATTCTTGTTTATCTCCCAGGGTATCGAGAAGTATTTGCTTCACTTCTTGGAACGTTTCTGGGTCTCCTGATAGGCATAAAATGTCTCTAGCTTTACCTTCTACTTTGTTTTTTATAGCTTGAATATACATTGTAAACTGAGCTTGTGGGACTAAATGTTCGAAGAGTCTTAACGTCTCTTCTGCGGTCTTCAGCCAGACGGTAACCTGTTTTCTGTTCCCGTCGAACGAAGGCATCGACTTAATGGGATCAGGAATACGGAATATATATAAAGCGCTCAACATTTTCCTTTCTCTTAGTGTGACTTTTTTCTTTACGAAAAATCTTGTCAAAATTATGCGCACTGATTTAAGAAATTTTAACTGTCTTTTCGCGTCTATCTAGTAGTGCGCGATGGTAGACTATTACCGAGGAATTTCCCAAATCTCGTGTCTATCTCGTAGTGCACTTTAATATGGTTCAATTCCAGATCTTCGAATTTATCTTAAAGATCCGAAGAGGTTAGGTAAAAAGATATATAAAGATCTTACCTGGTTTGTGGTCGTGGATGTAACGGTTCTCAAAGCGGATCTGGTGTGGATGCGGTGGAACCTCCAGTCTTCTGAACGATTATAAAATCTGTAGCCCGAGATATCACGTGATCTTTCAAACACTTTTTTAAAAAAATCACTGTGTTGAATGTCCGTGATGGACTCACTTTAAAATAAGTTTTTATTTGCTTGTTTTTCTACACTGTTAATCACACTTTCACTTCACTTTGCCGTACGGCTGCGCCAATTATGAGTAGTAGGATTAAGCGAATTTAAAAAAAAAATATTTATTTTATTTTTTATTTCACTTTATTACAAATTTAAGTGTTACACGTTTTTAACCTAACTTACAACTAACTCAATTCTTATTTTAATTCTTAACATTTTAATTAATGCTACGTTAACAAAATATATTTATCTATAATTTCCTAACCGCTCGTGTAACTGAGTACCAGGCACCGTCCGTAAATAAGTACTTCGCAGGAAAAAATATCGATGTGTTGAGCTGGCTCCCATTTAGTCCACACTTAAATCCCATAGAAAATATTTGGCCTAGAGGTGTATCGCTGTAATAAAAGCAAATGGCGATCCAACAAAATATTAATATTAAAGATAGAATTTCTATAAATCAGTAAAAAACAAAAAAAAAAAATGAAATAAATAAGTGTTTAATTTATTCCGTTACTTTAACTCCAACCAACGTATTTTGAATATTTTGGCATTTTTCGGGTTTTCCCCTAAATTGCAGGTACATATTTTTTTTCGAAAAATTAGGTTGGTTTTGTAATTTTAGCAAAAAAAGACTCCAATTTGTAATAAAATAAGTTTGCTCATTTGTAATAAAATATGTTGCAACTCTTAAGCATTGTCTGCCGCAATCGATTGGGATGAAAGATAATTTATATATTTGTAGATCGTGCTATTTTAAAGTTAGCTGCGCAAACGCCGAAAAATTGAAACAGAGCCATCACCATTTCCGGAACCACCTGCATTACCTGCTACTCCGGAAACAGTAGCTTCTGATGCTAGTTCTATTAGTAGTGATAGTGAAGAGCGTCATTTGAAAGATACAACTGTTTTAGAACAAATTAATCAGAAAATCTGTATTGGCAAGTCGCCAATGAATCCGAGCAAGTTAGAAACCAGAGGAAAATCTAGCTTCGTCAAACAAAAGAAATTGGAGTTAAAGGACACGGAGGTTCTTGTTTCATGTGATTTTGCCGAGAACTATTCATTTATTATGCAAAATGCGGCACAGGGTTTTCGTTGGAATAATAAGCAAGCAACAATTCATCCGTTTGTAATATACAAGAAAATAGAAGGAGAACTACTATAATATCTGATTGGTCTTCATAATGATACTGTTGCTGTATACTTATACTTATTCATCGGGAAGTTGATCCAGTTTATGAAGACAACATTTTCTAATATATCTAAAATATTTTACTTAACTGATGGTGCAGTAACACATTATAAAAACAAAAAGAATTTTATGAATGTCATCAAACACAGAGATGATTTCGGAATCGATTATGAATGGCACTTCCACGCAACTGCTCATGGCAAGTGACCGTGCGATGGAGTGGGAGGTACCATCAAAAGAATGGCAGCCAGAGCCAGCCTCTCCAAGGAATACGAAGGTGTAATAACCAACGCGCAGGAATTATTCACATGGGTTAAACGCTTAAATACAGACATGGAGTTTGAGTTTTGTCCAAATGCAGAATATAAATGTAAAGAAAAGGTACTTTCCAAGAGATTCATGCAACTGAAAACATTTAAAGGAACGCATGGGTTTCATGCAGTCATTCCTATTGAGAATGGCTCTTTAAAATGTAAAAAAATATTCGAATTTGGAGGATTATGTTATATTTAAACAATAAATATTTATTTGGATCATATTTTTGTTTTTTAAAATTCCTTGGCTTTTAATATTTATATAGGGATCATATTAAAATATATTTCGTAATGTTTTTCGTAAAATTCAAAATTTATTATTTTCCTATGTATTAGAATAATAATAAAATATTTAAAAAAATTTTAAAAATGCGTGATCCGAACGCACCTAAACCGATTTTGTACAAAAACAAAAAATAATATATTCCTGGATTTTTGGTATATGTGTATGTAAGATTAGTAAATGAGGTACAAAAAAATGCATTGGTACATAGTTGAAAAACAAAATTTTGGCGGGAATTTTTTCAGGGAAGAATTTCAATATGATATAATTTTTATATTTTTTTCTCAATCCTCATACTTTTATCTATAAAACGAGGCCTCTATCATAATTATAGGATAACAACTTTTTAATTGACAGCCACAAATGCATTTCCACCTCAGCGTATTTTTCAAATATTTGACACCCTGTATCTCGCCCAACAATAACAACAACAAAAAATAGTCTTCCATAATATTTTATTTTAGTCAAGCGCTAAACAATGAAAAACCAAAAAACTTAAAATTTGGATATGACTTCCGGCTCGATATTGTGACGGTGACACCTAGTGTGTAGTAGAATAAGTTAAATTACTAGCTCAATGTTTAACTGTACTAAAATGGAATTTTCCATGATAAAAATTGTTCTAAATGTTTCTACGCTATTCTAACTGGAACAGTCATGAGCTTTCTAGAAGTTTGGTTTGTGTATATAAAAAGGCGAACGAAGTCGAATTGGATTAGTAGTATTTGGTAAGCGATAGTGTGAAGATTAAAAAGGAATTAAAAAAGTGATTTAAAAAGTGTTTTAGTGGAAATAAAAATTATAAGTGTTTAGCAAAATTTAAGAATAATTTATATAAAGTGATTTTGTGAATTTTTATTAATAAACTGTGTTGTAATAATTCTTGTGTTAACTAAATAAATTTGTTGGTGATAAATTAAATTGATTTTGTATTATTCACAATCCAGTGAACGAACCTTAATTGACAAAGTAAAAACGTACCAATTGGTGACAGCGGTGGGATTGTGAATAATAAGATAAAGAAAATGATTCTCAACGAATTAAAAGTTCCAGAATTAAAGAGGGAACTTGAGAAACGGGGTTTGGCCACTGATGGTAGTAAGGCAGTGACCATCATGATTTTGGCGTGGAAATAACGGATGCGGCAACCGTAGAGGAGAAAGCAGAAGACAGACAACCGTTGGTTGAAAAGACACTTAACACATCTGGAAGTTTCGATTTGGCGCATTTAATGGCTACTATGAAGCAGATGACAGGTGGAACAACAAAATCAGTCTAATCAGGAAATTAAACACGAAATGAAACAACAAATGGAGAAAATTGAGCAGTCAAACCTAAAAATGGAACAACAAAATGTGCGATAGTTGGAGAATATATACCAGTCAAACCAAAAAATAAAACAACAAAGAGAGGAAATTAAAGACCAAATTATAGATGGTCAAAAAAAGAATGGACGAGAAACTTCTCGAATTATCTACTAACATATGGTATATGGCGAAGTGGAGAAGCTGCAAATGGAGATTCAACAGGTTGACCAAAAATTAGAAACGGAAGTATGGCGGTTCAACAGATTGAAGGGAAATTTCAATCGGATATTCAACAGGTGCAGCATAAATTACAAGCAGAGGTCCAACGTCTCGAGAAAGAGTTGACTGATGTCAATAAAAGTGAAACAACGACGCAAGTGGTACAGATCATCCAGCCGATTAAGTTAAAGCCACCAACATTCGACGGAATAACATTTTTCGGCATTTTCAAATTTCAATTTGAAACGGCATCAAATCAAAACCGTTGGAATGATGAACATCTTGTCGCAGTGTTAATAGTGGACCTTAAAGGTGAAGCAGCGAAGGCCTTACAAACAATTCCGGAAAAAGATCGCAACAGTTATCTCGAAATTATGAAGGCGCTGGATAGGAAGAACGGCAGTGATCACTAGCGGGAAATCTATCGCATGAAACTTAAAAGCCGCTATCAAAAGAGAGGAGAATCGCTACAGGAATTTTCATTGGCGATCGAGCGACTAGTACATCTAGCACATACCAGTACGTCGGCTGATTATATGGAAAGGCTAAAAATTGACGCATTCATTGACGGCATTCGAGATCCAGAGACACGCAAAGCGGCGATGTTGCCACTTAAAGCAACCCTCGCGGAAACCGTTGCGTTTTCGTTAATGATCGAGGCTGTGCTGAACTTCACCAGACCGTCATTAGTTAGGCGCGAAATTAATTTAGACGCTAAAGAGTACATTGAGTGGACCGTATCAAAATTTAGAAGCGGCAGGCTTAGGTTTTGGGAATGTGACAAGTTGGGTCACATCTCAATGGACTGTCGTAGTGTTATACAGGGATAGAGAAGATCGCCACCTTTTATGGGGGCGAACGCCGAACGGTCGGGACAAAGATCTAGAGGCAGCGGTGTTACAGGATTGGCCACATCTCGCGAGATTGTTTGGAAGCAAGGGGAAAACGGCACGGATCACCAACTTTTGTGGAAAGAGCACTAGGAGGAGAGCAGGAATCGGATGAACGGTTGACAACCGTCGGTAAAGTGGTAAGGTTTGAAGTCAGTTTGAAGGAACCGAAGCTGGCTTCGCCGTCTGGTTGCCCCATAATATTCATCCCTGTTACGAGTGTATCACGAGGCGAAAGCAGCGTAACAATCAAGGGCGATGTTGATGGGAGGAAGTGTATCATTACGCTGGATACCAGAGCAACCCACCCAATTGTCCGGAAAGAATTGATCGCAGGAGCTGTGCAGCTGGCTGATGGGTTGAAATTAAGAATGGCAAATGAAGAGAGTGTAATGATAAAAGGGAAAAACATCGTTAACATACCAGTTACATACGTACAACATAACAGTTCTGGTCGCAGACATTGTGGACAAGGTCATTTTGGGAACAGACTTCATGAGGATGAATGGCTTTGTGTTGAATTTTGGACGAGGAATATTGAGCAGCGATAACATCGAGTTGAAACTTAAATTTAACGGTATGAATGCGACAGTAAGGCGAGTAACAATGAGCCATTGCGAGGAGCTGCCATCGAAATCTGAAACAATTGTTGAGGAAACCAATGACCACCAGGTTAAGCAGACATTGGATAAGAAGGGCCTAGTTGTGCGAAGTAGAGTGCGAGTGTCGAGCGACTGTATGAAAACTCGATATGCGATACGGGAAAATAGCCAAGGATTACACGAAAGGCAATTGGTGTGGCTTCACAACTCGCAACAAAAAGAAGGAGGATTTATCGAGGAAACTGCAGCCTGTATGGACGGCACCCTACAGGACTAGGAAAGGACAAGGAGGTAAATCGAAGATGGTGCTTTCAGACAGGTGTGGCCCTGTACAAAGGAGGTGATTTGGGTCCTGTTCGGGATGAACAGGCTTAGGTGAGGGGTAGTGTGACGGTGACACCTAGGATGTGATAGAATAAGTTAAATTAATAGCTCAATGTTTTACTGTACTAAAATGGAATTTTCCATGATAACATTGTTCTAAATGTTTCTACACTATTAGTACTGGAGGCAAGTCATGAGCTTTCTAGAAGTTTGGTTTGTGTATATAAAAAGGCGAATGAAATCAAATTGGATTATTCGAATTTGGAACGCGATAGTGTAAAGACTATAAAGGAATTAAAAAGTGATTTAGAAAGTGTTTTAGTGCAAAATAAAAAGTATAAGTGATCAGTAAAATTATGCGAATAATTTATATAAAGTGATTTTGTAAATTATGAAAATTTGTGAAATTAATAAATTCGTTGCTGATAAATTGAATTGATTTTGTTTTATTCACAATCCAGTGATACGAACCTTGATTGACAAGGCAAAAACGTAACAATATTTTGCATGATTTGATTCTATATGTGCACACGATGTCAAGTTGCTTTATGGCATTCCACACTCAAATTGTAAAACAAAATTGGAAAGGTGAACGATTTTTAAGTGTATTGTGTTCCTTCTACATCTCTCACAAATCAATTTCAATTTTTTGGGCAGATTTTTTTGATTTTGGTTTAATTAATTTGTCCCAGAAGTATAATACTTCACCTTCATTGTTACATAAAAATTATTTTTTAATGCATTTGGAATATTTTTCATTTATTCAAACGAAAGTAAAACTATTTTGAATTGGATTACGACTGTGTGCAATTTTACAAATAAAAGCGAAATTTCATTTTAGGCTTTCGCACACCATTTTTGATATATTGTCCAAATCAATCATTTTGGTACTTTATTGATCATCAAATTATGTAATAATTGCAGTTTAAATACAAATTCGTGGCAGCACAAATCGCATACCAGTGTTTAGTAATACATAAAACAGATGATGGTTTTATATAAATAAATCACGAGTGAGTGTGTTATTCAAGGGTTTTTGTTGATGACAAATTGATTGACAATTATTGTAGATGTCACAGCCTTTTGTACGGATTACATTCTTCATTGTGTGCAAATTGGATAATTGGAGCATAAATTATGCTATTATTTATAAATGATGTGAGCAAGTTACACTCAATTCAATTCATTGGTTTGAGTTTGGAGTAATTTAACATTACTAAAAAATAGAAAATTATTTAGTAGTCATCAAGAAGGATGGCTCTTTTAAATTCTAAACCTGTTTTCAACTGAAAAAAAAATGTACACAAAGATTCAGGAGGTTTTAAAATTGGGACTCAATAAAATCATAAAGCTTAATCGTTTAGCTTGCTGATCAATCACTCAAACAATTGGTCAGCACGTTGAATTATAAAGAACTTTAAGAAATTGGTTAGGCGGTGTTCAGTCCGAATCTAAATACAAGCTTTTGTAATGACAAGCAGCAACAAGCATAAGAAATCTTGATATTAATGAATTGTTAGTCTGACACATGTGATAGTCGCGATGAGCGTGTTTGCTGCCGATTTTCGTCGATCGTAAAGGGGATGCTAGAAAGGCTCAACCAATCCCAATAATTTAAAAAGTTAATAACTTAAAGCAGATTAAAAATGAGTTCCTGAATTCTAAAACGTGAGACTAAGCCATTAATTAACTGTAAGTATAATAATTCCAAATGATAAGTAACAAAATTTAAAATTCTGATTTGTCGAAAAATTGAGAATTATTATTTAATACCAACTCATAAAATTATGTAATGGTGACACCTAGTGTGTAATAGAATAAGTTAAATTAATAGCTCAATGTTTGTACTACGGTGGAATTTTCCATGATAAAAACAGTTCTAAATGTTTCTACACTATTAGTACTGGAAAGGTCAGCTTTCTAGAGGTTTGGTTTGTGTATATAAAAAGGCGAACAAGATCGAATTAGATTATTAGAATTTGGAAAGCGATGGTGTAAAGATTAAAAAGAATTAAAAAGTGATTTAAAAAGTGTTTTTGTGCGAAATAAAAAGTAAAAGTGATCAGAAAAATTGTGAGAATAATTTATATAAAGTGATTTTGTGAATTATCATTCAAAATAAATTTTTGTGCTAAATAAATAAATATCAGCAACGAATAAATTAAATTGATTTTGTATTATTTGCTGCGTTCCATTTGAAGTGGCAAAGTACAAATAAGTACTTGGGAGTAGATGGTAAATGGAACGCAGAAAATTAATTGCGAAAATTAAAATTAATTTAAAAAAATTTACGTACAACATGGAAAGTTGGAAAATTAATTATTAAGTTGAAAACTGATTAGCCATTTCTTACCGATTAGTTGTACTAAATATTCTTGTAACGAAGTCGCCATAAATTCAAAAAGCAAACTACTCATAAAATTTAGCAAGAGTAGCTGCATGCAGTCAGAAGTACTTGTGTGTACTTTGCCACATTAAATGGAACGCAGCAATTCACAAACACACAAACGTAACAATTAAATATTTTTACGGTGACATCTAGGTTGTAATAGATTAAGTTAAATTAATAGCTCAATGTTTTACTGTACTAAAATGGAATTTTCCAAGATAAAACTGTTCTAAATGTTTCTAGACTATTCTTACTGGAAAAGTCATGAAATTTCTAGAAGTTTGGTTTATGTATATAAAAAGGCGAACGAAGTCGAATTGGATTAATTAGTTTTTGGTAATCGAAATTATAAGGATTAAAAAGTGAATTGGAAAGTGCTTTAAAAAGTGGTTTAGTGCGAGATAAAAGTTACAAGTGATCAGTAAAATTTGTGGAATTATCAGAAAAAATGATTTTGGAATTATTGTTAATAAATTGAGTTATTTTGATTTTTTGTGTTAAATAAATAAATTCGTTGTGTTATACTGAAGTGTTTTGTTTTATTCACAATCCAGTGATATGAACCTTGATTGACAAGGCAAAAATGTAACAATATTTAACACTAGAACTACCTTTTCCACGACCATTCATAAATGTGGCTGAATTTCGTTGATGCAGCGTTTAATTTCCTTCTGTAATGCACTGGTTGTGGGCTTGTTGACATAAACCTTTGACTTCAAATCACCTCATAAAAAGAAACCTAGTGGTGTTAAATCACCCGATCTCGGAGGCCAATTCTGATCATCGAAGCGAGAGAGTACACGACCAGGAAATGTCTCATGGAGTAATTGAATTATTTCACGGGCTATATGGCATTTGGCACCGTCTTGTTGAAACCACATATTGATTGGCCACATCATATCATATCGCAATATCGAACACCTGTAAGAATCACTGTTTGACCAGCCTCATTTTCATAAAAGTATGATCCAATGATGCCTCCAGCCCAAAATCTGCACCAAACAGTGACACGTTGTGGATGCATTTGTTTTTCGACAGTCACATGTGGGTTCGTCGAACCCCAAATACGGCAATTTTGGCGATTAACAGGCTTAGGATGATTTTGCTCGAAAAATCAGCATCCACTTGTTGATGTTCGATAATCCATTCAACCAACTCTTTTCGCTGTGCATGGTCATTAAGCTTCAGTTGTTGTGTTAATTGAATTTTGTCAGGATGAAGACACAGATCTTTTGTGAGTATACGCTGTAGAGAGCTTCTTGAAATCTGCAATTCTTGTTCACGACGCCGAATTGATGTTCTAGAATTTTCACCAACACTCTCACGCAGTGCTTCGATATTGACATTCCAACTGATCCAGTCTCCCTGAATTTTTCTACTATTCCGATCATATTTTGTACGAAATTTTCGAACTGTGGCCGAACTTTCATTATTTTTGTGATATTGGTCAACAATGAGAACACGTTGTTGTGTTGTGTAACGACGCTCCATTTTTACTAACCCTAAACTCTCAGCTGTCAATTTTTTTTTTCAGGTTCGCCAACAATTTACTGCACAAATGGCGGCAAATTCAAATTTTGCGTTAATTTTGGGACACCCTCTACTTATCGATAATTTTTCGGCGCCTAATTCAATGATATAATATTTCAATTTTAGAAATCGATTGATTGTCGAAATGAATTGTGTTCCACCGGGTCTGGCAATCTAGAATAAGTTGTACATTTTTACCTTTTCGCGTTTCTATCTGCTTTGAGTTAAGTGGTTGTTTTATTAACGATCCAGTAATTCGAACCTTGATTAGAAAGGTAAAAATGTAATTTGTAATTGGGGACAGGGTGGGATTGAAAAAGAAGAAATTAGAGTAGCGTGGTTTGTCCGATATGGATGCGTGCACAACGGATGCGTTAAGCGAAGAAAAGCAAGAAGAAGATAAACGTTGGTCGAAATAACACAAGTACCATCTGAGGTACAAATGAACCAAACGATGGATCGAAAGGTGGGAGATATTAAACGCCGAAAACTGGTTTAACACGAATCTAAAGCGTCACTTCGTGGGCCTTGTGGTCGCATTGAGGGATTCATTGCCGATCATCTTCCTATAAAAACCTTAAAAAAAAAACTCAGAATACCAAGTAGAACCTTCGAATAATAAAAGAACAGATTTCGAATATACACAAAATTCGTAATATTTGCGCCTTGTTATCTTCTCCAGCTGCTCATATGACAAACTTTTGGACTCCTCGCTCTCCTAACCAAAAATCTAAAGGTTACTAATGTGTTTGAGTGTTCGTCATGTCAACAATGATTATACAAAACAATGGCTAGTATATGACTTATGGCTCACCTTAATAGACAAATCATCCATATCGTATAAAATGTCGCACAGTATCGGAGGTGCTTCCAATGTTTTATTAATAATAAAGAGAAACCTTCAGAAGCTTGATTGAGTTCATTGGCGGATAATAGTAAATTATTGGGCAAGTTACATGGTTATTGTGACTTAAAGATAAGATGACTTAATAACTCAACATAAATTAGTACACAATGTTTTGTTTAGTAATCAAAATTCGTGTAATGTTAAACCGCATGAAGGCAAGAAGTAAGATATTCCCAGGTATACCATTATGAATTTGTATTTAAAATCTATAAATACCAATTGAATATTTAATGATCAAATATAGTGATAACTTAATAAAGAAGGCCATATTAGTCTTTACCACATCACACGAACTCGATGAATTTTTAATCAGATAAACGTTTAAACCTATAATTTCGTCGCTTATAAAAACGCCATTGGATATAATACACATCGTCAGTATAGTTTGAGTTTTGCTTTCAAAATTGTGTGCAATTGGCGAAATAATCGAACCCACACGACAGCCACTATGATTTATCTTGGCCAGATTGTAGGGCTGAATCCTTTCCTAAAACTGCATTTAAAAGTGATGCGAATTTGTGGTTTGGTTATTTTCGATGATCAGCGATTTCATTTGGCCCACAAATTCAGAGGTGAGTTAATAGAATTAGTTACATTTCGGAAAGTGGCTGTTTTGGTAGTTATTTGGATTGTTACATAGCTTTTCGGTTAAATGAACAGTGGCCTCACATTTTTATCCAAAATAGCAGATCGAGTAATTCGGTCATTTGGACAGTAGAAAGGTGACTGGCGTAATTGAATTAAATTATTTAATACATTTCCATTTTCACATTTATTTTAGGGTATTTCGCCATGTTCATTTTAACTACATTTATGGTTACCCAATTCATGGATCTGTACAATACATACGGTGACATTAGCAAAGTGACGACAAACGCAACATTCACATTATTATTTGCCGCTACAATATTTCAACTCTATCGATTTTTGTATCACAGATCCGACCTAATGGAAATTTTATGCAATGAAATCGACACGAAAATGCATAAAATTTGCAATTTTGCCGGCAGTAGCGAGAAAGACCAACAAAATATTAAAAAAATATTAGCGATAAACATACGCAACTCAACGATATTAACGATAGGATATTGGATCTCAGCGTTTATTACCATGCACATGATGTGCTTTTATGGATTATACAAATATTTACACGCGCGTAGTTTTAGTGCCGAGGATAGAAAGGAAGTTAATTGGTTGATGATCAAATCTTGGTATCCAGTCGATATGCATGAATAGTGAGTATATACAGTTTGGTGAATGCGTAATTGCTCGTTGTAATTTTGTTTGTATAATGCTTAGCTTCATTCCAATTTATATCCATCAAGTGATTAATTGCTATTTGGGACTAACACTAATTCCCTTATTATTGACGCTAATTGCTGCCTGCATGATTTACTCCATTGCTATGTTGCAAATTTTAAAATATCGTTGCGAAACGTTAACCGATGATATTACCGATGGTATACCAACGATGGATCGTAATTTTAGTTTACGTCAAAAATTTCACGAATATATTGAAACACAATTGGAAATTGGACGGTAAGTGCGGTTTGATTGATTCTAAATTGTTTTTTTGATACTAATAACATTTTAACTTTTATTTTTAAAGATTTGTCCAAACTTTGGACGTATTGACCAGCCCAACGATGTTTTTTATTTTCGTCGTATTTTCGGTGTTAATGTGCTCACTACTTTTTCAAATATCGACGGTATGCAAATTTAAAATGTGATTGTAAATTATCTTAGATTTTCTTAATTTCCAGATGGAATTGTCCGGCGAATTATTAATTCCCGTAACTTTCTTTTTTAATATGTTGGTTTTACTGTTGACTTTTTATTGGCACGCAAATGAGATTGCAGTTCATGTAAGTGATTCAAATTTTTTATTCTAATTCTGTTTGGTTTAAATTTTTTCGTTTTGCTGTTTTAATTGCAGAGCAGCGACCTACCGAATTCCATTTATTTTTCTAAATGGTACATGTGCCCCAAAAAATTCAAACAACGAATGCTGATTTTTATGATTGGTACACAAAAGCCAATGACTCTGTCAGCGCTGTACTTTGCGATGAATTTGGATGTTTTTATAAGCGTAACAAAATTCAACCTACCAAATAATTCTAAAATTAATCATAATTAACGTTTTTCTTTTATCACATTTTCAGATGTTAAAAGCGACATACAGCTACTTCACGCTATTAACAAATATGTCTAGTCGCCGCTAAAAATTCCTAAACCCTTATACATATGCAGAATTTACTCTAGACCTCATTTTATTGTATAACACCAGGGTTTCTTCTTGTGAAGCCGACAAACTAATAAACCTATTACCCACGGAATTGTATACTTATATAGCTAAGCTGTGATATCCAAGAAGAAATATGACATCAGTTTTTTTTTTTTTTTTTTTTAATGCTGTGGAGCAATCGAGAAATTACACCTTTTAGGAGCTTCTGCTGAAAATAAACATCCACGTTCAAATCGTTGTATGGGTACCGATCGATAATATATTGCAGTCCTGTCAAAAATGACCAAACATTTGTTTGGTCCAAAACAACTTTTCATGGTGTTTTGAAAGTCCCTGACTCTACAAAAGTAAAAAGGAAATGTCCGCTTGTCCGATTTAGATTATACTGGTTTGAGTTGTGGGCCGTTTGCGGGTTGAATTGGGGTTGCGTGGGGCTTGGATTAGTGTTTAGTGGGCAGTTGAGCATTAAATGAGTATATGTATGTATGTACATCATATGTGTAAAATATTTAAACAAATCCAGACGCCTTGACCGATTTGAACCAATCTGCACACAAATATTGTTTAAGACTTAGGAAAGGTCACCGTTAATATCTCAAACCTCAAATTGAACCTTTTACATTTCAAATTGAACCTTTAACAAATTATTTGAATGGCCAATTAGGATCTCTCTTATCTATTTGTTAACAGATTTTAGTGAAATTTGACATCTGCTAAGGAAATGGGATGAAGTTCAGGAATATTTATTTATTTATTCACCAGCACTAAAAAACAGCATAGGTTACAATAATTATAGACTCTTAAAAAGATCTCTTGAAATGTTATAATTCGTACGATGAAAATCAATACTCAACATTAACTGTTGTAGAAGAAGTATTCTCATACGAACGTAAAATGAATATAAGTCAAGCATTACCGGGCGATCAATCTTAGCACAATACACATCCCGAGCAAATACTGCATGAATCAGCTCCCTTCTGAAAAGTGTAAAGCGACCGGCATAAGGAGGTAAACTAAATCCTGATGTTGACTCGGAAGTCTTCGGAGGGCAAATATTAACAACTTTTTTTGAATCCGTTCAGTATGATCGCTAAAGATTTGATAACTAGTACTCCAGATCACTACAGCATATTCCAAAACAGGCCTAACAAAAGCAATATGTAATGTCTTGAGAGTGTATGGGTCAGAAAATTAATGAGCATATGTCTCTTCACGAAACCAAACATCGAGCCGGCCCTAGCTACAATCATTTCTACAAGTTTAGTAAAACTTAGGCTACCTGTAAACCAAACACCTAAATCAATAAACTGATTCACTCTATCAATTTCCACGTCTTGTAAGCTGTATGGAGCTACAATTAATATGTTAATTCGTATGGACAAGTATGATATGGAACTTGCCTACCATATTTCTCAACCGATTGTGATGAAGTTTGACACGTGCGTTGGAAATGGGATTCCAAACTGGATTTTTGGATGAAGTTCTGGAATATGGCCAAATGTGAGGGAATTTGTCTCTTACTCAATCGATTATGATGAAATTTGACATGTGTGTTAGAAGCAGTGCATTGGAAACTTACCGCTCTGACAGCAAATACTCAGAAAACGTAATCCAAAGTTTAGAGCGAAGGATTGGCAAGAAAAATTTCTAATGGAACTTGAATATTATTACGAAGATAAACTTAATCGTTTCAACAGGCTGCATGATTCACAGAAACCTAAATAGACAAAATTATAGAAGCCATACTGACATATTTCTCACAACCTCGTCTAAAAACAATTTTTGGCCCTCATTTCCTTTTAATATTTGGCGTCAAAATTCATCATAATCGGTTAAAAATAGCTAAGTTACAGAGGGTCACAAAATTCCAGGCACACCATTTTAACGAATTAGAAATCAGTTTTATTTTAACCTTCTATTAAGATAATGATTTTTAATTCTTCTTAAATTTGCGTGAACGTAACATTTCTATAAGTAAAACTGCCTGTGCCTTAAATTTTATGACCCTCTGTATACAGGGTGGGCCAAATAATTATTATTTTTTAAATGCAATAAAACAAAAAGTTCTCAATATCTTTTCAAATTTATTTTTTCATTGTAAAGAACAATCCTTCCGATTAATTATGGAATACTATTTCATTCATATGACTGCCTCGGCTGGCCTTGACGTACCCCATACGGTCGGTCCAATTTTTGAGCACATTTTCGATGGTATGCGGCATTATGTCTTCAATGGCAATGCGAATATTGTTCTTGAGAGCGTCAATTGTTGCTAGTTTATCAGCGTAACCACAGCTCCGAGGCGGCCAAATCACATTAGCATTTCGGCTGATTCGATCTTCGAAGACAGTGCGCAAAAGATCAATTGAAACGTGTGCTGTGTGGCACGGAGCGCCGTCTTGTTGAAACGAAATGTTGCTATGTCCTCCTCTTCTAGTGCCGGGAACAAAAAATCGTTTATCATGGCGCGGTAGCGCTCACCATTGACAGTAACGGCGGCTCCTTGCTCATTTTCAAAGAAAAATGGCCCAATGATGCCACCGGACCAAATCTGAATTCTGTACTGAAAAGTATGGTCTACTCATCAGTCAGCTACGACCAAACTGCAAAAATTTCCACTTCAACCACATACATTAAGCATCTGGCCAGAACGCACTGACATAGCGAATTTTTATTCGCTACATCAAATATAAAAACCCATGGAGAAACCTCATTTGTGTGTGTCTGTCATTCATTTTCGGATATTAAATTAACTCCCAAGATGCGTTTAGAGTTTATAAGGTCGAAGAAATTGTGTTCTAATTGCCTAATAGCCAACCATAATGTACGAGATTGTAAACATCCGCCTTGTGGAAAATGTTCATTGAAACATAATGGTCTATTACATTTTAAAGTGGAACCTAATCGACTTCGTTTCACTAATAATTACAAACCGTCGGAAACCTCGATTCACTTGTCGAATGACTGCTCCACTACAAGTAAGGTTGATGATAATCCAGAAATGTGTTCTAGCACTTCATTATCGGCCAATTCGCTATTAAACACTTCGAATGAAAAAATAGTGGAACCACCGTTTGCAACAGCAAGTCTTATTAGGCACTGTTATTATCAAAGCAAAATCATCTAACGGATCTCAGATGTATATAAGAGCATTATTGGACAGCGGACCTCACTTGAACTTTATTACAGACAAGACATGCAGGTTATTGAATATCAAGCGACTGACAACATCAAAACAAGTGTCAGGAATAGGTGGTGGTGTCACTCCAATAAAATATAAGGTTGTCGTACCCGTAGCTTCAAGAATAAATGGCTTCACGATTACTATCACATGTTACACCATTCCTAAAATAACTAATGACTTACCTTCAGCGCTTGTTAAATATGATAGAAAGTTAATACCGTCGAACTTCGAATTGGCAGATCCTCATTTCTTTGTGCCACATGGTATTGATATGTTATTTGGAGCTGAGTTATATCATGAATTGTTTTCTGGAAAGACAGTCAGAATTTCAACAGAACTTCCTCCATTTTATGAGAGCGTTTTTGGTTATGTAGCCTGTCGCAAGATCAATTCGGATAGTAGGTTTCAAGATTGTAATAGTTTAGTTAGTTCTTGTCGTCAAACCGTATGTAGCTTGGATACTCTATAGATCGCCAAGTTCGAAGGTTTTGGGAATTGGACATCCTTTGTGTCAAGACTGTTTTGTCAATCGAAGAGAGATTATGTGAAGAACATTATCAGAAAAATTATAAGAGAATGTCGACAGGTAGATACATATGTGGTTGCTATACCCCTAAATTCGAAAATTAACGACCTTGGTTATTCGTGTAAAAATGCTAAACAGCAATTCTTACAAATTGAGAAGAGACTTATTCGCCAACCAGAAATTTATGATGAATATCGGAGCTTTATGAAAGATTATTTGCAATTGTCTCATATGGTTCTCGCTAATGACTCAACGGAAATGTGTTCAGAACCAAGTAATGCTTACTACCTCCCTCATCATTATGTATTGAAAGAAAGTATAGTACAACGACTAAGCTCCGTGTAATTTTTAATGCCTCTTCAAGAACTTCTTCAAACCTTTCACTAAATAACTACTTCATGGTAGGGCCAATCGTTCAACAAGACCTCTTCTCTATTGTAATTAGGTTCAGGAAACATCGAATAGCATTTTCGGCAGATATTGCCAAAATGTATTGACAGATTTTGATAAAAAATGAGCAAACTGATCTTCAGCGAATTTGGTGGCGTGAAAGTCCAGATGATCCATTGAAATGTTACAAACTTCAAACATTAAGTTACGGTACTAAATCAATTCTTACCCAAGGGCATCTACCGTATTATTAAAAGATATTTACAGCATTTAAACTAAAGTTTGATTTAATCAGTCTGTTGAAATGCGGTGGTTTTGAGTTGCGAAAATTCTCATCAAATTGTAGTCGGCTATCAGATAATAATTCATCGTTAGAAGTTTCCTTGATCTTGGGCTTAAAATGGAATAATCAAAATAACACCTTTGAGATGATGTTTAATAAAGTAAAAGTGAATACTGATTGTACTAAACGCAACGTATTATCTGAGATATGCCAATTATTTGACCCTCTAGGCTTATGTTCACCTATAATTCTCACGGCAAAACTGTTCATGCAGAAGTTGTGGACAGTTCCTAATTTAAAATGGGATGATCAATTACCTTAAAACCTACAGCAAGAAGTGGAATGAGTTTAAAGGTCAACTGATGAAGCTTCAGAGTTTCGCTGTTCCTCGATATATACTGCAACCTAATTACCATAGAGTCGAACTCCACGGCTTCGGTGATGCTAGCATGAATGGATATGGTTGTGTGTTTTATGTTAGATCCAGTGACGTACACAGTCATTACTGCGTAAGATTGGTATGTTCGAAGTCCAGAGTAGCACCTTTGAAACAACAGACCATCCCACGTTTAGAATTGTGTGCAGCTTTGCTTGTGGCTGAAGTATCTGCCAAATTACTTAACATTTTGGACATAAAGTTTGATTCGGTATATTTATGGACAGATTCCGAGATTACATTGTTGCGTGTAAAATCTGAACCACACCGATATTCAACGTTTGTTGCGAATAGACTTACACAAATTCAGGAGAACTCTTCAGTTGACAATTGGCAGATTGTGTCTCTCGAGGTCAATTTCCTGATGATTTTAATGATGCTAAGTACTGGTGGACTGGTCCGGAGTACTTAACCAGTGATAAAAATGTTTGGCCTAAATACCATAAAAATAAGTTATGTTTAGAGCTAATTAACTTAGAAAAACGTCCACCAACAGAAATATGTAACCATTTAGCGGAAAACAAATTTGGTTTAGTTGAGAGATTCTCATCATTTACTCGCCTGAAACGTGTAAAAGCTTGGATTTTGCGTTTTTGGCGAAACCGCAAACTAAAAAATCAAAAAAAAAACGACTCTGCAATATCACTGAGTTAGATTCCAGTAAAGTAGAGATTGCTTTGAAATGTTTAGTCCGAATCGTGCAACAACAAGAGTTCAAAAATGATATTGAAACTCAACAAAAACATAAGTTCGTTCGTTTGTAATCAAAGTCGATTACAGTCATTGTCTCCATTTATGGACTCAGATGGAATATTACGTGTTGGGGGTCGACTATCAAATGCCAGCATTCCTAATGAGCAAAAACATCCAATTTTGTTACCATCAAATCACCATTTTTCCAGGTTGCTCGTTCGTGAAATCCATAGGCGGTTATTGCATGTCGGACCTCAGGCTTTATTGTACAGTATTCGTTTAAACTATTGGATAATTGGCGGTAGAAATTTATGTCGGAAAAATTACAACGAATGTATACGTTGTTTTCGCGTTAGACCTAAATATATTAATGAAATAATGGCCGATTTACCAGCAACCCGAGTTAAAAGTTCTAGACCATTCTCAATTGTTGGCATCGATTTCTGTGGCCCGTTCTTAATAAAGAACAATACTAGGTCGAAGGTTAAAATTAAAGTTTATATTTGTCTATTTATATGTTTTGCTGTCAAGGCTGTGCATCTGGAAATGGTAGCGGATTTGTCAACACAGGCGTTTTTAGCTTGTCTTCATCGGTTTGTAGCTCGTCGTGGATTATGTTCTAAAATATATTCAGATAATGCTACCAATTTTGTCGGTGCTCGTCGGGAGCTTAAAGAGCTTAGAGAATTATTTTTGTCGCAAGCTTGGCAGTCTAAAGCAATGGAATTTTGTTCGCAGAACGGCATTCAGTGGTTAACAATTCCACCGCGTTCCCCTCACTTCGGAGGATTTTGGGAAGCGGCAATCAAGAGTGCAAAGATGCATATGAAACGGGCAATTGGCACCGCGTCTCTTAATTCTGGTGAATTCCAAACATTAATGATGCAGATCGAAGCCTGTTTGAATTCACGCCCTCTTATTGAAATGTCAAATAATCCTTCTGATTTTAATGCTCTTACGCCGAGACATTTCCTGATTGGCACTGCTATCACTGCATTACCTGAGCCTTCACTTCTTGATCTTAAACTTAATCGCTTATCTAGATATCAGCAAATCCAATCCACATTGCAAGGATTTTGGAAACGATGGAACAGGAAGTATCTGATAGAATTACAGCACCGTCACAAATGGCTAAAGACTACCGGAGTAATAAAAATCGGCCTCTTGGTATTATTGCACGATTATAGTCACACAGCGCCAATTTGTACAATGGTAGAAATATTTTCAACTAGAAAATAGCTCCATATTTATTAAAAGTGCTAATTTTTAAAACTAAAAAATGCAATAATTTAAAATGTAGTAATAAATTGAACTAAATGAAAATGCCACTTTTCCAAAAAAATTATTGTGTTATTTTTGTAAACTGAAGGTAATGCATTACTTTTATAAGTACATAATGCATTATTTTTCTTATATTTCGTAAATCCAAACTGGATTTTTGGATACATTTTTGGAATATGACCATTTAGTATGTAACCGATTATGATGAAATTTTTAGATAGATTTTTGGATAGACTTTTAAAATATCGAAAATTATCCTGTAACTTGGCTATATGTTTTAAATGTTTATGATGAAATTGACAGACACGATGGAAATGGGATCCTTTAATGTTTTTTAGATGTAATTAATAGAATTTGGTGATTTTGAATACGATTACCATGAAATTTGACATGTACGGTGGAAATGGAATTTTTTAACGATTTTTGGTTAAAGTTTATTAATATGAAAAATTAGCTTGTTATTTGGCTATTATTTAATCGATTATGTTGAAATTAGCCAGGTTGGAAATGGGATTTTTAAATGATTTTTGGAAAATGGTCGATTAGCTTGTAACTTTGCTATTTATTAACCGATTGTGATGAAATTTGACAGGTACGGTGGAAATGGAATTGTTACATGGTTTCTGGATAGATTTTTGAAATATGGTCAATTATCCTGTAACTTTTAAACGATTATGATGAAATTCGACAGGTAATATGGAAATGGCATTCTTTAATTATTTTCAGATGAAATTAATGGAACTTGGTAATTTTCAATATTATTATGATGAAATTCGACAGCTACGGTGGAAATGGCATTCTTTAATGATTTTGCAACTACAAAATGTTGCAACTACAAAATCATGCATAACAAAATAGTGCAATTATTTTTCTTTTTAGTAGGTGTCATTAATAAATCCTATATAATCCGCTCC
Source organism: Tipula vernalis (assembly GCA_958295665.1). Classification (NCBI taxonomy): domain Eukaryota; kingdom Metazoa; phylum Arthropoda; class Insecta; order Diptera; family Tipulidae; genus Tipula; species Tipula vernalis. The sequence goes on along the minus strand of OY282560.1, from coordinate 164,944,595 downwards.
TATGTGAAATTCCCCATTTTCCAAAATTTATATTTTTGGTTATTTTCGTTTCGTAACCGAAATCCCCATTTTCCATAATTTCTATTCTAGTTTCTGTTTAATATAGATTTAATATAGATAATAAATAATAACATTAAAATATAATATGTAATATATAGATATATATTTAATGTATTTAAAATATTTAACATATTATTTTGGATTCTTCAATTTCTGATATCGAAATCTTGATCTGCTCAGGCCACAATCTTTTGTTGTTGCTCATCGTACGTTACATAGAGATCATCTGGTCGATTATTGATGTTATGAATTTGGAAGCCTTTTTACTGTAGAATATCGATTTATGCACTTTAAATATGATGATACCTTCCTCAGGTATTGCATTTCGTTCTTCGTCCGTGTGATAAGTTCTAAATGCTTCCGTAGGCTAAATTTAAGAACATACTTGGTCCCGCACAAGTGGCAATAGTAATCCGATATCACTTCATTCACATTATTCATTTTGATTTTTTTTGACGGTGGTGGACATATTGTAGGCTAAGTAATTGCTTCTCCCACGAGATTTTCACACGATGTATCACAGTTTCGGCACACAAATACCTCAGATTTTTCCGTTGCTGTCTCGATAACAGTTTTAATGATTCTAGGCCTATTCCACTAGCACAGTTTCACTAGACATAAATAATTCCACTGCACACAATTCCACTGGCACAATTCCACTTGGCACAATTCCACTGGGTACAATTCCATTTGGTACAATTCATCGCGCGCGCGATTTACCATCCTAAATGCGTTTATTTATAAAAAAATTAAACTTAAAAGTTACCTGAAGAAAGAACTACGAATGTTAAACACGAATTGAACGAAAACACGAATTGATTGCAGTGGTATCGTATCTAGTGGAATGGGCTAGTGGAATAAATCTAGAATCGTAATAAATCGCTCGGTTACCGTTTTAATGTGTCGTGTTCAATTTTTTCATGTTGACGTAATCTGATTTTTAGCGGGAATAACTTACCGCATGTTTTACAGAAATAATTCGCCTCGAATCGATGCTTACTGAATTTATGTTCGATCGCTTTGAAAATTTATCGGGAATGCGTCTGGGCACCGTTTTTAGTCGACTAAATCTATTTTGGTTGATGTAATTTTTTTTGTTGGATACTTAAGCAGAGTTGATGCGAGTATTGGTCGACCCGGATATCAATTTCACTTTCATGCTGCCTGAAATCATAAATCACAATTATACACATATATTTTGTTTACCGAAAATGTCCTATTAAATCACAATGTTTTATAAACTTCTGGCTAGAGATCACACATTGAAATGGTTTTGGCGTTTATTGTTTTAATTTTTTCGAAGATGTTGGGCCTTGTTAACCGCTACTTGTACTTTTTAAATCACTTTGTTTTATTGCATCACTTTGTCTATCTTGTAAACGATAATTTACATTAAAATTATCCGGAACATGGAGATTTAATATTAAAATTAGATAGGAATTCTCCATTTTCCATAATAAATTATTTCGCATTGTGTTGTATGAAACATTTTGATGACGGTCGTATTAAACGAAGTAATCTCTTGCCTCATAAGCAAGCACATTTATTATTTATTTTATTAACACAGTATATTTTATCCAAAATATATAAATTATTAAAGTAGGTATTTGATTATAAATCAATATTTACACGCAAATGTCAAAATTTAGTTATTTTTATTAAACCAGATTGGTTCCTATCTATCTAAGAAATAATACGCCTACTAAGATTTCAAAAATTTATTTTAGTAAATACACAAACCAAATGAAGTGTTTTAAACCCAATACTCGAACCATAATAAGGCATTTGCCGTCAAATAGTAAGGTATATTTTTAGCTAAGACTCAACCCAATATGTAGCTCACATTAATTCCGCTTTTTACGAAATGGCGTTTTCAAATGGTATGCCTTTATAAATGTGTTCCTCCTAATGTGTTCCATTTAAATCGTCGTTATTTGTGTTTTTGAATCGTCGAATTTACATAAATGTGACTCCATCGAATCTTTAAAGAGTGCACACCCATTTCTGTTACATTTCTCTGACGTTTTATTGACATTTTATGAAATTTTAATGATTGAAATTTCAACGATATATTCATCGATGCATTATTTGTGAATTGCTTTATTAAAATCGCCTTTAAAGGTAGTATTTCTGATCAATAAGTTCTCTTGGTATTGACGATTGGAGGATTTCGATTTTTATTTTTCTACTTCATTTTTTCTATTTTCCGCAGAAGCGCTGATAGCATGTTTACTATGGTTGCGTCGCAATTTGTAGGTATCCGGATCAATTTTTCTAAATTACGTAAGAGGCGCTTTTCCTACTTTTACAATCGTCAATATGGTCGTATATCTATCTTATTAAACGAACACTAATTGTATATATGTAAATTTTTTCTCGAAAACAGCACTATAATTTTTTCTGAAAATTGACATACTATCATTTTCCGCTGTGAAAAAAACGATCTAGATAGGTCATGACTTTGGGAAAATTCGTTTAGGGCCTTAATTTTGGAAAACAAAATTAAAACAAATTGAAAGTATGGTGAACAAAATGATAAAATAAATTTTATTTTGTTTTGCCTGAACGAAGTAAATTCAGAAAGTTGTAAAATTAAAAAGTTTTATTTAGATTTTGATTTTTCATCAAGGTAAAAACCCAATTTTATGATTTTTATGATTAATTATGATACTTAATGAATCTCAATCCCAAGAATATCTTAATCAAATGCAACGAATAAATGCGCATCATATCGCAAACGAAAAAGAGCGAAACCGATCTTCACAGCGAATCGCAGACGAAAATGATGCACAACGAAATCAGCGGTTAGAAGACAAGCGACAACGAGCATCACAACGAATCGCAAACGAAAATGATGCACAACGAAATCTGCAATTAGAAGAACAACGCCGTCGCAATGTTCGACGGTAACGAGTTATGGCACAGAATCCAGTACGAACCTACAAAGATGCCGTAAACTACGCCAGCGTTAATTACAAATCATTGGGACCCTTCAACGTTGTATGTATTACCTGCGGAGCCCTCCATTTCCCCGAAGAAAGAGTAGCAAATAAAGATGATTCATTTGGAGAGTGCTGCTTGCATGGTCGAATTGTGGTGCCACCTCCACAGTTTCTAAATGAATTGGTTCGCCTTTTTTTACGACGTCACCCGCTCGCTAATGAGTTCCACTAACGAATCCGAAACTTAAACTCATGTTTCGCTTTAGTTTCGTTCAACGTAAGCGACGATCGAACCATCAATAGTCGTTAACATTTTTTGCTTCAAAGCAGCTGGACAAGTTTATCAAAAATGAACTTGGCGGCATATCCTACACAAACCACTCAAGGTGATTTCGAACCACCTTCATATGGCCAAATGTACTTTTTAGACTCCGATGATGCTGTTGACGAACGCCTTGCACATCCTGTAAATTATGGAATCAGTCGTGAATTAATGGATCTGTTGGAGGAAATATTGCGAGAACAAAATATTTATGACCAAAGTTACATGAGGATGCGAGAAGTGGAGGATGATATAAATCTGGGACTACAACCTTCAAATGTGCAGCTCATTTTTACAGTGCCAGATGGTATGGATTATAGACGGTTCAACCCTCCTGCATGTAATGAAGTATGCGTTGTTCTTACGCTTAACGCCGATCATAGTTTCCCGTCAAATGAAATGGTTGTAAAACAACGTGGCAAAGATGTTGCCAATTTGAAAAATATCGACCATCGTTTGGAGCCCTTTACATACCCATTGTTTTATCCAGCCGGAACGTCAGGATATTCCGTGGGTATGTCACTTCGAACACCTTATGCAAGACGTCCACATCTAACATGACTTGAACTAGCGCAATATCGTATAGCTTTTCGACCTGAACCACTCGAAAGCCTTTCTTTGCAAACTAATTTAACACCCGACCTGCATCAAACAGTTTTCAACGCCTTACACTTTGGTGGACGACTTTCTCAACAATATCTCGTCGATAATTTGATTCGAGTTGAACGTGATCGCATCCAATGAATCAAATTTAATCAAAAAACTATTTTAGCCGATTAGTACGCAGGTGTTACCCGACTTATCAACGACTTAGCTGCAAAACAGAATGCAGTTGTTGGTGAAAAAATAATACTACCATTATCATTCGATTGGCCAGAAATTAAAGAAGCAGCGCGTATTATATCTGATAATGGAGTTATCATACAGCAGTCCGCTCAAGATCGTTCCGATCGCATATGTGTATACAATCGAATTTCAAAAACGTGGACTACCACATATGCATTTGCTGTTGATCGTGAATCCTGAAGATCGAATCCATAATCCAGATGAAATTGATGATCTAATTTCAGCTGAAATTCCAAATACCGACGACCCTGAATTACGAGAATTAGTGTTAAAGTGGATGATTCATAATCCGTGCGGAGTGGAGTTAAATCCAGATGCTACATGTATGGTCAATAAAAATGGAAAATTGAAGTGCCGCTTCGATTTTTCAATGCAATTCAAAGAAGTAACATCTCTAGCGGATGATGAAAAACAAAAGTATCGTCGTCGTTGTGACCCCAAATTGGACCAAAATAATCGAGAAGAATTTTCACATAAACTTGCAGTATATCGAAAAGATACGGATAATCGCCGAGTTACACGAGATAATCGTCATGTGGCCATATATAATTATTTGCTGAAAAAATTCCAATGTTACATCAATGTTGAATATGTTAGCAGGATAGGTCTGGTAAAATATTTATATAAATACATCTACAAAGCACACGATTGCGCTTGAATAAAGGTTGTCGTAAATCAACGGAGTTTGATTTATAATGAAGCAGACATCTATGTGGAAGGTCGCTGCATTATACCACCTGAAGCATGCTGGCGATTATTTGGCCACGAAATCCAAAGAAAGAGTCTAGATGGTCTAGAAGAATCAGCACTGTCCAAAATGCCTTCGGTAATGCGAATACTCTTCGTCCAGGTTCTTATTTTTAGATGTCCCGAAGACCCAAAAGGTCTCTGGGAAAGATTCAAAAATCAGTTGGCTGAAGATTTTATTCTGCAAGCACGACGAAATAATAGATCTGAGAATGCTGCAATCAAATGTGCTTATCGTATTATTGCATTCAAGTTAAATACGACAGCAAAAGAAGGTGGAAATTTTCGTTTCTGGGTGGAACGATATGGTATGGACGACATTGACAATTACGAAGATGATCAAAACATGGACGTTCGAAATTCTGATAAGTCAGCTGCTACTGGAGAACGATTGTATCGGCTTCTGCAAGGAAAACAGATTGAAATTGTGTACAGTATTTTACGTGCAGCCAATGACTCTAACTATGTTGAAACAAAATGTTTTTTCATAGATGGACCAGGAGGTACTGGTAGAACCTTCGTGTATAACACCTTTTAAACCTGGTTCAGTCAAAGCTACAGAACTCGCTCAAGTTGATGTTTTCCTTTTGGATGAGGCACCGAAGTTACCAAAGTATGGTTTACAAAATATGGATCAGTTGTTGCGGTCTATTGCAAATCCAAACTTGCCATTTGGAGGAAAAATTTTAGTCCCTGGAGGTGATTTCCATCAGTGCTTACCTGTTCAACTCAGAAGCAACCGTAGTGAACCACTCGATTGGAAGCACATCCTCCTGGGAGACGGTCGACGATTTCAGCATTAATATTACTGACTTCTTTGTTCAGCGGCCCGAGAGTAACACGTTCCTTCATTTCATCCTAATTTTGATTCGCAAGGCAATTTCCAAATACTTCTTCGATTAAATTACCACTGGAAATTATATCCTCAGGTAATTCGATTTCATTGAAGTCATTTTTTGGAAGATTTCCATTTCCCAGTTTCAGGATATACTTTGCGAATGATTCCTCCTGTTCAGAATCGATACGCATATTTTTTTTAACGAACAATTTTTGAAATGCTTCCAGGAGGAGAGGATTTTGTATTTAACTTTAATTTATTTAAAATATTTGTCTTAATCTCACTTTTAAACCTTTTTTTTGTAATTATCATTTGTAGCTCAATTATAAAATATGTGTATTAGATAAGCGTAATTCATCTATTCATTGTTAGATGCCTCTTCAAGCAAATTTTAATGTTATTATTTGTTATAAGAGATGTCATTAGAAAATCCATTTAACTTTTGTTCAGTGGCTTACAACCATGAACTGGTTTTTGGAAAATTTTTGTTTTCGGGCAACACCAAGTTGACAAAATTTGGATGATATTGACATTTTGATTAATTAGAAAGCGAGCTTCAAAGCGATAACAATTAGAAGTAAAATTATATTTATGGTTCAAGAATAAATTTGTACATTATTGGAATTCAAGATAAGTAATCGCCGTGTGTTTTATTGTTCCTTGCGTGCGCATTTCCGATCTTTATTTTGCTACTTGTTCGTCATTGGGCAATTTCAAATTTATCCGAGTTTAGCTATTGAACATAGATCACCACGACCAATAGCGAACACCTTAGAAAAGGATAACACCGAACTGCGCAATAAGATTTACGAAATAGAAAAGTTAACGTTAAATCTAAACAAAGATCTCAAAAACTTGCAGCGAGAAAACAAGGAATCAAAAGATGCTCTAAATGCAGTAAATGCTGAGAAAGAAACCACTAAGATAAACGATACCAATGATCATATAGAGGTTATGTATGAAACAGACGAGGAAGAACTCAATAGAGAAACGGGATGGATTCTGAACCGTAACAAAAAAATAAGAAACGTAAGATGAGTAAATCACGACAGATTTCACCCGAATCGAAACAATCAGTTGAGCAGCTTCCAACCGGAAGGAGGCACATGCAACAGGAGGATAAAGCTCAGGTTCTGCCCGAAAAAAAACGATCAAGTAATGAACTCCCAATCGGAAGTAAGAATGTACAACTGGAGAAAAAAGTGCTACGGCCACCTCCAGTAATAATATCTAATTGCAATAATTATCAGAGTATTAGAAACATCATGAACAACAATCATATAAAATTTCAAGCTACAGCGTTAAATAGTGGTGATATCAAAATAAATGTCACAGACGGTGTTAGCTATAGAAAGTTAACAGGAGCTCTCAATGAAGAAAAGACAACATTGTATTCCTTCGAAGATAAGCAGACAAGGCAAACCAAAGTCATTGCTAGGAAGCTACACGCTTCATGCAAACCAGAAGAGATAAAAGAGTATCTTTTGGAGAAAAAATACAAAATTAAAGAAGTTACACAGCTGCTAAATAGAGGTGACAAAACGCCTCTTCCATTATATATGTTGGCTTTTGAAAGAACAGAAGACATTAAAAAGATTTATGCAATCAGTGAAATACTCCATATGAAAGTGCAAATAGAAGCCCAGAAGAAGGAGCCCAGATGCGTGAAATGTGTAGGAAAACACCGTACGGCTGAATGTACGAAACCAAAAGACACCCCACCAAAATGTGTCAACTGTGGAGAATCACACCCAGCCAACTACAAAGGTTGCAGTGTTATAAAAGAGCTGCAAAAAATTCGCAACAAAACAAGGGAAACTTCAATAAGTACCAGGCCAGAAATTAACTCAGCCTCAAAAAGAATATCTACAAATTTAAGGCCACACCAAACATTAAACCAGCTATCAAGAACTAATCCAAATGTAACATTTTCTGATGTACTATCTATTGGAAGTTCGAGAAGACAACATAGTCCTCGTTTAGTTAATGATTCAAATAATAACCCAACTAATAAAATACTACAAGATATTCGTGACAGACTTAGTTCACATGAAGAAAAACAAGAAAAAGCCCTTATATCAATCTTACAGAGAGGCTCACCCTACTCGAAAAACATGGCAAATAATTTAAAAATTCTTGCATGGAACTGCAATGGTATATTGCAACGACAAAATGAAAACAACTATTTCTTGATTTAGAAGAAATAGATACATACGTATGTGTTTATTATCTGAAACACACCTTACTACTCAAAGTCATATAAAAATCCGCGGCTACGAAGTTCACTCAGCAGTTCAACCTAATAATAATGCACGAGAGGGCAGTACCGTGATTATAAAAAAAAGATATTAAATACCATCTGCAACAAAAACTTGAAAGTGATGAAATACAAGCAATTAGCGTTATCATTAATACCCGCAACCACAAGTTAGTGGTATCCGCAATATATTGCCCACCTAGGTATAACATTAAAGAGAATGCTTATGCTCAGTTCTTCAAGCAGCTCGGTGAAAAATTTGAAATCGGGGGTGACTTCAACGCTAAACATACTGACTGGGGATCAAGACTAACCACATCTAAAGGGAAAGAGCTTCATCAAGCAATAATTAAATACAACTGCAATTGGCATTGGAAAACCAACTTATTGGTCCAGTGAACAAAATAAAACATCAGACCTAATTGACTTCTTTATAACAAGAAAAATCCCGATTAATTACTAATGATAAACAGCCACTGTTAACAAATAAGTATACTGATTGGAAAAAGTTCAGGAATGAACTAAACAATAGCATCATTTTAAACACACAACTTTCATCAGAAGAAACATTAGAACAGGAGGTGGAGAAGCTCGTCAAAGACATACAGCTAGCGGCGTGGAAAAGTACTAATACAACAAACAAAAAAATAGCTGGCAAATGTTATCCAATGGAAATTAAATCACTAGTTATAGAGAAGAGAAGTTACCCGAAGGGAATGGCAACGTACACGAGACCCAACCGTCAAAATAGGTTAAATAATTTAACACAACGAATACGTATAGAGAAATACGGGAATTTAAAAATAAATCAATAAATTCATACCTACAATCTCTACTTATCGATAATTTTTCGGCGCCTAATTCACTGAGTGCAGTAGTGATACAATATTTCAATTTTAGAAATCGATTGATTGTCGAAATGAATTGTGTTCCACCGGGTCTGGCAATCTAGAATAAGTTGTACATTTTTGCCTTTTCGCATTTCTATCTGCTTTGAGTTAAGTGGTTGTTTTATTAACGTTCAAGTGATTCGAACCTTGATTAAAACGGTAAAAACGTAATTTGTAATTAGTGACAGGGTGGGATTGTGAATAATAAGAAAACGAATTGAACATTCCACAATTAAAGAAGAAATTAGAGCAGCGTGGTTTGTCCGATATGGGTGCTAAAGATATATTAGTACCACAGCGGATGCGTTAAGCGAAGAAAAGCAAGAAGAAGATAAACGTTGGTCGAAATAACACAAGTACCATCTGAGGTACAAATGAACCAAATGATTGATCGAAAGTTGGGAGATATTAAACGCCGAAAACAGGTTTAACACGAATCTAAAGCGTCACTTCGTGGGCCTTGTGGTCGCATTGTGCAGGGCTTCATTGCTGATCATCTTTCTATAAAACCCTTAAAAAAACGATGATTATAAAATATATATAATAATAGACAAACAATCCACATCGTAAGATGTCGCACATAATCGGAGGTGCTTCCAATGTTTTATTAATAAGAAAGAGAAACCTTCAGAAGCTTGATTGAGTTCCTTGGCGGATAATAGTAAATTATTGGGCAAGTTACATGGTTGTTGTGACTTAAAGATAAGATGACTTAATAACTCAACATAAATTAGTACACATATCCATACACTAATTTTGTTTTTGTTTAGTAATCAAAATTCGTGTAATGTTAAACCACATGAAGGCATAAGAAGTAGGATATTCCCAGGTATACCATTATGAATTTGTATTTAAAATCTATAAATACCGATTGAATATTTAATGATCAAATATAGTGATAACTTAATAAAGAAGGCCGTTAGTCATTACCACATCACACGAACTCGATGAATTTTTAATCAGATAAACGTTTAAACCTATAATTTCGTCGCTTATAAAAACGCCATTAGATGTAATACACATCGTCATTATAGTTTGAGTTTTGCTTTCAAAATTGTGTGCAATCGGCAAAATAATCGAACCCACACGACAGCCACTATGATTTATCTTGGCCAGATTGTAGGGCTGAATCCTTTCCTAAAACTGCATTTAAAAGTGATGCGAATTTGTGGTTTGGTTATTTTCGATGATCAGCGATTTCATTTTGCCCACAAATTCAGAGGTGAGTTAATAGAATTAGTTACATTTCGGAAAATGGCTGTTTTGGTTGTTATTTGGATTGTTACATAGCTTTTCGGTTAAATAAACAGTGGCCTCACATTTTTATCCAAAATAGCAGATCGATAGTAATTCGGTCATTTGGACAGTAGAAAGGTGACTGGCGTAATTGAACTAAATTATTTAATAAATTTCCATTTTCCATCTATAATTTAGGGTATTTCGCCATGTTCATTTTTACTACATTTATGGTTACCCAATTCATGGATCTGTACAATACATACGGTGACATTAGCAAAATGACGACAAACGCAACATTCACATTATTAGTTGCCGCTACAATATTTCAACTCTATCGATTTTTGTATCACAGATCCGACCTAATGGAAATTTTATGCAATGAAATCGATACGAAAATGCATAAAATTTGCAATTTTGCCGGCAGTAGCGAGAAAGACCAACAAAATATTAAAAAAATATTAGCGATAAACATACGCAACTCAACGATATTAACGATAGGATATTGGATCTCAGCGTTTATTACCGTGCACTTGATGTGCTTTTATGGACTATACAAATATTTACACGCGCGTAGTTTTAGTGCCGAGGATAGAAAGGAAGTTAATTGGTTGATGATCAAATCTTGGTATCCAGTCGATATGCATGAATAGTGAGTATATACAATTTGGTGACTGTTTAATTGCTCGCTGTAATTTTGCTTGTATAATGCTTAGCTTCATTCCAATTTATATCCATCAAGTGATTAATTGCTATTTGGGACTAACACTAATTCCCTTATTATTGACGCTAATTGCTGCCTGCATGATTTACTCCATTGCTATGTTGCAAATTTTAAAATATCGTTGCGAAACGATTACCGATGGTATTACCGATGGTATACCAACAATGGATCGTAATTTGAGTTTACGTCAAAAATTTCATGAATATATTGAAACACAATTGGAAATTGGACGGTAAGTGCGGTTTGATTGATTCTAAATTGTTTTTTTGATACTAATAACATTTTAACTTTTATTTTTATAGATTTGTCCAAACTTTGGACGTATTGACCAGCCCAACGATGTTTTTTATTTTCGTCGTATTTTCGGTGTTAATGTGCTCACTACTTTTTCAAATATCGACGGTATGCAAATTTAAAATGTGATTGTAAATTATCTTACATTTTCTTAATTTCCAGATGGAATTGTCCTTGGAGTTATTAGTGCCCTCAACTTTCTTTTTTAATATGTTGGTTTTACTGTTGACTTTTTATTGGCACGCAAATGAGATTGCAGTACATGTAAGTGATTTAAATTTTTTGTTCTAATTCTGTTTGGTTTAAATTTTTTCGTTTTGCTGTTTTAATTGCAGAGTAGCGACCTACCGAATTCCATTTATTTTTCTAAATGGTATATGTGCCCCAAAAAATTCAAGCAACGAATGTTGATTTTTATGATTGGTACACAAAAGCCAATGACTCTGTCAGCGCTGTACTTTGCGATGAATTTGGATGTTTTTATAAGCGTAACAAAATTCAACCTACCAAATAATTCTAAAATTAATCATAATTAACGTTTTTCTTTTTTCACATTTTCAGATGTTAAAAGCGACATACAGCTACTTCACGCTATTAACAAATATGTCTAGTCGCCGCTAAAAATTCCTAAACCCTTATACATATGTAGAATTTACTCTAGACCTCATTGTATTGTATAACACCAGGGTTTCTTCTTATGAAGCCGACAAACTAGTACAAAAAGTTTTTTTTTTTAAATGTTGTGGAGAAATCGAGAAATTACACCTTTTAGGAGCTTCTGCTGAAAATAAACTACATCCACGTTCAAATCGTTGTATAGGTACCGATCGATAATAACACGTATTGCAATCCTGTCAAAAATGACCAAACATTTGTTTGGTCCAGAACAACTTTTCTTGATGTTTTGAAAGTCCCTGAGTCTACAAAAGTAAAAAAAAAAAATGTTCGCTTGTCCGATTTTTTTTTTTTTTTTATAGTGGGGTGAGCTATTACTAACCCTGTGCACCGCGACCATTAAGGTCTATTGTGCATCCCCAGATGGTTTTAGATAAAGTGGAGGTTCAAGTCCTTGATAAACGCAACCATCTCATGCATATCCAACGGGCCGGCGTTAGGCCACTGTATTGTGTATGCATGGAGGAAATTAAGTCTTTTATGGATTATAGGATCACACGTAAATAGTAGATGTTCGGATGTTTCCCTTTCCAGTTTGCAGAATCTACAACGGTCTGTAGAGGACTTTCCCATTTTCTCCAGATGTCCATTAAAAGGGCCGTGTCCTGTTAAATACCAAATGAGGGACTTCAAAGACTGTCTGTCCATCTTGGTTGCCTGATCTAGACGTCTAATATCATAGCTTAGTAGTTTCTTGGTCTGTCTCATTCCAGTGGAGGACTCCCAGTATATCTTCATTTGTCTCAGTTCCCAATTCCTTATGCCATTTGCCAGATGGTTCTTGGAGTAACCAATACTAGGCTCGGGGCCAAGGAAAGAGCACTCCGCTGCCTCCTTTGCACAGCGGTCTGCCGCCTCGTTTCCCTGTATATCAGAATGGCCAGGGGACCACAAAAGGGTTACTTTATTCTCCCTGCTGAGTTCTAGAAGGTTGCGATAGCAACTCCAGATAATCTTTGAGTAGAAGACAGATGCTCCTATGGCAAGCAATGCCGCCAGGCTGTCCGAGATCACGTAAATCTCGGTTTTCCTATATTTTTTTGTGAGACATCGAAGCACACATACCTCGATCGCAAAAATCTCAGCTTGGAAAGCTGTGGGGATTTTACCCAATGAGATACAGAGTTCGAGACCCGGCCCGATTTTACCCGCACCTGTGCCCACCCCTGATTTCGAACCGTCAGTGTACCATATGGAGGCGTGACGGGGTAAGGACTAAATGATACTCCCCGCTTGTTCTCTGTCGGGTATCTCTATCGTGAAATTCCTCCGGCAGTCAATAGTTTTAACCATCACGTCTGATAGTTGAATTATTTCCTCGTTCAAATCCAATTTCTGTAGGATACTATTATATCCTGGTTTAATGGTTTTAATTTGAGACGTTATTTTTAGATTGACTGCTCTTGAACCAGCTACTTTTTTAAGGTGCAAGTGTAGTGGTGAGAGCCCCATAGCTTCTCAAGAGCAGCTGTAGGGCAGGTTTTCATTGCTCCCGTTACACTCAAACAAACTAATCTCTGAATCCTATCCAATATAGAGCAGGCACCACTTTGCTCTGTCTTAGGCCACCGATGGTTTACGATGGTTGAGTATAACCAAAGCGCAACTTGGGGACTCAGACCCCACGTGTTGCCAATCATCCTTTGGCAAGAGAAATGCGCCTTATTTTCCTTGTTTGTGATATATTTTAGAAACGGGTTCCATGTCAGTTTCTGATCAAGTATCACTCCCAGGTACTTTACCTCTGTCGCCATCTGGAGAATTTCCCCATTTAGAGACAGAGGTGGGAGAATTGTTTTCCTCCGATTTGTAAAGAAAGTGCAAATAATTTTGCTGGGGTTCACTCTAAGGCCCGTCTCAATACACCAGTCGCTTACCAACTCGAGGGCATATTGATACGTTCCGCTATTGTACTCTCGAATTTCCCCCCGACCATTAAGACTAAATCGTCCACATAGGTGATATTCGAGAAGTGAGAGTTTCTTAATCTTCTAAGTAGTTCATCCATCACGAGTAGCCACAAAAGGGGTGAGAGAACTCCCCCCTGGGGACAGCCCCTAGTAGCCGCAATCGTGATGGTTTTATTACCGAAGGAGGCCGTTATCCTCCTGTTCCTAAGCATATTAATTATTCACCCTATGGTGGAGGAGCCTATTCCCCTTGCATGTGCTTGTTCTTGAATCATTTCGAACCTGGTATTGTCAAAAGCCCCTTGAGTATCAATGAAGGAGCATAACAAGACCTCTTTATTCCGAAGTGTATCTTCGATGTTTGTTGTCAGCTCGTGAAGCGCTGTTTCTGTCGATCTCCCAGTCTGATATGCATGTTGGCTGGGGTCTAAGGGATGCCTTAGGAGGGCATTGGATCTAATATGTAGGCCCAGTATCTTCTCCATGGTTTTCAGAATAAATGATGTGAGGCTAATGGGTCTATAAGACCTGACGTCCTCTGCAGATCTTCTTCCAGTTTTCGGGATAAAAATCACCCGCACCTCCCTCCAGCTTCTTGGAACATATTGCAAGCTGTAGCTGGCTCTAAGGAGTCTAATTAAATAAGGCAACAAAATTTCTAGGCCTTGCTGTAAGAATGCAGGATATATAAAATCCCCTCCCGGCGATTTATAGGGACCAAAGGAGTTAACGGCCCATCTTATTTTTCCGGGAGTGAATATATCTTTTGAAAGCCTGTAAGCTTCCCTTGGAACCAAGCAGGGGTGAACTTGAGTGGTAGGCATCAATGATTGCCTCGGTTACATTGCTTGAAACTCTATCAAGATCCCCAATAGAGTTGATATTGGTCTGTAGACCGGTTAAGTTATCACAAAGTCTTTCATTGTAGACTGGCCAATTAGTACGTTTTGGTATTCTTACCACCGACTCGTTTTTTGAAGGGGTTTTAATATCAAACCTGATATACATGTGATCCGAGAAGGATGCTTCCTTTGATACATGCCAATCCACAATTGTACCAGAGGTACCCATGTCAGACAGGGTAAGATCTAGCACCTCCTTCCTGACTGCATTCACAAAGGTCGCATCGTTCCCTTTATTATTAATGATTATATTATTTGTTAAGCAAAATTCAAAAAGTTGCTCACCTCTGATGTTAGTGTCGCTGCTTCCCCAGACTGTGTGAATAAAATACATTAGATCTTGTTTGAGGAAGGAAGGTCCACCACAGCAGCGCCTCTTACTGTGGTAAGGCTAAATTGAAACCGGAGGTCGCCAGGTATCCGGAGTTCCGTGCTAGAGGCCAACTAACCCATGATCATTCATCCCTCGGCGCACGTGTCTCACCTTGGATTTGGTTTTTTTTATCAAGGATATTTCTTCCTTTAGCGTCGTACTTTAGCCTGTTGTTCTGGTAAACAAAACAACAGTTACCGGTGGTCACCACGGGGAGGTAGTACGTACACTTGCAAACCACGATTAGGTTACCCTTCACGCGATCGCGAGCCCCAGGCAGGACTGCCTAAAACATGACCAGAACAGCCTGCCGGAGCTCACCCTGCTGAAGGTTACTTGTCCGATTTAGATTATACTGGTTTGAGTTGTGGGTCGTTTGCGGGTTGAATTGGGGTTGCGTTTGGCTTGGATTAGTGTTTGGTGCGCAGTTGAGCAATGAGTGAGTGTATATATGTATGTACATCATATGTGTAAAATATTTAAACAAATCCGGACGCCTTGATCGATTTGAACCAATCTGCACACAAATATTGTATAAGACTTAAGAAAGATCACCGTTAATATCTCAAACCTAATTGAACCTTTTACATTTCAAATTGAATATTTAACAAATTATTTGACTTGCCAATTAGGATGAATCTTATCTATTTGTTAACGGATTTTAGTGAAATTTGACATTCTCTACGGAAATGGGATGAAGTTCAGCAATATTTATTTATTTATTGACCAGCACTAAAAAATAGCATATGTTACAATAATTATAGATTCTGTAAATAAAAAAGTGTTACAAATTTTTATTATTTCGAATACCACTCTTAAAAAGATCTCTTGAAATGTTATAACTCGTCAGTCAAGCAATACCGGGCAATCAATCTTAGCACAATATACATCTCGAGCAAATACTGCATGAATCAGCTCCCTTCTGAATTCAAGGATACGAAGGTTCAAAAGTGTACAAAAACCGGCATAAGGAGGTAAACTCAATCCTGAAGTTGACCTTGGAAGTCTTCGGAGGGCAAATATTAACAACTTTTTTTGAATCCGTTAAGATTTTATAACTAGAAATCCAGATCACTACAGCATATTCCAAAATAGGCTTAGCAAAAGCAATATATAATGTCTTGAGAGTGTATGGGTCAGAAAATTGATGAGCTTATATCTCTTCACGAAACCAAGCATCGAGTCGGCCCTAGCTACAATCATTTCTACAAGTTTAGTAAAACTTAGGTTACCTGTAAACAAAATAACTAAATCAATAAACAGAATAACTCTATTTCTCACGTCTTGTAAACTGTACGGAGCTACAATTAATAGCTTAATTCGTATGGCCCAAGTATGATAGGGAACTTGCCTATTTGTCAACTGATTGTGATGAAATTTGACATTTGCGTTGGAAGCAGTGCTTTGGAAACTTACCGCTCTAACAGCAAATAATCAGAAAACATAACCCAAAGTTTAAAGCGATAGATTGGCAAGAAAAATTTCTAATGAAACTTGAATATTATTATGGAGATAATCTGAATCGTTTAGGAATTGAAATAGTATGTTTACGCTGTCTGATGAAATTTATCCTGATAATTTTTCTATGGATAAACATTGGCTATTCCCACTACTTGAAATTCCTTCCAGACTGGACGCTTTAAAATTTGAATTTATACAAATTTTTACATTTTATATTTGGCTTTTCTGATGAAACTTAAAGTACAATTCCTATGGTGAACAATGGCAAACCAAAATGAGACTATATTCAGCCGTAAAATCACTTCATGAAAATATCGGTTTCTATAATTTTTTGTTAATTTTTCGGTTTATTTAAAATATGTTTCGGCAGAAATATGTCGGCTGGTAACTTTCGGCTGAGACAACCAAGACACTATCTGCATTACCGACATTTTATAACTTTATTTTTGTAAAAGACGGATAATGACGTTTTCAGTTCTGTTGAACTTAGCTCACCTATTAGCTTAGGTCCACCTACATCTTTAGAATAACTAATAAATCTCAGCATGTAAGGCGTTATGCTTCGAAATTTTGTGAATGATGAAAATCGAACAAATAAATCCTAAGCTCAATAAATCTGAACTAATTTTTAAATTAGAAGTTTTTGGCCATCTGGATGGATCTTCTCGAAGAAATGAAGGACCCGACCATCACAAATCATGCTCTAAAAGAGTGATACGAAGTCAGCAGGATTTTTCAACGTTGGTGCATAGCGTCAAGTTTGTATTGGAGATACTTCTTGAATTCAACTGATTCGGTTTGGCCACCAATGCGGCATGCCATATTTAGATGGCTCCGATTTGATACGAAGAAGAGTTATCACTGAGTCTGCCCAAAGACAGGTTTTATTTAGATAGATTTTATAGATTTTAGGCATCCCAGAAAAGTACATGTTGTGTACATATGGTGCGCCTTAAGTTACATAAGTAGGGATCACTTCTCCACCAAATTCCCTGTAAATACTGATTATTTTGATCAATCCAAATTTGCCGGTACATTTTGACAATGTCAGCAGTGAAAGCCACGATGTATTTCCTGAACGTTAGGATAATAGATTGTAAATCTGATTGGATAGTATGGCCCTTATACGAACAATCATTTAATGATAATGTGGATGAAGACTTTGGTCATTCATTGAAAACTACCCTTAACTGGGGGTCAATTCTCGTTCTATGAAAAAACCTAATGAAAAAAAAGTTTTCATTTTGATTCCATCAAGTCTTTTTCATTTATAACATTTCACACAACGACAATAAGCGATTCTCGATGTCCAAATGAAAAATAATCGTGAGAAAAACGCTGAATAAGTTATTTCCATAGTAAGCTACACTGTAAACACATATTTTTTCGAGTTTCATGTATATTTCCGCTAGCTGATACAACAATTGGTTTAAATATTAGCTAAATAAATGATAAAGTAGATTTAGTTAACAGTTTTTGTCATTGGCTGTCAAAATATAAAGTAAATTATAAAATTGACCAAATTATTTTTAAAACTTAACTAAATTAATTATTTGGAGGCTTTTCTTAAATAAACGGAATAGTTTTTAATAGATTTACTTATTAGTTAAGTTTAAAGTGAATCATATTATAGTTTCAATGCACATTTAATGGTAAAAATACAAATTTAGTTTTTATAGAATTTTATTTCCATATTTATGATGTTCTCACCGCCAAATTGGTCGGTGAGAAAGTTTTATTCATATGAAAAGATTTTAACGTCATTTTTTTGCCTTCTCAAGGAACATGAATCGGAAATGTGTATTTCTCACTGAAAATACTTTTCATTTTACTTTTCACGGAACGAGAATTGACCCCCTGGTGAGGAAAGTAAAATGCTTTGCTGAATTAATTATTTATTATGTTTTGGTTCTAAGCATATGTCCTTTAGTTAAGTACTTAGCCATGAATTCCTTGTATTGTTGGTAAATATTAGGTTGGCGTATTAGCCCAAGCGGGTTAATATTATCTTTCAGAGGAAGTGACACAGACTAACGACCAGAAACAAGGCGTTTGTGATTTTTACTAAAGTGCTTTTAAAGTGAAAGTCTTTAAATGGTAAAACCGCCTTATATCATTGTGAAGTGTTTCGAAGGTACATAACACGGTGGTTCCTTCGAAACACATAACATGGTGGTTAACCGGCCAAACGGCGCAGTGATTAAAGCTGCGGTGCTTGGATCGGGATGTACCGGGTTCGAATACCGACAGGGGGCGGGATGCAAAAGGGATTTTTCATCATCTGATTACGATCGGTGATGAAAATGAACGCATAATAACCCCCACATACTATTCACATGCGATGGTTATCATCCATAATAATACTTACTGTTCACATGTGATGCAATCCTCCACATAATCTAGTGGCCTAAACGTCGACCCACTGGATATGCATCAGGTAGCGGCGTTTATCAAAGATATAGACCTATATCTCACGTAAGGAAATCTCTAGGGATGCACAATAGGCCTCAATGGTCGCAGTGCTCTGCGCAACAACGAACATCCACCGGGGTAGACACTGGTGTACTAACATTACGAAAGATTTTAAGGCATTGTTATTTTTTATAGAATGGTTAATGAAACCTTGCAAGATGTTGATGTTATACATTTCTCTCATGTGAGCCTTTTGGATACGAGTTGCATTATCAAGCCGGTCGCATAGCGTTTCCATGTCACTTCATAGTTCTCAGTCATATAACTGAAAGACTTTCAATTAAACTATATGCCTTCCCCTTTGCTTTAGGAATCAACGGATACTCTAATCAACGGATTACAAGTACTCTCTATTGATTTGAATGATTTGCTTTAAGATCAAGACTATTTGAAGAAGCACACGAATTATATGGAAGTAGATCAATATTACTTTTCGAATTCATTGTTAATGATTTTCATCAAATCCGGATTGAAAATTGTTCATTATTTGTTCATTGATATGTTATGTGTAATCGCATGACAATCATATGAATGTAGTTGCTGAATTATTATTTATGTGGATTCTGCCTAATGCATCAGCGTAGTTTGTGAATGATGTTATAATAGAATTCGTCCAATTTAATTTTCCAGTTTATTAATCTCGAAGAGTGGTTTTTTAGATTGTATGGTCAAATAAGTGATTTGTGGTCAGAAACTATTTGAAATTTAGGCTAGCATTGGTTGGGACCAAACGATTCATAATAATTTCTTTTCGATGTCTATTTCAATCTACCAATTGCGAAGTCAACTGACATCACAAATAACTAAAAATTGTTTTGAAAAATTTGACGTTTGAAGTACTGGAGGTTTTATGATTGCTTGTTTGATTCCATTCAAACTTTTGATTTTTTTTAATAATGCCGTGACAGGTTTCGCTATAGCAGAGAAATTGCGTATAAATCTGGGGTAATATCCATCACACCCCAAAAATGACTTAATCTTTGTAGAATTCTTCGGTACTGGAAATTTCTCCACTACGGAAATTTTGTTGTGTCTCAAAAACTGACACTTGCGCTTGCATTTAATTTTAAATTAGATTTTCAGAAACGTTCGAAAACTTCGACAAGTCTTTTATTGTTTTCCAGAACAGTTCTTCCGAAAATGATGATATCGTCAAGGTAAACAATACAATATTATTGAGACCACTGAGCGCATTGTTAATCATTCGTTGAAAAGTTGATGGTGCTTTTATACCAAAAGGCATTCTGACAAAATTGAAATGCCCATCTCATTAGGGCTAAGGGCCGTCTTAATTCGACCCAATTCTTGAAGATTTACTGGGTGTTTATCGAGTATATCTGAAATATTTGGTGATGGGAAAATGTCGTCTCATTTCAAGTCATTTACAATTAATCTAAGCCTATTGGGAAAAGAACGTACATCTTCGGTCCTTTAACCGTCTTGTCTTAGCTTACTTCATTTGAAGATGACCGATAGAACAACATTCCGAAAATTCCGATGTTAAGATTTTTGCAAAGTCAGCCCTTAAAATTTTCTTAACTTCAATTTTCACAGTTCTATAAGGTCAGGTCTATCTGTTTAACATAACATTTTAGATTTAAGTATATAATCGACACTGGAAATAAATTTGTGTAGGTCGCTTAAATTACCGTTAAAATTAGGCTTTAACACATATTTCACGTCTAAAACAGACATTTTAATATTTTGATTTGGATCGGAGCAAGTAGAAAACTTTCTGTTTGGACGGACTTTGGAGGATTTTTTTATCGATAACTATATTGCGAAAATTTGAAAAATCTGTAGATTGGTCGCTTTCCTTACTACATGCATTGGATGAACTCATTAATAATTCAATAAAAATTTATTTTAATTATTAATAATAAAAATAAAAACAAAATTCTTTATAAATTAATCCAAATAGATGTTTTGAACAGATCGTCAACCTTTCGAATATCTTTCAAGGTTACGTAAAATTATATGTGCAAATTTAAAGAGTTCTCTTTGCTATTTATCAATGAGTCTGCGACTATGTATATAAGCAGCGTCTATGTACATAGATAGATTTACAACAATTTTCATCAAAAAAAAAAAAATCTTTTTGCTTTCTATTGTATAAGATTCATATAGTTATCTAATTTCAAGACCAGAATTTAGGTCTTCAAAATTAATTCAACACCCAAATTAATCCCTAACCATCAACCTCTAACTCAATTTAAAACTGAACCTCCAATTCAATCGCAAGACAATTCTAAATGGAATCACTGAATTAACCGCCAAATCAACCCTCAACCAAATCACCAAATCAATCCCAAATTAACTTTTAAATCAACCATTAACCTAACCCCAAATCAACCCTTAAATAATTTCCCAATCGAACAGGTCACTTAAACCCAATGCAAGCTAACTAAACCCTAACTAGCTCGAACTAAATCTCAACTCTCTCCCAATTCCAAAATCAATTCGATTCGAAAGCTACATGTGTGTATGAACTCAATTCAATCTAACTACCCACTAAACCCTAAACTTGACCCCAAATTAATCCCTAACCGAACATCCAACTCAATTTCAACTCACACCCTTTTCACCATCATACCATATTACTAACGTACAATCATAGCAGCATTTGTACCGTCGTACTATAATATCATCATACCATTATACTGTCATACCATCAACACTCAGAGAAAAAATGGGATCAAATCCTTCCTTAAGAAGCGTTGTTATATTGGTGATTTTGTTTATTATAACTATGGTAATTTTAATTAAATTTATAGAATTTTTTTTTAATTAATAAACTTTTTTATTTATTTTAACAATTAATTAATTAATTTACTACAAATTCTTTTTCTAAAATTAATAAACCTGCGTCAAACAAACAAAATTATAAGTTTTCAATTCAATGAATTTGTTTGTAAGCTTAGTTTATGAAATTGATGAAATTTTATCAAATCAAGGGTAAGTTTCTATCAAATTGGTATTTTGTAAGAAGATTTTGGTTAAATAAAAACAATTTAATTTATATTAAAGAATAAAATTATTTTTTATTATTATGTCAGGTACAGAATCCAGTGCCATAATTATTTCTTTTTCATAACTTTGTTTTTAAACTTAAAAATAAAATAATAGTGTGTTATAGTAAAGCAAAAAATAATAAGTGAAAATGTAATTAACATTTAATTATAAATTTCATATTATTGATGGAAGTCTTAATTCATTTAGCCTTAAAATATTGGAAAACAGAGTTACTATTAATTAGCAGACCTTTTGCCTAATTCATTAATTATAGGTGACTAACCGCTGGATGATTTTTCTCATTTTGGTTAGAGGTAATTGTTTCAAAAAAATATTGTTTTATAAAACTCCAAACTCCAACTCCAAGCCGACTCTGGCGGGTAACTCAAATTGAAAACATAAAAAATTTTGACACAAATTTCAAGTGCTCGTAAAATCGAGTATAGTTGATGTCGAATACCGTCAAAATATACCAAAATATCTTCAGGATTTATTATAGATCCTCTAATTAAAATAAATGGCTGTATGGGTAAATTCGGTTTGATTTTTTGCTGTAGAGCTTCCTCAATATCGGCATTAGTAGCACCAATTAGCATAAACGAATTCTGAGAATCCTTAATCGAATATTTAATGTGTAATTTTTCTCCTTCAATAGGCGCCAATACAAAATGCAACAAATATATGACATATGTCTAACTACACCTCTCCCTCGATTAACACGGTAATTACGTTCCGCCAAATTACCGTGTAACTCAAAACTGGGTTAATCGCGACTAATACACCTGTCCCTCGATTAACACGGTACTTGATTAACGCGGCGAAACTTTTGTGCGTGTTAATCAAGACTTTGGCTCAATTCGTTGACCGTGTTAAATCAAATCCGTGTTAATCAAGTACCGTGTTAATCGAGGGACAGGTGTATAAATAAACAATCAAAACTCATATTATTAAAAAAATCCCAAAACTGAATAACTTTCTTTCGGAAATAGTAGTTAGATCATTTATCTTTTATTTTTTTATCAAAAATAAGTAGCATCACTTTCTTAAAATAAGAAAATTTTAAGTCGACATTAGTTAATTTCGGAAACATGGCTCCAAAGTCAATCTCTATCTGTTATACAAAATGATAATAGGGAATAAATCATCGTTAGCCTCATAGTTACAAAAAATGTAAAAAATTTAAACTCACAAGTTTATAACCGTATGGTCTTTTATATTGGACCGATTTTGACAATACATCCTGCGTTGAATTAGCACCATAAATTTCTTTTAATCGATAATCTGATGTTAATCCCCAATGTTGTTCAATTTCAGCCCAACTACAGTTGTTTTTTTTAAAAATCAAAATTTCCTCAACGGCAAATATGGTTTTAGTTTTTTTATTTACAGTTTGTGAAGTATTATGTGACGGACTTCGTTTACATCTAAGACCTAGATTTTGTAGAGTGCGTAATTTGTTAAAGTATTTGTGGTACATTTTTCCCAATGGTTTTTTTTCCGGTTTCTTTGAAGAAGTATAAACTCTGAAATATGGATAAATCTTTATTTAGAAATACTTACATTATATAAATATAATAAAATATATAATGCTTCACATGATTTAAGTAAATAAAAAAAAAAATGTTTGCTTAATTTAAAGAAGCTATAATATATATTTGCTATTATGGTATAAGCAACATTTTTTTTTAAATTTATTATCACGAAATAGGTTTTATATAAAATGTATTACGTGATAATAATTTTAGAAACTAATCGAATCGTCATATTAAAAGACGAATGATTTACTTTTGAAAAAATAAATTCTTTGAAGTTAGAATAAAACGCTAATTGAAAATTTTAAAAAATCTTTCGTGAACTACGGGTTATAGTATGACTTTAGCGATTTAAGTTCATGATAATTTCAAAATTCACTTGAAGCCTTCAGTTTAACAATCCAATTACAACAAATGTGTAATTTTTTATAGCTTTAATAAAAAATGTTACTTGAAAATCTGAAAAGATTTTTGATCGCATTTGTGAAGCATAAAGAACTCATAATTTCTAATAAAATAGACCACAGTGTGTTTCACTTCTATACAATCAATATTCTATCAAATTTTTTGATTTAATGAAATACCCTGTGTAGGTAACTAAATTTATGTTTTGGTGAATTGATAGTTTCAAGTTTATTAAGGCGACTGTAGTTACATAAAGGAAACATTTATTTTTACTTATATGATTTATTTATATCAACCTCTTTTTCTGATGGAAATATAGTATGTAGTTGGACTATATTTTTCGAAATATTTCCTGTAATTCCTACTGACATCTTAATATTATGTTTTACTAAATAATCTGATATTTTATCAACTAATACATTTCTTAAACCATCCGTTAATTTGTCGTTTGTTGCATACAATTTTAAAATATTCTGACCAGAAGATGTTTCTTTTAAAACTAAATTAATGTCCAAATTAAAGCGTTGTGTTTCAATGGAGTCTATTATGATTGATGGGCCGGGTGTAATAGAAAACATTTCTCTATCGCTTTCGGTTGATAGGTTGGATATAGTAGATGCTTCCGATAGCTGTATCTCCTATTGGTAGTTTATTAAGGAATGAAGTCTTATGTTCACCTTTTTAATTTTTCAAAACTTCTTCATCAACAAAGTTATCTGAAACATTAGAATACTATTTGTAAAGTTGGAACTTATAATTTTTTAAATTCGTACTCACCAATACATATATATAAAATAACTTCATAAATTTGAAATTCTTAGTTACTTACAAAATGAAATTTACTATTCATGCATCTATTTTTTACATAATAAAATGAATTTTAAAATATTGACTGAGAATATTAGAAAAAAAAAACTTAAAATGTTATTTTAAATTATTAAAAATATTCTTTCAGTCGTATCATTAATGCATTGCCATTTGCAGTTTTGGTTAAGTTTATTGGAGGACCACTAAATTCATTTATACCTATCAACAAATCATCTTGAATAATAGTTTTTATGTTATTTATCTCAAATGCTTGAAAATGAGGATCAATCTTACTGTTTATTTGATCTCCAAAAATAACAACAAAATCTTCGTGCTTCTTTACAAATAAGTATATCAATATTTTCATAAAGTTCTAAATCGTTTTCATATTTGTGTTTTATTGTAGAGTGTACCTTTAAATATTATTTGAGAATAACAATCAAATGAATCTTCAAATTGATTGAGTTTGATACAAAAGTTCACATTTCGTGTAGATTTGGATAAATGTTTTGATTCTAAGAAAATATTACGGGCAGCGGAGGTCATACAGAACTGTGAAAATTTTAGTTGCACCTTTTTGGCTAAACTGAGACAAATGTTTTTTCTCGAATTAGTTGCTTTTGCATAATTTTTTGAAATTTTATGCTGTGCTTCAAATCCGTAGCACCAATAGTCTGTAGGTGGACCTGAAAACTTAATCACTTTTGGGTAATGTAACAAGAAATGATGCTTTGGTTTCAGAGTGTCATTAAAATATTTTTAGTATATTGAGTGGTGTTCTTTAATAAGTTTTTCCAGCATAATACTAATTTGTCTTTATTAAATCTTCTTGAAAGTAAAATGTCAATAATTTGAATTAAAGTTATTACTAAACCCCAAATTTCATCATTTTTGGGTACTAAATCTCCTAACATTAATAGTAAATAACGAATAAAACATTTCATTTCACTTGCTGTCATTTTAATTTTCCTTTTTTTTTAATTCATTCGCATATATAGTATTTCTGGTGATAAATTACGGCTACATGAATTAAAATCAGAATTGAAAAATAAATAAATAAATGTTTGACAATATGAATTTAAAAAGGCATTTCTTAATTCATTTTCAAAATGAATTAATATATATGTTTATAAAATGAAATAATATAAGCCTTTTTTATTTCGTTTTGGAAATGAATTTAGATACTTATATGAAATTTTGATTTCGTATTTTCTTTAATGAAAACGCGAATAATAAAAATTGAATTCTATATATACCTAAACGTATAAAAATAACTCGTTTTCATTAATGATTAATTAATTACTAATTATTATTTATTAATTATTAATTATTGATTATTAATTATTAAAATTGAATTATTTATTGTTTAAGGAAAATTTTGATTTTTGGTTTAATTATTAATTATTAATTATTAATTATTATTAATTATTAATTATTAATTATATACTATTTATTATTAATTATTAATTATTTATTATTTATTATTTTTTATTTATTATTTATTATTTATTATTTATTATTTATTATTTATTATTTATTATTTATTATTTATTATTTATTATTTATTATTTATTATTTATTATTTATTATTTATTATTTATTATTTATTATTTATTATTTATTATTTATTATTTATTATTTATTATTTATTATTTATTATTTATTATTTATTATTTATTATTTATTATTTATTATTTATTATTTATTATTTATTATTTATTATTTATTATTTATTATTTATTATTTATTATTTATTATTTATTATTTATTATTTATTATTTATTATTTATTATTTATAATTTATTATTTATTATTTATTATTTATATTTTATTCTTTATTATTTATTATTTATTATTTATTATTTATTATTTATTATTTATTATTTATTATTTATTATTTATTATTTATTATTTATTATTTATTATTTATTATTTATTATTTATTATTTATTATTTATTATTTATTATTTATTATTTATTATTTATTATTTATTATTTATTATTTATTATTTATTATTTATTATTTATTATTTATTATTTATTATTTATTATTTATTATTTATTATTTATTATTTATTATTTATTATTTATTATTTATTATTTATTATTTATTATTTATTATTTATTATTTATTATTTATTATTTATTATTTATTATTTATTATTTATTATTTATTATTTATTATTTATTATTTATTATTTATTATTTATTATTTATTATTTATTATTTATTATTTATTATTTATTATTTATTATTTATTATTTATTATTTATTATTTATTATTTATTATTTATTATTTATTATTTATTATTTATTATTTATTATTTATTATTTATTATTTATTATTTATTATTTATTATTTATTATTTATTATTTATTATTTATTATTTATTATTTATTATTTATTATTTATTATTTATTATTTATTATTTATTATTTATTATTTATTATTTATTATTTATTATTTATTATTTATTATTTATTATTTATTATTTATTATTTATTATTTATTATTAAAAACGTATTAAAATATCTCGTTTTCATTGAAGAAAAAATACTTAAACGAATTTTGATTTGTTTTTATAAAATGAAATAAAATAAGCCTTTTTTAATTCTTAATTCATTTTCAAAATGAATTAATGTATTTGTTTTAAAAATGAAATAGCCTTCCTTAATTCATTTTTGAGTCTCATTTTCCTAAATCGCTTTTTTCTAATTCATATTTTAATGCTGCGTTTACGACATATGAAAACATTCAATACTAGTAATGAGTTATTTCAATACAGAAATTTGAAGTTAGCCACTTAGGTTTTGCTCAAAATATAGATGAATATTACATGACGTCATTTATTTGTCAAATATTCTTCATTTTATTTTCAATTTGGGCTTTGCTTTTCTTGTGTGTACCATTATATTTTTCATTAAGTTATTTTAATTTTATTTCTTATTTTATTAAGTATATATTTCCGTTTTTGTTGTGTAATCGAAGTACATTGTTCTTAGGGTATTTCTGATAGAGTGAAGTGGAAGAGGAACAAGACGTCAGTGGTTAACGGAGGTGCTTCGATAACACAATTGACCTAAAATGGATTAAATAAATTAACGATGTAATTAAAAAGCATTGTGTGTATAATTTAATTATAATCGGAGAAACAAAACATGGTGACAGCGGTAAACTAAACTAAAATAATAAGATATCGCTCCATATAACAGTAATCGTGGAAATTACAAATTAAAAAAAAAAAAAAAAATGCAAAATATTCAGGCGCCGGATAATTTTACATTTGACAAATTTGAGGCATGGCCGGCTTGGAAAAAACGGTTCCAAAGATATATGACAGTAAGTGGTGTAACAAAGAAAGATGATAAAGAAAAAATCGATATATTGTTCTATGTAATGGGATCAAAAAGTGAAGAATTTGACGCTTATTTTAAACCTACGAAAAATATAATATTTGAGCGATATAAATTTAATACAAGAATACAGTACCAAGGCGAAACTGTAGAGGAGTTCATCGGGGAGTTGCATTCCATAGCGGAAGGATGTGAATACAACATCTTAAAAGAAGAGTTAATTCGTGATAGAATTGTAGTCAGGGTGAACGATCGACGTGTTAGTGAGGTCATGCAGTTAAAAACTAACCTCACTTTGAAAGAAGCAATTGAAATTACGCGAACGGCTGAACTACAGAAACAACAAACACAAGTAATATTTGAAGATAAAGAAAAATCGATAAGGGCAGTGACAGAAAATTCAAAACATGGGAATTTTTTTTCGAGCGCACATAGAAATCACCAAAAATGTTTTGCTTTAAGACACCGCATGAGGGGGTAAAATGTCCTGCGTTTAGGGTAAATTGTTTATCCTGTGGCAAGAGGGCTCATTATGCAGTAGCGTGCTTTAACGCAAATAAAAAGGTGAAGAAAGCAGCACAACCAGCTGTTTCAGGATTTAAATCAAATGTGGGTCAGAAGAGGGCAAATATGATCAAAACCGAAAGTGTCGAAGAAGCGGAACTTCAATCAACGGAAATTACAATAGGAAATATTATTATTTATAATACTAAGGGTAGTGACGATAGTAGCTGGAGATTAGACATTTTGATTGTGGAATTCGGATGTCTCCACAGATTTTTGATCGATACCGGATCTGACTGTGTATGTATTGCGGGTAGCATGGTGCCAGAGGTGTTGAGGTATAAAATAGAACCTGCTAAGTTGGTTTTAAAGGATCCTGATGGTAAGGCGCTGAGTGTCAAAGGTAGGATTTTTTTTAACTTTTAATCTAGAAAATGTAGAATTTAAATGTTTTGCATATATTGTCGAGGGTTTGCAGGTGTCAATTTTGGGGCGTAGGGCTATTATGGAGTTTAATACATTAAAGTGTGAGTAGTTTTTAAATGTACGTTCAATTAACAGTACGGTTCAAGTGTATACAGAATTTCCTGAGCTTTTTAAACCCATTGGGGAGTTCAAAGGAACGGTGTCAATAAAATTACAGCCGAACGCAATTCCGTTTGTACAATCTGTACCACGCACGGTGCCAATTTCGTTATTGGGAAAATTGGAAACGGAGCTCAAACGATTAGTAGAATTAGAAGTGATTGAACCAATTCAGGAAATAACAGAGTGGGTTTCGCCTATTGTAATTGTTCCCAAAGGACAAGAAATAAGACTGTATTGTGATTACACGAAATTGAATAAATATGTCCAACGTCCATATTTTCCTATATTTAAGGTTGAATCGGTTCTGAATAAATTGCAGGGCGCTCAGTGGCGACTTTCGGTCGTTTTGTTTTCAAAAGGCTTCCTTTTGGAGTATCGTGCGCATCAGAATATTTTGTTACGCAATTTTCCCAGGTAATAGCAGGAATCCCAAACGTGGTGTTCCATGTGGATGACATCCTCATTTACGCTAATTCGATTGAGGAACACGATGGAATTTTGAGACAGGTGTTAGACAAATTAAAGCAAGAGGGCATAACGATTAATAAGCAAAAAAGTGAGTTTGGTGTTCAAAACATCAAATACCTAGGGCATTGCTTGTCGGCAGCGGGTATATCGGTGGATCCAGATCGTATTGGAGCGATAATGGAATATTCCGCACCTAAGAACAAAACAGAGCTCGTCAGGTTTTTGGGCATGATAAATTTTGTAAATCGATTCATTAGAAATCGATCAACTCTGCTTGAACCTTTGAATTCGTTGTTGAGAAATGGTATGGAATTTGTATGGGCAATAAATCAACAACAGGAATTTTTGAAAATTAAAGAAATTTTATCAGAATCACCAACCCTTGCGTATTTTGATACATCAAAGAAGATAGTAGTTAGTGCGGATGCTTCATCCTATGGTATTGGGGGTTGTTTATTACAAGAGAATTCGGAGGGAGTAAGAGAAATTGTAGCATATGCATCGCGAACTTTAACGGATGCTGAACGTCGTTATGCACAGATTGAAAAAGAGGCTTTAGGTTTGACTTGGGCTGCTGAAAAGTTTGCAGAATATATACTTGGTTTGAAGGTGATGCTTGAAACAGACCATAAGCCATTGATCCAGATTCTTCAATCAAAGGATTTGGATAGTCTCACTCCTAGACAACAACGTTTCCGAATTAGATTAATGCGGTATGACTATGAGGTGGTTTATGTACCAGGCAAACAATTAGTGGTTGCGGATGCTTTATCTCGTAGTCCAGATAGTAGCACAAAAGAATTGTATGGTGAAATGGGCATTGAAGTGGAAGCATTTGTTAATTTTGTTAGGGAAAATTTGCCTATTAAAGATAGTTATATGGAAAAGATTAGAAAGTATCAAGAATTAGACGAGGTTTGCAAAAAATTGAAGCGTTATTGTGATGAAGGATGGCCAGGGAGAAATAGATTGTCGGAGTTTATGTGGCTGTACTATCAGCATAGAAATGATTTTAATGTGATTGACGGAGTATAATTGAAAGGGCAAAGAATTATTATACCACCTGCATTGCAGAGGGAAGTGATCGAATTTATTCATTTAGGGCATCAGGGAATAGTCAAAAGCAGACGTCGTGCACAAATGTCGGTATGGTGGTTGGGTTTAAGTTCAGAACTAGAGACATATATTCGTAACTGTCCGCAGTGTGTTGAGGAGAGAGAGAATTATAGAGAGCCGTTCGAAAGAGAATTAATCCCAACGCGTCCAATGGAAAAAACTGCAGTGGACCTATTTAAGATTAACGGTAAATGGTATTTTATATTTACGGACTAATTTTCGAGATACTTTGAAATTTCGCAATTAAATTCTATGAATGAAGAGTGCATAATTAGATGTATGTACATAATATTTTCAAGGTTTGGTATATGTGATGTTTTGCGAACGGATAATGCCCCTCAGTTTCAAGCTAAATTTCGAAGGTTTGCTCAGGAGTATAATTTCGTCCATGTTACAAGTAGTCCGTACTACAGTCAGTCCAACGGTGCTGTGGAGGCAGCGGTTAAAGTAGCTAAGAGTATTATAAAAAAAGAATTCGAGTTCGGAATCAGAATTTTACAAGGCAATGTTGAGTTATAGGACGACACTTCTTTCAGATGGTTATTCACCGGCTGAATTGATGTTGGGTCGAAAAATTAAGTCTCATTTGCCAGTGCTCCCGAAGTTACTGGTTCCTAGTTATCCTAAAAATGTGTTAAAGAATGAGGAAATCCTGGATAGAAGTACAGGATAAGCAAGGAAGGATAAGCAAGTACAAAATTATAATAGAAGACGTAATACTAAGAAATTATCGGAACTAAATGAAGGAGATGGTGTTTGGATAACCGATTTGAGACGATATGGAAGAGTGGTAAGGAAATTGCAGTATCCTAATTCGAATTTAATTAAAGCAAGTGGTGGAATATACCGTCGAAATAGATTTCATATGATACCGGCTCCTTATTTACAGAATATAGGTGAAGACGATTACGGGATCCAAATACCAACTTCTTATACCTCTTTCAAAGAGGCATCAGTCTCATAGTTTTGAATATTGCGATCATTAAATTTGTTATTTTGGCATAGATTTCGGGTTTTAGATTTGTGACATTTACAAAATCTACAAAAATAATTTTCAGGAAAGGATTTACTAAAGTCGCAAACTTCATTTACACCTAAATTATCCCCTATAATTAAACCTAATATGAAAGTACGCGCACTAAATTACCGGATATTTGAAGAGACACACCGTCTTCTTCTAAAATTTTTATAGAATCCATTAATTTTTTTAGACAACAATCATTCCCATATTCTGTGAAATATTTCGACTTAATGAAACCAGCAATAAAAATATTTTCAATTTTTGAAATATTTCTAAAAAAAAGGAAAATAAAAATAAATTCCAGTGATTGATTCTGAATGTGATCCCTTTTTTCTTCCAAACTGCATGTTGGGAATCATCGAAACTCCAGTAAATATTAATGACGAGATCTAAAACGGAAAAGAAAACATACCAAAGAATCGCGTTCAAATAAACCTATAATTTTGTTTAAACTTATCTGACCAACAGCTGATGTGTAGTATCCAAATATACACCGGCGTCATCAATATTTTGTTGTAGTTCATACCTGCAAGAAATAATATTTGAACTCCATTTAGTGATTAACCATTTGTATTATATAAATTCTATTTACTTACCTAATTATTAGAACACTTAACTTTGATTATAAATTAATTTAATTGCAACACAACAATTTTCATTGTTTGTTGACATTCTATCAATTAATTAGTTTGTATAATTTGACAGACAGTAATTTCATGGCAACACAAATTTAATAAGCACACTGTAAATTCTATGTTCTATATTTAGAGCATGAATTAATATATCGATTCATAGATGACACTGTCATAAATTATTCCAATTATATATTGTATAGCAAATCTTTGGATATGACAGCTAACAATTTTTTGGAATGGTCAATCTTATTTCAACATCGATACGAGCAAGAAGAAAATAACCATTAAAATATAAATTGTAAATTTAAAATAAATTAAATTGAAGCGAGTTAGCGAACATTGGTCCTTCGAGCCGGATCCGGTGAATTTATTGCTAATAATTGGACCGCGTGGGGGTTTACAATACAACATTGCCTCGTGGACAGCCATTTTGGAGAAATTTATCGGATAACCTAAAATCACTTGAGTATAAATTTATTATCACTAAGCAATTTAATTTAGACACAAATAAATAAAGCACTACAATTTGGACTATTATTTATAACCAAATTAGAATTAATACCACGTGATTACCCACCATTCCACCAAACATAAAATCACGTAACCTATTAATTTATTTCGAACTCAATAATTCGGTCTTTCGGCATATTATTTTCAAATTAAAATTGTCGTGAAAGTTCCAGTGATTTCAAGTGTGAGTGTATAGAAAATTACTACGTTTTATTTGTTAACATTTACAATGGAGGGTCTACTAAAGAGAAGATCAGTAATCAAGGGGCAGATAACAAAATTAACTACATATGCCAAATCATGCAAGGATACAATACCGTACGATGAGATGCAAACGCGACTAGAGAAGTTAAAGGAACATTACACAAATTTCGTGAGCATTGAGGGTGACATTTTTGCCATCGATGCCAACCAACAATCAGATATGGATGCCATCGATGATAATTATTATTTATGCGTAGCCACATTGCAGCGACTGATGAGGACAAAAATTCAAACACCACCTCGAAATTTGAACGACACCATTTTGAATGCATCGGTTACAGTACCATCAAGCGATTTTAAACTACCACGGCTGACATTGCCAACATTTAGCGGCAAGGCTCGAGAGTGGCCGTCATTTTATGATTTTTTTAAAAGCACTATTCACGAGAATACGAACCTTTCACCGGCGCAAAAATTTCAATATTTAATTGGTCAATTGCGCGGCCCAGCTGAAACGTTAGTGCTACATTTTTCCGTGGACGATGCAAGCTATATCGAAGCCTTTCAAAAGCTAATTAGAAGATACGACAGAAAACGATCCATTGTCAACGAGTACATTGAGGCATATATCAAGCAACCACCAATTACCAAACCATCTATTGAAACAGTAAGTCGAATATATGATTGTTGTGACGAAGTCATTCGTGGTCTGAAAGCCATTGGACCAAGTGCCGAGTCAAGAGACTGTTGGTTAGTTTATCTCGCCGAAAGGAAATTAGATGATGTCACATTGCAATTATGGCGACAGGAGTCGTCAGAACTAGAATTTCCCAAGATTGAGCAGTTACTCGAATTTTTAAACAGACGTATGAATTCTCTAGAAGGAATTAAGGTCCAATCCAGTAAAGTCTAACTCAATCAGAATGTGACGCCGAGATCATTATTTGCAGAACCGAAGCCATTACCAAAATGCAGCTTATGTAGTGATCAACATCATCGTTTATGCGACTGCCCCAAGTTCATCGAAATGAGTTCAAATCAACGTAGACAGTACGTCAACAAGAGTGGCAGATGTTTTAATTGTTTAGCAGAAGGGCACAATGTATTCCAGTGTCGATCAAAGGGTAGATGTCACCAATGCAACAAGAAACACCATTCATTAACTCATGCTGAACAAAATGATTCGAATGTCTCATCTGAGCTGAAACAATCCAATAGTATGAGTGCCACGACAGCTTTATGTAAAGTATCTGAACCTGCCGATGACCATTTTGTCACCAATTCACATTCATCACCCGAATGTAATGCCGATGCCCTGTTACCGACGGCAATGGTTGAAATTTGCGACAAGCTAGGCAATTGGCAACCTTGTCGTGCTTTATTGGATTCAGCGTCAACGAGGTCTTACATCACCGAAAAGTGTGCAAATCGATTAAGTGTTCGAAGATCTAACGCAAGATTTAAAATCAATACACTGAATGGAGGAAAAGCTAGCAGCTCAAGAGGGATGACATCAGTTGTAATAAGATCCAGAAACAACACAGAATTCACCATGGGGGTAACTGCGTACGTTATATCCAAAATAACATCTAACCTGCCACCCACACCAATCAATCTTGATCAGTTAACATATTTGCATCGCCTGCCACTAGCCGACCCCAATTTTCACATACCTGGGTCGATAGATATACTGATTGGTTTCGACAGATTTTTGTCTCTGTTATCTGATGGCCAAACAACTAAGGGTCCTGGACAACCTATTGCGCAGAATACAAAATTAGGTTGGATTGTAGGAGGTGAATATGAAGTGAATGATGTGCCGAGGAAAGTCATAACCTGTTTGTCTGCCCAAGAAGAAGTCAACATTGATAAATCATTGAGAAGGTTCTGGGAGACAGAAGAGCTACCGCCAGTTCAGCAATACACAGACGAAGAAAGGTTGTGTATTGAACATTTTGACAACCATTTAAAAATAGGAAGTTCAGGCAAATTTATAGTTCCACTACCATTCAAACCTAATAGACCAAAATTAGGAGACTCACTAAATCAAGCGCTCAAGCGATTCAGCTCGCTGGAACAAAGATTGCTGAAAACTCCAGAACTCCATAAAACCTACTCCAAATTCATGGCAGAATACGAAGCACTTGGGCACATGGAGTTAATACCACCAGGAGAAATCACCATACCTAACGAGCAGAAATATTATTTGCCGCACCATCCCGTTATGAAGGAGTCTAGCTCAACCACAAAGTTGCGTGTGGTTTTCGACGCGTCAGCGAAGTCATCAAATGGAGTATCATTAAACGATTGCTTAATGGTTGGACCGACCGTCCAAAATTCCCTGCTAGAGATACTCATCAGATTCCGGAAACATCGATATATTTTTACGGCAGATATCGAGAAGATGTTCCGTCAGGTGTGGATCGATAAGCTGGACACTAATTACCAACGCATAATTTGGCGCGATACATCAACGTTGCCAGTTAAACATTATAGACTCCTAACCAACACCTACGGAACAGCATCAGCTTCGTTCTTGGCTACACAGTCACTCAACAAATTGGCACAACTACACTTTAAAACCTACCCGAATGCAGCAAAGGTAATGATGAGGGATTTTTATATGGATGACCTCATGTCTGGGACGTCGACACTCGAAGAAGCTATTTCAACACAAACCGAGTTGAATTGTTTATGCCAACTCGGTGGATTTCACCTTCGGAAATGGGCTTCAAATAACGTGAAGCTACTGGAGAGCGTGCCAGAAGACGACCGAGAAATATCGATTAGAGAAATAACTGAAGGCACCAAGTTAATTTCTATTTTGGGAATTAAATTCGATCCACAAGCCGATAGCTTCTCTTTTTCCGTTTCTCTACCAAACACTACCAGGTTTACCAAAAGGAACATGTTGTCCGAAGCATCTCGTGTATTCGACCCAATGGGATGGCTGTCACCCGTGATAGTTGGAATAAAAATTTTATTTCAAGGCCTGTGGCTACTGAAACTGGCCTGGGATGACCAGCTCCCAGCCGACGTCGAGAAGCAATGGATCGCTATCCGGAGCAAACTACACCTTTTAAAAGATCTTAAAATACCAAGATGGCTAAACTCAGATCCAAATCTACATCTTTGTGGATTCGCAGATGCATCAAATACCGCATACGCCGCTGTACTATACGCTCGCACTACAAATAGTATGGGCGAAGTTGTTACCAATATCATATCGGCGAAAACCAAGGTTGCGCCAATAAAGTACGTTACAACGGCAAGACTCGAGTTGTGTGCAGCCCTGTTACTTGTTAGAATGCTGAACCTCGTAACCAAATAGTTGGAATTTGACCCACCACCAAATGTTTCCTTGTGGTCCGACTCTACAACCGTCCTAGCGTGGCTAGCAAACCCACCAAGAAAAGGAAATATATTCGTTCTCAACCGAGTAACAGAAATCTTAAGTTCAACGAATGTTCAGCAATGGTCCTATGTTCCATCGAAACACAATCCAGCAGATGTTGCATCTCGAGGTGTTCTGCCTGATGAACTTCTTGAAGACGTATTATGGTGGCAAGGGCCCGTCTGGCTACGGCAAGAGCCAATTCAAACTCCTGAGTCTGCAATTAAAAGATCAAACAAAATAAAGTCCGAAGCAACAACCAATTTGATAACCAAGAAATTAGAAAAACCCGAGCACAACGAAAATTTGGTAATCGCCGAACTCGTCGAAAGATATTCAAGTGTCAACCGAGCAGTACGAATCTTTGCTTGGGTGCAAAGAGTGAAATTCAACTTAAAAAATTTAAACGCTGGCATAGGTGGCCCTTTGACAGTATCAGAAGTCGATAAGTCATACAAATTGTTGATAAAAGAAGCTCAACTTTCAAGTTTCACTGAGGAGATTACGAACCTGAGAAACAGTATACCCATAAAGAAATCTAATATTTCATTCTTATATCCATTCTTAGATAATGCAGGTGTCTTACGTGCTGGCGGTCGATTGGAAAACGCCAACGAACAATACAATGTGAAGCATCCCATTATTTTATCGGGCAGTCATAAGTTGGCACGAAAATTAGTTCAAGAAGCACACATCCAACATTTACATGCAGGTCCAAATCTACTGATGTCAATCAGCAAACAGCAGTATACAATTTTGCGTTGCAAGGATTTGGTTCGACGGGTAATCCACGACTGTATTATATGCGCTCGTCACAAGAAAATATTGCAACACCAACTCATGGGACAATTGCCACCACCAAGGGTCAATTTAATCCGCGCATTTCTACAGACCAGTGTAGATTACGCTGGTCCCTATATGCTTAAAACTCACAAAGCAAGGAAAGCCACCATCTACAAAGGATACATCGTAGTGTTCGCGTGTATGGCTACCAAGGCCGTACACTTAGAATTGGTATCAGATATGACGACTGATACCTTCCTTGCTGCATTCAAAAGATTCCAGAATCGACGGGGAATCTGCACCGACGTCTACAGCGATAACGGTACTAATTTTGTAGGCGCTGCCAATGAGATCAAATATTTTCAGCAACTCTTGTCAAAAGACGAACAACAAATATTAAACTGGGCGGCTGCCAACAACACGAAGTGGCATTTTGTACCGCCAGCATCACCACACTTTAACGGCCTATGCGAAGCAGCAGTGAAGTCTGCTAAATTTCACCTGCGACGCGTTTTGGGTCAATCCATACCACGATACGAAGAGTTAAATACATTATTAACACAGATAGAAGCACTGTTAAATTCCCGACCTCTTTGTGATTCATTAGAGGAAAACATTCAAGCGCTAACACCAGCGCATTTCATTATTGGACAACCAATCACGGCAGTACCCGAACCTGATCTTACGCACCTAAAAATAAATCGATTGTCTCGTTGGCAGATGTTGCAACAGATGTTCCAACACTTTGCTAGAAGATGGCAATCAGAATACCTCACAACTTTAAACAGTTTGTCAAAGTGGCGGCTAAAACAAAACAACATGAAAATAGGCGATTTAGTAGTATTGAGAGATGACAACGTTCCCCCAGGACAATGGGCATTGGGTCGTATTTCCGAAATTCATCCGGGCCGAGACGAAATTGTCCGTGTGGTAACAATTAAAACTTCGAAAGGGCTACTAAAGCGACCCATCACTAAAATATGCTTGTTACCAATTATTGACTCATCCAATTCGTCAACGGCGGCGACATGTTGGGAATCATCGAAACTCCAGTAAATATTAATGACGAGATCTAAAACGGAAAAGAAAACATACCAAAGAATCGCGTTCAAATAAACCTATAATTTTGTTTAAACTTATCTGACCAACAGCTGATGTGTAGTATCCAAATATACACCGGCGTCATCAATATTTTGTTGTAGTTCATACCTGCAAGAAATAATATTTGAACTCCATTTAGTGATTAACCATTTGTATTATATAAATTCTATTTACTTACCTAATTATTAGAACACTTAACTTTGATTATAAATTAATTTAATTGCAACACAACAATTTTCATTGTTTGTTGACATTCTATCAATTAATTAGTTTGTATAATTTGACAGACAGTAATTTCATGGCAACACAAATTTAATAAGCACACTGTAAATTCTATGTTCTATATTTAGAGCATGAATTAATATATCGATTCATAGATGACACTGTCATAAATTATTCCAATTATATATTGTATAGCAAATCTTTGGATATGACAGCTAACAATTTTTTGGAATGGTCAATCTTATTTCAACATCGATACGAGCAAGAAGAAAATAACCATTAAAATATAAATTGTAAATTTAAAATAAATTAAATTGAAGCGAGTTAGCGAACACTGCGCCTTCACAAAAATTTGAAATATACGATTGACAATTTGAATTTTGTTTATTTAAACTAACTATCGCATTAATATCAAAATGTTTTTCAACTACTATATACTATAAATACATACAAACGCTCACTGTTATACGTAGTTATAAAGATTGTTCAACTGCTCAGTAAATCCTAATCCAACCCCAACTCAACTCCAGTTCAACCGGCAAACAGAACCAACTCAACCACAAACTCTAACTCTAACTCAATCTCACAGCTTATTTAAAATATTGGTCAAATACGTCCTAAAGCAACCCCAACTCAACCTCATTTTAACCCGCAAATTGACTTTAACTTAACCTTCAACTAAAACCCAGCCTCAATGCCCAGCACAATATTCAAACCACCATACATTAAAAAAATTGGTAAATATACCCGACCCTCTTGACGTGCAGGTTCCAAAAGCTTTTTAAACCTCTGGCATGACCATAGAAACAGATTGGCGAAACAAAATTCCGATACAGGCATCTAAACATCCAGACATCCAGACAGACAGATGAATTTTTTTTTTTTTTTTTTGTTGCATTTTTAGACTCAGGGACTTTCAAAACGTCGAGAAAAATACGTAAGTAAAATAAAGTATAGTAATCATGAAAATTTTGACCTGAACATTTTTGGAGATTTATCTGTTTTGAGTGGTTTTCGAAATGGTGTCCGTCTGTCTGTACCTTCTATACAGCCCAGATGGAACATAAACTTCTTATTTATTATTTTTTTATAAATTGGGAGGTCCCAGTGAAAAAATTTAGTTTGCAAATAATATCTCAAAAAGTATAAGGTTTACAGAAAAACTGTTACATAGAAAAGGATCTCAATTGGTAGCGCGGAGTTTTCTTACTTGTCACACTAATTCTCTTCGCCTCTTTCATTTCTTATACGAGAAACAATCAAAGAGATCGTTTATTTAGTGAAGCTTCACATTCTTTCTTCGATTTAAAGCCAGCATGGACAATGAGCATCCTTATTAAGATTTTAGCTACTCGTTTCCGTTTTTGGGAGAGTATGGAGTGGAGGACTAAAGCTCTAATCCTAAATTCCTGGGTTTAAAAGCAGTAATCCTTATTCTTAAAGTGTTACAAAATTTCAAATATAAATATAAAGAAGTGCATTTTTATGAACCAATTTACAAATTATTTAATCGCGCCACTTTAGACATTAAAAAATTGATTGTGTATTAACTCTCCTCTGATTTTATGTACCACAGGAAATCACAATACCGAATTCGCAACAAAGAATTATTAACGACATAGTGACGAAGTTGAATCATATATGACTAGTTTATTTCAAACCGCTTACTGACAGTTTATTACCTACAATAAACCTGTGTAATAATTAAAAGAAATGGGTAGGCCTAACCGCAAAGCTAATTAAAAATTCATCTTCGGTTTATGCAATATTATAACCACAATTTGAATCATAAAATTTTCATTTGACATAGATTTAAAAAACCGTGGGAATATTTGCAAATTACTGTTAATTTACTAATAATTTTAGTTACTCAAGATGACATAGATATAATTTGAACGGTAATCTAAAATAACAGAATTACTTGATCTATATACCGACATAAAAACTAAATTATGATTTAAAAAATTTGAATAGCAAAAACACAGCGAAGAAGAAGAATAACACATTGCAGAATTGATGTGATCTGTATACGATCTCAATGAAATTTTAAATTGCTGTTTGGCAATCTTTCCATTTAATTATTTGAAATTACTGTGAATAGCAACAACACAACATCTACAATGTACAATGTACATACATACTCGTATATCAACTGTAATAATTTTACTATTTGATCCCGTATAATGTGTATTCGACAATATTTTTATTATTTTACTATTTACAAATGTCTCAAGATGTTGTCGATGATGATGATGATGGTTCATTGTTCTGAGCTTTTTATTTAACCTTCAAGTCAAACGAAATTCATGTTGTTGCTAATCTAACGTAACACAACTTTGCGGTTTGTAGTAATGCCACCTATAGTGCTTGCTTGAGGAATTTAAAAGTTTTCCTGCTTTTTGGGTAGTGAACATTTTTATTGTGTAACGTAAGAAAGCCGTAATATTCCCACGGCTGTACCACATCGACTTGGGGGACGCTTGTATATAATTATAAAGTTTAAACTTTTATTTAAAATCTGTATTTATCGAATGAATATTTAATGACCCAATTTTCGAAAATCACTTAATCCGACTTTATCTACATAAGGTTGTTGATTGAATTTTTAATGATATACCTATAATTTAGTCGCTTATAAAAAACATCATAGTATTTATTAAACACCTTCATTACAGTTTGAGTCATTGTAACAAAATAGTGTTTTATCGGTTGATATAAAGGAGCACGCGGCTCCCACTATGATTTATTTTCGCCAGGTTTTAGAGACGAATCCTTTCCTAAGACTTCATTTAAAAGTAATGCGGATTTAGGTTTGGCCATTTTTGATGATCAACCGTATCCTTTGGCGTCCAAAGTCAGAGGTGAGTTAGTACAATTCGTTTATCGTTTTGAAAAGTGTAAAAATTTGTCATGAGTTCGAAAGGAGAAAGGCAGAATTAGTTTCCCCGCCAACTGTGGCGCTGTTATCTTTTATTGCACAATTTTAAATTTCCCTCTTTGGTGGACCTCTTTTAATCTTTGTCGCTTGGAAACAAAAGAAAAGTATTTTTGTTGATAAGTCGGGGAACGTTGTTCAAAATGCGTAGAATGAAGGTGAAGGGTTCAAATAGACACCAAGTTTTGATTATTAGCTATAATTGTTCTTTCTACTGTTATTCTTTTTTTAAGGTCGCACAACCTAAATTTTAACTAATTTACATTTTAAAAAAAAAAATCAACACTTCAACTTTACACTAAAATTTTGTAAAATACTCCAAATTTAGTGCAAATCTAATTTAGAACATTCTGGTACTTATTAACCTTTCTCATAAAGCCTCTCGAGACTAGAGGCAAAGGTAAATGCCAATTATGAGGTTAAGTAGGAGTAGGTATGTCCTTTTGTGGTGGTGACGACAAATTTTGCTGGTTTTCTTTGACAAATTACTAGATTTTTGATTTCGCCTATACTCTCTGAGGCGAGCCTTTCTTGGACTACGTTCCTTTTTTGGATGCCGGTAGAATGTTCGGTGTGAAGCGTGAATTTTCTAATTGGACGAAATTATTTAATAAATTTCATTTCAGGATATTTAATCATGTTCATTTGGAGTATAACAAATGTTACCCAATTCATTGATCTATATGCAACATTAGTAGTCGGTGACATTAGTAAAATTACTGTGAATGTAGCTATGACATTACTAGCCACCGTTTCACTATTCCAGTCCTTTCGTTTTCTGTATCACAGATCTGACCTAATGGAAATTTTGTGCAACGAAATGAACACCAGTTTGAATATAATTGGTAATTTTGCTGGCAGCAACGCAAAAGATCGATATAAGATTACGAAAATATTAACGGTGAATATACGCAACTCAAATATATTGGCGAAAGGTTATTGGATCTCATCGTTTATAGCAGGACAGTTGATGAGCTTTTATGGATTTTGGAAGTATTTACGTGCTCGAGGTTTCAGTGTCGAAGATAAAAAGGCGGTTAATTGGTTGATGCTCAAAGTTTGGTATCCAGTCGATATGCATGAATAGTAAGTATAATAAATACAATTTTGTTACTGTAAGCAGCTGATGTTTTATAATTTTGTTTATTTGTGCAGCTTCATTCCAATTTACATCCATCAACTCGTTATTTCCTACGTGGAACTTACACTCGTACCCTTATTATTCACGCTAAATGCAGCCTACATGATTTATGCTATCACAATGTTACAAATTTTAAAATATCGTTGCGTAACGATTACCGATGGTATTGAAGATATGCCAACGATGAACGGTCGTGAATTGATTTTACACCAAAAATTTCATAAGCATCTTGAAACACAATTGGAAATTGGACGGTAAGTGCGCACTTTTGTTTTGTCTTCAGATGGTGGTGTATAAATATAATATTTTACGTTTTTTATAGATTTATCCGAAATTTGGACCTATTAATTAGCCCAACGATGTTTTTTATGTTCGTATTACTTTCGGTGTTAATGTGCTTCCTTCTTTTTCAAATATCAACTGTATGGAAATTTAAAACGTATTTACAAATTAACTGAGTTTCTCTACTAAATTTTCAGATGGAATTGTCCGGCGAGGTTATGATTCCCGTAATTTTCATGTTTAATATGTTGGCTTTACTGTTGGCTTTCTATTGGCTTGCAAATGAAATTATTTTTCATGTAAGTGATTTAAATTTGT
Source organism: Tipula vernalis (assembly GCA_958295665.1). NCBI lineage: Eukaryota > Metazoa > Arthropoda > Insecta > Diptera > Tipulidae > Tipula > Tipula vernalis. The sequence continues at coordinate 164,901,314 of OY282560.1, read as the reverse complement.
TTTCTTATTCCAGTTTTCCAAATTTTGCAGTTTTATATTTTACTTGCAGAGCGGTGATTTGGCTAACTCGATATATCTTTCTAAATGGTATATGTGTCCAAAAGAGTTCAAAAAACGAATGCTGATTTTTATGATTGGTACAAGAAATCCAATGAAACTATCAGTGCTGTACTTCACAATGAATTTGAATGTGTTCATACGTGTAACAAAATTCAATCCGCATCATTCAATTCATTGTTCTAATTTTTTTTTTTTTTTTGAACTTTTCAGATTTTAAAAGCGACCTTCAGCTACTATACCCTGTTGTCGAATATGTCTGGTCGTCGCTAAGTACTTACAACACACTTATATTTTCAACCAACTAGACGTTGCTCATTTTCTGGCTTAATTTATGGGGTTTCTTTTGGTGCAATCGGTAATCGAATCGCTCTTCTACACAAGATTTCAAATTTTTATTTGACAGTTATAAATTTGTGTAATGTGCAATATATTCGTTAAAATACAAAACAAAGTGTTTGCATTTCAAGCCACAGATAATAAACAAAAGGATAGAAGGTAAAATAAAAATCCCATATAAAATTGAAGCCGTTTTCGTTGGTTTTCTGTCTTTCTATCAGCTTGTTTCCATGTAAGGTTCAAACTGGCTTGAGTTGGAGTTGGTGCTCATGGAAACGAGGTTGGAGTTAGGTTTTCGTTAAGTCAGTTTAAACTCAACGAAGCTAGTGGAATTGAGTAGAGTTGAAAACCAAAATGGCGAGAAAAATATACATAAGGGATTTTTATTGTTACCACCATAAAAAAATGTTACTATAATTGAATATGTACAACAAAAAAATATTAACAAAAAATTAAAAACGCAATATAAAAGTCAAAAGTGTATTTATAATGTGCTTTGCTATAACACTTTCAACTCAACCTAACTCACTTCCATGGAAACAATCGACGCCATTTTGAAATTTAACGAAAACCGTATTTCAATCCAATCTAACTCAACCTAGTTCATGGAAACATGATACCCTACCGGCCACGCGTAACGCAAACGTTCATTTTACGAATAGTCTCTTCTACTAAAGTGTTCGTAAACGTTACGCTAAAAATGAGTAGAAATGTTACATAAATGATACTCTTGTCACATGAGAAGTGAAACAAATTTGCGAAGACTTATTTATAGTGTGAACAGAGTAAGCATTGAGTGTTTTAATTCTTCTTAGGGCGATCGCACTGCACTCGAACAGCAAGTGTTTGGATGTTTCTCTTCCCAGATTACAGAACCTGCAGTTCTCTGATGGGGTTTTCTCCATTTTGAATAGATGGTAGTTAAAGGGACCATGTCCTGTCAAGTACCATATGAGGGATTTCAGAGATGATCGATCCATTCTGATTATATCCTGTAAGTGTGTAATCTTGTAATTTAGGAGCTTCTTTGTCTGTCTCATTCCCCGAGATGACTCCCAGAGTGAAGCAGAACATCTCTGCTCCCAGAAGAGGACTCTCCTCGCTGGAATAGGCAACGCTAGGCTCGAGGCCATAGAAGATGCCACCCGCACCTTCTTTTGCACAGGTGTCTGCGGCCTCATTTCCTGGTATATTAGAGTGGCCGGGGGACTACAAGAGGGTAACTTTGTTGTCCCTACCCAGCGTTCTAAGGTTGCTGTAGCAGCTCCATGTCAGTTAAGAGCTGAACACCGGAGCTGCCAGGGCTATTAAAACAGCCTGGCTATCCGAGATTATGTAGATCTCCGTTCTTAAATACTTCTTTTTGAGGCACTGAGGCACGCTAGTCTCGATGGCCACAGTTTCTGCCTGGAAAACCGTAGGGGTCTTTCCCAACGGAATACAAAGCCTGAAACCGGGCCCCACAACTCCCGCACCCGTGCCCTCGTTTGTTTTGGACCCATCGGCAAACCACACCGATGCGTGCTGTGGTAAGGAAGTAAGTGCAACTCGTGAAGTTCCTCCAGCAGTCAGTAGTCTTTACCATCATTTCTGGTAGCTGGGCAATATCGTCTGCCAAGTTTAGTTTATCCAGAATGCTATTGTGTCCCGAACTAGTCAGTCTAACCTGACTTGTTACCTTCAGTTTTATGGCTCTCAAACCTGCCACACTTTTGACATGTATGTGGAGCGGTGAGAGTCCCAGCAGTTTTTCAAGGGCAGCAGTAGGGCAGGTCCTAATTGCTCCCGTTGCGCCCAAACATATTAATCTTTGAATTTTGTCCAAAGTTGAACGAGCATTTATTTGCTCTGTCTTTGGCCACCATATAAACGCCGCATAAGATATATCATTGGTCTTATGATGGGTTGGTAAATCCAGATTATCATTTGTGGGTTTAGGCCCCATATTTTACCAAACATACGTTGGCACCCAAAGTATCATGCTTTGTTTGCCTTATTTGCGATGTATTTCAAGTGGGGGTTCCAGGTTAGTTTTTGGTCAAAAATGATCCCTAGATATTTAACCTCAGACGTCATCTTAAGTATTTCCCCGTTCATAGTTATTGGAGGAAAGGAAATTCTCTAAGGCCCACTTCAACACACCACTCGTTTACCAATCTTAGAGCATATTGCATACGCTCAGCTAGTGTGCTTTCAAATTTGCCCCTGACCATCAGCACCAGATCATCAGCATAGGCAATGATTGATATTCGAGAGTTTCTCAAAATAGCGAGCAAGTGGTCCATTACCAAGAGTCACAGTAACGGCGACAGTACTCCGCCCTGAGGGCAGCCCTTGGTAGGTGCAATTGAGATGCTTGCTTTTGAGCATGTTTATTATCCACCCGATGGTTGAGGAGTCGATACCCCTCGCAAGAGCTTGTTCCCGAATCACCTCGAAATTAATACTATCGAAGACACCTGGATGTCAATAAAGGAGCATAATAGTGTCTCCTTGTTGCGAAGTGTATACTCGATTTCCGATGTTAATTCATGCAGGGCTGTCTCCGTAAATTTGCCCACCTGATAAGCATGTTGGCTAGGATTTAGAGGACATCTTTGGATTGTATTAAGTCTGATATACAGGCCCAATATTTTTTTCATAGTAAGTATAAATGATGTAAGGCTAATAGGTCTGTATGACCTAATGTCCTCGGGGGATTTATTCCCATTTTTTGGTATGAATAAGACTCTTACTTCCCTCCAGCATCTGGGGATGCATTCCAGACTAAAACTGGCTCTACATAATTTGATTAGCTGAGGCTCCAGTGCATCCAGGCCTCGTTGAAGAAAAATAGGATAGATTCCATCCCCTCCTGGAGACTTAAAGGGACCAAATGAATTGATAGCCCAGCGCAACTTTCCAGGGGTGAAGATTTCCATCGCTCGCTTGTAGGCTCCCCTTGGGACTAGATATGGATGCACGACGCTCATATCAGGGTCCTCCCGACCCGCAATGATTGTGCACTCCGGAAAGTGTCCCTTCACCATACATTCAAGAGTCTCTTTCGTTGATGTGGTTAAGGTCTGGTCCAGCCTTCTTACTGAGCCCAGAGGGTTTTTATGATCTAATGCGAGGGCTTTTTGGAGTCGGCATTCTGTCGGAATCTCGTCTATCTTCCCGCAAAAAGTTCTCCAGCTCTCTCTTTTGCTCTTCCTCAGAGTCTCATTATTCTGGGTGAGGGCAGTTCGATACGCTGCCCATCTGTTATTTTTGCTCTGTTAAAGATCTTACGCACTGTTTTTCTTTTAGTCTCCAGGGCGGATGTCCACCAAGGAACATCCCTAGTTCCTCTAACACGCACCTCAGGAGAACTTGAGTGATAGGCATCAATTATTGCCCTGGTGAAATTATCAGCAACACTATCAAGCTCTGCAACAGAGCCGATAGAGTTCTGTAAACCCACTACATTGTCTTGTAGTTTATTGGTAAAGACAGCCCAGTCCATACCTTTAGGTATTCTTACCATAGTTTCTGTTATTTGAGGGATTCTAATATCAAATCTTATATATCTATGATCCGACAAAGATGCTTCCCCCGATACATGCCAATTCTGTGAGCTGTACAGTAATTGATAAAGCTCTGTACTTCTTCCGGAGGTGGGTCGTTACCGTCCCCGGAAAAATAGGCTGATGCCATATTAATTGTGACCATGCCTCCTCTGGATAGGGGCATCTCTAATGAGACTGCAGTTATGTCTCTGGAAATAAATTGGTTAATTGAGAAGATATTGTACGACGAACGACAGAGAACCGCTGTCCTCGTCCTTTCTACTTCTGTATTGTAAATTAGCTTACCTGTCTTACTTGGCAAACCTTTAATTCTTCCATTGTTGGTCCACGGCTCTTGGATAAGCGCTATGTCCCGGTTGTTTGTGTTGAAGAGGCGACTCAGCATAGATGTGGCGGCCTTGGATCTATGTAGGTAGATTTGTACGCATCTTACAGACGCGTGCCTAGATCTTTTTGTTTTAAGGCCCTCCAATGAGCCGCCCTGTGTGCTGCTACTACTAGCACGTGGTTTGGTGGAATTCTGTGAGTTCAACCCATGTTTTTTTATCGGGCTTGTTCCCCTTTCCAGGTCTGCGTCCTCCACGTGCAGTGCCCAAAGGTTCCTGGCTTGTTTGGGTCATTTTTGCTCCCGGGATCTTTCTGGCTGGGGTAACCAGCCGCTCTTTCCACGAAGCGATTTAGCCCTGCTTTAAGGTTGATGGTGCCTGTGTCCTCTCAGCCCTGTTACTCCTCTCACCATCCTTTTTGAGGCGAAAGTACACGGCTCAAAACAGCCAGTTAACTTTATAGTTGGAGGCCTTTAAAATCTCCGCCGTCTTATGCGACACCGACAAAGTTAGTTGGAGGAGATCATTCTCTCTGTCTTTCCTTGCAAGAATTTTCCACTCCGCGTTCCTGAGATCCTTATTCTGGACTCCCAAGCGGCGAAGTATCTTCTCGTTTGCCTTGCTTTTGCAACGAGGGAGATATACAAATAGTATTTTGGGGCGCGGTAATTCGTCCTCCCCGACTGCTCTCTGGTTGGCGTTTCCCCATGGCTTTAGGGTCGGCACAGTGGCAGTAAGCCACTCCGCCGTGTCCTTGTCAGCACAGTTGATGGTAAACCATCCATTCCTCGTGCGGCATCTTAAACATGTCGGGCTAATGATTCGCGTGAAGTTTGTCCTAAATTTGTCCTAAAATTACAAAAACAAAATTTAGGACCAACTTCACGCGACTGTACAAATGTGTGAAGTTTGTCCTAAAAATTGATTTTCCCATGAATGTATTAGCAAGAATAATAAATCTCTCGTTATTATGAATTTGTACGTAAACAATTATTCTACTTATCTATATTACATATAGGAACGCAACACGTCTGTCCTAAGTCACTTATCTTCTAGATTTTTGAAAGTTGGAACATTTTTAAGATACAGGGGATTGTCCTTTACCCTTATTGATATATGTCCACTTGGGTACGATCTTGGGGCCAGATTGAGAATTTTTTTAATATCCAACTTTATACAAACTTACATATAGGGACGCAGCACGTCTCTCCTAGGTCACTTATCTTTTAGATTTTTGAAAGTTGTAACATTTCTAAGATAGAGGGGATTGCCCTCTACCCTTATTGATATATGTCCACTTGGGTACGACCTTGGGGCCAGATTGAGAATTTTTTTAATATCCAACTTTATACAAACTTACATATAGGGACGCAGCACGTCTCTCCTAGGTCACTTATCTTTTAGATTTTTGAAAGTTGTAACATTTCTAAGATAGAGGGGATTGCCCTCTACCCTTATTGATATATGTCCACTTGGGTACGATCTTGAGGCCAGATTGAGAATTTTTTTAATATCCAACTTAATACAAACTTATGTACATATAGGAACGCAACACGTCTGTCCTAAGTCACTTATCTTATTGAGGAGACTGCTGCCTAAACTTAAACTCATATGTCCATTTGGGTACGATATTTGGGCCAGACGGAGGCAATTTTTAATATCCAACTTTATGCTAATATACATACTACTTAATTTCTTTATATGAATTTACATACAGGGAAGCAAAACGTCTGCCTAAGACATTTGTCTTCTAGATTTTTGAATGTTTTTTTTAGGTAGGGACATCGTTCACTATCCTGAATGACGTCTTTATCATTGTTTTAGGATAGAGGGGTTCTCCGACTGTTTGTAAATGTTGTGTCCACTAAGTTACGATCTTTTGGACCAGATTGAACTTTTCTACTGAACTTTGATTTTTTAAATTGTGTTTTTTTGCACAATTTAAATTAAGACTTAAGTTTATTTAAACGTTTTTTTTAATTTAAATTAGATAAGTAAAATAATTGTTTACGTACAATTTCATAATAACGAGAGATTTATTATTCTTACTAATACATTCACAGGAAAATCAATTTTTAGGACAAATGTTTAATTTTAGGACAAATTTCACACCCGTGGCTAATGCCGTCCATTGGTAGTTCCGCCACTGCATCCATGATGCCATCTTGTAAAGCCAGGATCTGGCTGATATCTAGTTTGACTTCTGGGAAGCCTTGGTCGGTTATTTCCAACCTGATGGCCTTCACTGCGTCCTTGTAAGTTAGCTTCACTTTGTCCGAGCTGCCACCATCTCCTAGCTTCGGACCTGTCATATCTTGAGAGCTACCCTTTCCTTCGGTTGGCAAAGGTTTCTCTTTCTTCTCCCTTTTTGTTGGGGTGTTCTTTGGGGTAGTGTCGTCTGACCGGTTCCCTTTAGCGGTAGTGACCGTTCAATCTTTTATTTTAATTTGGCACTGTGCCAGAGCTACCTCGTGAGGAATGCCCGCCAATTTAAGATGGGCAAGGAGCTTCTTCGTTTTCTTCTCTTTCTCTCTTTCTTGCTATCCTCGAGTTCCAAGACCTCGAGGCTGCTTTTAATTTCGGCGGTTGTAGACACTGATGCGGTGTCCGAGAATGATGGGACTTGTGCGCCTTATACTCGGTCACCGTCAATGGTATCCGCGCTTGAATGTTCACTGCTTTCATCAGATAGCATGGTTTCCATATTAAAATTCTCAGAGGTAGGTTCTTGTTGAACCTTGTCATCCTCTGAGATTGGTGCGTTTAGAGAAGCACCTCCCTCATATTTTTTTATTTCTGAAATATCCATGCAGTTTCGGATTTGTTGAGGGGAAAAGAAGGTCCACCACAGCAGCGCCTCTTACTGTGGTAAGGCTAATTGAAACCGGAGGTCACCAGGTATCCGGAGTTCCGGGCTAGAGACCAAATAACCCATGGCCATTGACCCCTCGGCGCACGTGTCTCACCTTAGATTTGGGTTTTTTTGTCAAGGTTATTCCTCCCTTTAGCGTCGTACTTTAGCCTGTCACCACGGGGAGGTAGCACGTACACTTGCGAACCACGATTAGGTTACCTCTCACGCGGTCGTGAGCCCCAGACAGGATTGCCTAAAACATGACTAGAACAGCCTGCTGGAGCTCACTCTACTGATGATTACAGAGCTGGTGATTACTACACAGCTCTGTTCCCCCCTTCACCAGTAGCCCAGACCACCTAATATCAAATTAAAAAAATTTACTTAATATTAAAATGACGGGCCACGCTTTACTTTATCAAAAATCACATTCTGTTTAGAGATGGAATGAAGAAAACTACACGGTTTTGTAAATTCATACATGAAAACTGAAATTGTGAAGTAGTAGTAGGCCGCATATTAGAAACCGTTCGTAAACTGTTCGTAAGTGGTTCACTTTTTATGAATACTTTTTTGCGCCGGCAGGGTATATGTTTACCAACGTCATTATTGGTTAGAGAAATTTTGCCTTTAGAGGTTTTGTCATCTTAAAGTTTAAAAAGAAAATTTTGAATAACAAATAAGTTTTCCTCCAAAAAATAATTTTAATTGGGAAAAACTTGCATAAGTGTGGTGTGTTTAAGTGCAAAAATTACCAGCCATAACTAAAAATTGAGAAAAAAGGGATCAAATTTCACCGGCAAGTAAAAGAACATTTGTTTACAAACATTTATATCACTTGTACACCACAATCATTTTAAATATTTTCGGATTTTGTACACTTATATTGTGCACATCAGTAAATTCATTATGTTTTGAAACGTTCTAAATACAAAAAAAAAAAAAAAAATTATCTCCATAATATTTGTGTGTGTAGAAACGCGGTAGCGGAGATTACCAGGGGAGTACCGGATATCCATATCCAAACCATGGATAGCGTTCAACCACATATTAATCTGGAGACATTGGTTCTGCCAAGGATAACGGCAAATCTACCGGCTTACACCATAGATCGAAGTGAGATCGAAGAATTCAATCTACAGGGAATAAAATTCTTGCAGATCCTCAGTATTTTACGCCAAACAAAATCGACATACTCATTGGAGTCGAACACTTTTTCCAAATTCGTCAAAATGAACAATTAAAAAATCAGGCAAACAAGATTGTCCTACAGAAGACTGTGTTCGGATGGGTAGTAGCAGGTCTAATTTCAAAACAGAACCAAATTGCTGACATTCAAGCTTATTGGTCCAGAACATCAGATGACGAACTAGACAATATTGATAAAACTTTAAGAATATTTTGGGAGGTTGAGGAAGTTGAGTCGAATAAAGGTTTATCAAACGAAGAGGAATTTTGTGAGAATCACTTCAAGGCAAATACAAATTATGCGGAAGATGGCAAATATATAATGAGATTGCCCTACAAGGATAACAAAAGCAAGCTAGGAGAGTCATTATCAATCGCAGTTCGACGATTGCATACAATGGAACGAAGATTTCAAAGGGATGCTGGGCTCGCCGAGGAATACAAGGCATTCATTAAGGAATATGAGCAGCTAGACCACATGAAGCAAATAGAAGTTCCTGAGAGAAACGACTTTGGAGTGTACCTGCCACATCACGGAGTGTGAAAGCATTCTAGCAACACCAAAAAGATTCGTGTCGTATTCGACGCGCCTTCAAAAACAGGGATTGGTGCAACCGGAAGCAGAGTTTCGTTAAACGATTGCCTAGCGGTGTGTGACGATACAATCATCACTAACTCAAATTTTGTTACGTTTTAGAGAACATGCCGTGGCATTTGCAGCTGATGTGGAGAAGATGTACCGGCAGGTCTGGGTAAATAGTAACGACGCAAGTTACCAGCGTATTGTATGGCAAAATCATCCTTCGGAACCAATTCGACATTATAAGCTTTTAACGGTAACATATGGAACATCGTCAGCCCCATTTTTGGCGACCAGAGCTCTCCGAGATGTTGGAATGCAAAACCTAAATAAAAACCCAGACGTTTCAAATGCGATAATTAACGACTTTTATGTTGATGATTTGTTGTCTGGCTCTGAAACTGTTGACGCTGCTATGAAGTTAAGGCGTGAAATTAATGCTGCCTTAAAAGAAAGGGGTTTCATTATGAGAATGTGGATATCCAACTCGGCGGATGTAAGTGAAAAATTACATGATGTTGAAATCACCGACAAAACAGACACGACCATAGTATTAGGATTAAATTGGAGCCCATCAGGAGATAAGTTTTGCTTTCAAGTGAATATCGAAGACACGAAAGAAATCACGAAAGGGAAGGTTCTATCTAATGCAAGTAGAATATTCGATCTTTGGGCCTGCTCGCATCTGTTGTTATCCAAGTAAAAATATTCATTCAACACCTTTGGATTTCTAAATTAGACTGGGATGAACCTTTAACGGATGATCTACTATCCCGATGGAGAATACTTTACCAGAATATAATAGCTGTTTCGGAATTAAGTGTTCCTCGATTCATAGGAAGTGCTAACATTGATAGCATTGAACTTCATGGTTTCAGTGATGCTAGTGAACGAGCCTACGCTGCCGTCATGTACTTCAGAATAAAGCTGCATAGTGGACAATGTATTGTAAATCTAATCAGTAGCAAGACCAAGGTATCACCAATAAAACAGATTTCTATTCGTCGTTTAGAATTATGTGGCGCAGTATTACTTACCAAACTCATCAATTTCATTGTGCAAAATTCCTCACTACACATTAATCGTATCGTTGCATTGACGGACTCTAAAATTGTACTGGATTGGCTTTCCTCACCTCCAATACTCTGGAAAACATTCGTTGCCAATAGAACGTCTGAAATTATTGAATCCATAACTCGAGATAAATGGCGATATGTTCGTTCCGTCGACAATCCGGCAGATTGTGCTTCTCGTGGTTTGAGTCCAAAAATTTTAAGGGAATGCGATCTATGGTGGAAGGGACCTAATTGGTTGAGTTTGGATGAATATAAATGGCCATCGCTAAAGTACGAGATCGATTTACCGTCCGAAGAATTACGTCGTCAAGTTTTTCACGTGAATATAACCGAAGACCCAAATCTGATTGAAGAAATAGCGGAACGAGTTTCATCTTATAATAAATTAGTACGAATAATTGCCTACGTACAAAGATTTCCCAAGAATGGCCGTACACCAAAGCAAACCAGGCTATGTGGAAATATGTTCAGTCGGGATGAAATTTTGGAAGCAAGAAATGTGGTTGTTAGGGCTATCCAAGAGAATTATTTTAGTGAAGAGATAAACCGGTTGACGAGGTCCATTCATCTATCAACAAAAAGCAAACTAAAATCATTGAATTCATTTTTAAATAGTCTTGCGTGTAGGAGGAAGACTGTCCAATTCAAAAGCCACTTACGATGTTAAACATCCCGTGATATTGCCGTATGAATCCATCGTATCGTCACGAATAGTAGAAGAAGCGCATCGGGAGCAAAAATATGCGGGTGCCTCATTATTATTAGCCAATTTGAGGCAAAGATTTTGGATACTGGGAGTTAAACGAATGATTCGCAAGATCATTTTTAAGTGTGTCATATGCACCAAAATAAAAGCTAAAACGGAAGTTCAAATCATGGCTGATCCAGGGCTGAATTCATTAGGCCTTTCCTTAAGGTTGGAGTAGACTTCGCAGGGCCAATATCAATTCACTTAACTAAAGGACGTGGACAAAAAACCTACAAGTCATATATTTGCCTATTTATTTGCCTCAGCGTTAAGGCGGTCCACATCGAGTTGGTTGGAGATCTGAGTAGCGAATCATTTCTAGCTGCTTTAAAGCGATTTGTTTCGTGAAGAGGCTTGTGTACTGATATTTTTTCAGACAATGGCACCAATTTTGTGGGTGCCGATAAACTTCTCACAGAAAACTTTGCCAAATTAGTTAAACAATCTAATAACTGTTCTCGTTTTTTTTCATGTAACTATATTACGTGGCATTTTAATCCTCCAAGCGCTCCAAGCTTTGGCGGACTTTGGAAACGTGCCATTCAATCAATGAAATTCCATCTTAGGAGAACCATTGGAGAAAATATACTCACCATGGAGGAGATGACAACGCTGTTAGTGGAGGTTGAAGCAATACCTAACTCAAGGCCATTGTGCGTGTTGCCTTCGGATGATTTAGACGTGCTAACACCATCACACTTCTTGATCGGCCACTCAAATGCGAAAATTCCAGAGGGCAACTTCTCACTGACACAGCTGAACTTAAACAAAAGATGGCAACTTGTAAAACGAATCACACAACAAACGCTCAATCCGGCCCGAAGGACCAATGTTTGGGGCAAAGGCAAATCGTCACCAAATCCGCGTGCTTTAACTTTTCAATAACTCTGCGGTTGTTGCTTTTGCTGATTTTCCCAAGATGAATAGCTTCGCTGGTTCAACAATAAAATAATTTTTGATTGAATCAGAAAATAATCAAAACTTTAATTAATTCAATCTTTAACAAAATTCTTATTTATTGTTACATTAACTTTTATAGTTTGGTTCTTTTATACTGTAAAACGCTTTGTAAAATTCTGTCGGTTTTATGCGTTTGCTAATTTTGTCATAATTATAATTACAACAATCGATCAAAGAGACCTCTGTATACTATAATTATTCTAACGTCCATTTTTTTACTGCCACCTACGAATAACTATCCACACTAAAATACTGTGGAACATAATTGAACAATTTTACAAATATGTACACTTAAAAATTACATTAACAATCAAAAATTATATGTATGTGTATACTATTCTGATTTGACAATTAGATTTCAGAAATTGACAGAATAACAATTAATTACATTTGGTAAATAAATTGATACGGAATACTTTAATAATAATTCATAGTTGTTTGGTTTTAAATTGTGATTTGAATGGTAGAATTTCAATGGAATAACAATTAAGATTAGTATTATACTGGTTATGTAAACACCAGTTACATGGTTTAATTCGCATCTTCTTTGATTTCAGCTATTCCAGCATTCATCGCCAAATACTGCTTTTCAGAGAACTAATGTTCTTAGACCTGAGACCACTTGACTGGCTGTAGCATGGGTTCGCATGAAATTGGCATTTTATATTTTCAAAATTCCATAATAACAAATGCAAAATGGCTAACACGGGGACGTAATGCATCATTGTAGAAGTTAATCGTGTAGTATAAAGATGCAAATATAGATGGGACACCACCACTTACACTTACTTATTGCGTCGCAGAATTCTCATACTACAAAGATATTATGATTAAGTCTTTACTGGACCCTGCAGCTTGGAGAGGTTAGGTGTACCTGACCGTGTAAATATTTGCAACCCTCATTTTCTACCAATAATTTTGGTTACTCAAAACGACTTAAGTACAATTTGAACGGAATGCAGAAATAACAGCATTAGTTGATCTAAGTATATACCGTCATAAAACCCAAATTATGATTTTAGAATTTTAAATAGCAAAATACGAAGAAGAAGAAATACGCATTGCAGAATTTATGTAATCTGTATACGATCTCAATGAAATTTTAAATTGTTTTTTGCAATCTTCTCATTTAATTTTCTGACCATACTTCTATTTGGTCTCGTATTATGTAATCGACAACACTTTTATGATTTTACTATTTAAATAACGTATATGATGTCTAAAGACGATTTTTAAGATGTTGAACTTTTTATTTAACCTCCATACCTACAATACAATTATTTGGTAACCAATGCTTACCGTTTCTGTAAATAATTATATTTGTGTTTTATGTTGTAGTAATTTTTATCATATAGTACTGAGCCAGGGCTTCACATCAAAGACTAATTTGTCTAGAATTTCGATTTGACTTTTTAGCATGCAACACACCTTATTGGTAATTTACGAACAGGCTTAACCAACAAAATGTTTTCCCGGAAACTTCCTGACTTAAGCACATTCAGCCTTTATACAAAACATGTTTTTCGATTTATACATATAATGCAGACTAAAATAAGGTAATTACGTAGTTTTTAAAATTCCACTTATAGTTACATGGAATTACTTCGGTCTAAAAAAAAACAAAGTATTGAAATCCTGTCAAAAATTACCAAAAATTTGATTGGTCCAAAATCACTTTTCTCGACGTTTTGGAAGTTCGAAAAGCTTTTGATTGTACGTCAAGAAGGTTGAGTACCTGCTATACTAATTAACCCAAAACACCTCGTGATATGGTATGTAGAAATATTTACCAATTTTTATATATGGTGGTTTGAATATTGTCTTGGGCATTGAGTTTGTGGTTGAGTTGAAGGTTATTAATTAGGGGTCAATTTTCGGGTTGAGTTGAAGTTGTGTTGGATTAAGATTTAGTGAGCAGTTGATCAATTTTGTATATAAGCAGGTATGAATTGAAAGGGAGTTCCTGGTTGGGTAAAAGGTTAAGTCACGACCGTTTGCGGGTTGAATTGGGCTTGTGTTGGGTTTGGATTAGTGTTTAGTTAGCAGTACATATAAAACAGAGTGTTTATATAAATAACAGCATATGTATATGATATTTAAACAAATCCACACACCTTGGCCGATTTGAACCAAATTTTACAGAAATATTGTTTGACAACGTCACCGTTAATACAAGTCAAACCTCAAATTGAACCTTTAGCAAATTACCATATATAAATGGCCAATTACGATGAAATTTATCTATTTCTTAACGGATTTTAATGAAGTTATATTCACGATGGAAATGTGATTCTACAATTATTTTTAGATGATGTGGGAACTTTCTTATTTCTCAACCGATTATGATAAAATTCGACGTGTGCTTCGGAAATGGGATTCTAAAATGACTTTTAGACAAAGTTCTGGAATACGGCCCAGTAGGTTGGAACTTTGCTATTCCATAACCGACTATAATGATATTCGAGATTGGAAATAAGGATTTAAAATAATGTTTCTAATTCCAAAACTCTACAATACCGTTTAGTAGTGTTAATACTTCGGCGCGTGTCTGCCATACACTATATTTTTCTAAACTTACCGATCTAACAGCAAATACTTACTCAGAAAACTCAAAGTTTAAAACGAAGGATTGCCAAGAAAAGTTTCTAACTGAAATTGAAATGGTACGTTTACGCTATCTCAAATGAACCTCAACAGTTGCATGATTCACAGAAACCTAAACAGACAACTTTATAGCAGCCATATTAACATATTTCTCACGACCTCGTCTAAAAATAATTGTTCGGTCACATTTCGTTCTGTTCAGTGGAAACGTCAAAATGTATCATAATCGGTTAAAAATAGCTATGTTATATTCTTACTGACCATATTCCAGAACTTTATCTAAAAATCATTTTAAAACCCCATTTCCAACGCACGTGTCAAATTTAATTAAAATCGGTTAAGGAATAGCCAAGTTACGTCCTAATTAGCCATTTTCCAAAACCTTATCCAACAATTATTTTAGAATTCCATTTCCATTGCGGATGTCAAATTTCACTAGAATCGTTAAGAAATAGGCATGTTCAGTCCTAATTGGCCAATTTAAAGAACTTCATCTAAAAATCATTTTAGAATCCCTTTTCCAACACAAATGTCAAATTTCATCGTAATTGGTTATGAGAGAGGCAAGTTCCATCCAAGGTTCCATCTTCCATCATACTTTTCCATTTTCCATAACTTCATCTAACAATCATTTTAGAAACCTATTTCCAACGAAAATTTGATAAAATCAGTTAAGGAATAGGCAATAGCCAAGCTCCATCCTAATTGGCCATTCATATAACTTGCGAAAAATGTTCAATTTGAAATGTAAAAGGTTGAATTTGAAGTGTAAAACCTGTATGCTGGTATGATGGTACAATGGTATAATGATGTAATGGTATGATGGTATGATGGTATGATGATATGATGGTATTTATTATGATGATAGGATGATGGTGATGAAATGATGGTGCGATGGTATGATGGTATAGAGGTAAGATGGTACGACGGTATGATGGTATGATGGGTTAATAGTACGATGGTGTGACTGTACGATGGTATGGTGGTATCTTGGTAAGATGTTATATATGATGGTATGATATCCTGTTATAATTGTAAGGGGTGGTCCATCTAGCGTTTGGAATTTTACCTACCGATTATTTCGAGTGTGGCAACACTTACGTCATTCGTGTTATGACAGAAAATTAGTTTAATGTTTAAAATTTATTAAATGGGTGGCTTTACGCTTGAACAAAATTGTTAAATATTGAAAACTTACTTTCAAATTGGTGAGTCTTCTACCCAAATTGTAAGAAATTTATGTGGAACATTCAGTAGAAATGAAATGCCTACAAGGCAATTTGTGGATCAATTTGTGAGGGACTTTTTTGGTGGAGAGACGTTAAGTGTTATGCTAACCTCTCAGAGACTATCCAAGACTTGGGTTGACAGAATGGCCTGACAGTATGATGATACGATGATACGATGTTACGATGGTATGATTATATGATGGTGTAATGACTTTACTATGGTACGTTATTATGATGGTATGATGGTATAATAGAATAATAATATGATGGAATGATTGTTTAAGGTTATGATTTTACGTTGCTATTACGGTATGATGGCGACTAGGGTTCGAATTAAATTTGAGTTGGATTTGAGTGAGAAGTTCAGATAGAGATTAATTTGGGGTCGAGTTTAGGCTTTAGTGGGAAGTTAGATTGAGTTGTGTTCATACAAGCATACAGCTTGCGAATCAAGTTGATATTGGGATTGGGTTGACCATTAAGTGTCGAGTTGAGCAAACGGTTGAAATTTGGTTCGAGCTAAGTTGAGCTGAAGTTGAGTTAGGGTTTAGTTAGCTTGCATTGGGGTTGAGTCAGTTGCTCGGTTGGGGAATTATTTAAGGGTTGATTTTAAAGTTGATTCGGGGTTCATTTGGATATAGAGTTGAGGGTTGGGTTGGCGGTTAATTTGGTGATTGAGATTGAGTTGGAGCCTTAGTTCTAAATTGAGTTGGAGGTTGATCTGAAGACCGAAGTTCTGATCACCTCTTGAGGCAGAGTTGGAATTGTGTTGGGCTGGGATTAGGATGTATTGAGCAGTTGACTATTTTTTTTATATGCTGATTGAGTTGAGTATTGAGTTGGGTTCCGTTTGCAGGTTGAATTGGGGTCGAGTTGGGGTTGGATTTTCGGGTCTAAAGAATTTGTAACAAATGCAGCATACAATTGTACCATTTAAATGGAGTTGTAGTTTTACCAAATCCAGTTGCATCATAATATTCAACACCGTCTCCAGACCAATCGGAAAGAATATCACCGCCACAAGAATTTCTTCAAACCGCGTATCAAGATAGTTTCTCTGAATCATTCTGAGTTCAATTGGGTGGATCACCTCTCAAGAAGCACAGGCTCTCAGAACCAGGTTATGGCCATAAGCAACTGGAGAAAATTGTAAAACTCACTTGTGAAAATGTTCTGAGCGTTCCGGTTCCTGTAATAATACAGATCAATGAAAATCATGCAGATTTTGAATACGAAGGGGAAGTTTTCAACATTATAAATGCTTCCACGCATTTAGTCGCGAGGAGAAATACGAAAATCGCGTGTTCCTGCACTCTTTAATTCCTGAGCATTGGTCAGTGTCCAGAATTATGGAAAAGTTCCAGACAACAAAACACATAGTAAGGTTAGGTTAGGTTAGGTTGGAGTGGCTGCTTACGCACACTTAGAGCGGTGACGGTCCATTGTGATACCACAGGATGTATCCCCTTTTACCCCTATTGGAACCATTTCGAGCTACTTATGTAGCGTAAGACGTCCCGCACTTTAATGTTTTCGAGATCCGAGAGGCAGTCCATCCTGAACTTACCTAAGTGTTTGTGCCTTCTGAGAGCCAATGCTGGACACGAGCAAAGGAAGTGGACCAACGTCTCTTCCTCCTCTTCGTCCAAGCAGCTTCTGCAGAAGTCATTAGCCTCCAGACCCAGCCTTCTTGCATGTTCTCCAAAAAGGCAGTGTCCCGTGAGTATTCCTACGACCGTTTTTAGTTCACGTCTGCGTAAGGATATTAATGCCCTAGTGCGCCCCAAGTCCAGCTTTGGTCAAACTTGTCTTGCAACTCTACCGGTTAGGGTGTTAGACCACCTTTCCCCCGCTGAGGATAGGGCCTGCTTCCCAAGTGCTTGTCTCAGCGCTGTGATAGGCCTCCCCAGACTTGCCCTTTCCTGTTGCAGCTGGAGAGTCGTACCATGCCTAGCAAGTTCATCTGCCCTGCAGTTCCCCATGACGCCCGAGTGACCTGGGACCCAGACTACCTGGATGTTGAAATGCTCACCCATCTCATTTAGAGATGAGTGACAACTCAACGCCACCCGTGACGCCAAAGACACCGATTCTAACGACCGGATCGCCGCTTGACTGTCCACATAGATTGTGATATCGTCTGGGGATAACACATTATGCTTCAACCACGTCATGACCTCCTCAATCGCTACGATTTCGGCTTAGTACACGCTGCAGTAATCAGGGAGACGAATAGAAATATTTACATTTAATTTGTCACAGAATACTCCAGCTCCTACTTTGCCGTCTAGCTTGGAGCCATCTGTGAAGAATTGCAACGCTTCGGTTTCCGATAACGGTCTATCCCTCCAGGATTCCCTTGAAGGGAAGGAGGTCCGAAATCGCTTCTCGAAGCGTAGAGTAGGTTTAATGTAGTCAAGATTCGCCAGCTCATCCTTCAACGAACTGACAATAGTAGAGTGTCCTATACTAAGACACCTCCACTGAGAGACGGCTGCAAGTCGTACAGCCGTATTTGCCGCCATCTGTTTGCCAAAAATGTCGACCGGAAGAAGGTGCAACATAACCTCTAAGGCACTTGTCGGCGTCGATCTCAATGCCCCGCTAACAAGCATACAGGCCGTTCTTTGCACTCTCTCAATCTTACTTTTGTAAGTTACCTTGTCCAGAGCTGGCCACCAAACACCCACCCCGTACATGAGTACAGGTCTCACTACGGCGGTGTAGAGCCAGTGTACCAGCTCCGGCTTCAGACCCCATCTATGACCAATGGCGTTCCTACAGGAGTACAGAGCAATAGAAGCTTTGTTTATTCTCTCCAACATGTTGGGCTTCCAACTAAGCTTACTGTCCAAGATAATGCCCAGATATCTAGCTCTATCAGTAAAAGCTAGTCTCGTGCCATTTAAGGTAGGAGGGACAACTACCGGGATTTTGTATTTCTTAGTAAAGAGTACCAGCTCTGTCTTGGACGGGTTAATACCAAGTCCACATTTGCCAGCCCATTTCGTAACGATGGTAAGCGCATTATGCATTACGTCTACAATCGTGGCCAGGAATTTCCCGGTAACAGCTAAAGCTACGTCATCTGCGTACGCGATAACTTCAATACCCTCTCTCTCCAATTCAAGTAGTAACCCGTTTACCACTATGTTCCAGAGAAGAGGGGACAGAACCCCCCCTGCGGAGTGCCCCTAGTTACTCGCCTCTTGAAGGTGGAGTCCTCCAACTTCGAGCTAACAATCCTGCTTCCCAGCATATAATTGATTAACCCTATCAGAGGAACGTCCACCTCCAAAAATGACAATCCCTCCTTGATTGCCTCCGCTTTCACATTATTAAAGGCGCCTTCTATATCCAGGAAGGCCACCAAACAGAATTACTTCGAATTAATCGATTTCTCAATCGTAGACACCAAGGCGTGCAGAGCAGTGTCCACAGATCTACCCTTTGTGTACGCATGCTGAGACGATGCCCACTTCCTGGCATCTATTTTATCTCTGATGTATACATCCAGCAGCCTTTCCAAGGTTTTCAAAAGAAAGGATGATAGAGTTATTGGTCTTAGGTCCTTAGGATAGACATGTGAGCTTTTCCCCGCTTTCGGTATGAACACCACATTGACCTCCGTCCAGTACCTAGGAATATAGCCCAGCTTCAAACACCTTTTGAATATAGCTTCCAGGTAGGGAACAATAATTACTGAGTTGTTTTGAAGTTCCGCTGGTATAATTTGATCCGGAC
This sequence comes from Tipula vernalis, assembly GCA_958295665.1. Taxonomy (NCBI): domain Eukaryota; kingdom Metazoa; phylum Arthropoda; class Insecta; order Diptera; family Tipulidae; genus Tipula; species Tipula vernalis. The sequence continues at coordinate 164,882,058 of OY282560.1, read as the reverse complement.
CAGCCGATTTAAATGGTTTAAAACCCCTCAGTGCCCATAGGATCCGTTTTCTGGTAACGATATCCTCTGTGGTTACTGACAGTGATTCCTGATGATTGCTACGCACCAACAGGTCTTAAAGCTCCCTGGGAAGTGTGTCTCGAAGAGAAGCTCCAGAGATTCTCCACTAGAAGCTGTCCAAGATCCGTCCGGTTTTATCAAAAAACTAGGACTAGATGTACTTTTGGAAAGAATCTTCCTAAGGCGGGAGGTTTCGGATACCTCTTCCATTTTATCACAGAAGATTCTCCAAGACCTCCTTTGTGCCTTTCTTAATTCTTTCTTATAAATTCCGAGTTTCTCCTTATAGGAGTCCCAATCCTTAGCCTCCCTTGTATTTTTGGCTCTATTAAAGGCTATCCTACAAGCCTTACGATAGGTTCCCAGTTCCCTGGACCACCATACCGGTTTTTGCATACCCCTAGGCTTAGCCAGTGGACAGGCAGCGCGAAAGGATCGGTTTCATGCGCTAGTAACGCTAGCCACCATGTCCTCCAGCTCCCCAACGATCGTCGGGGGCTCCATAGCCCTCGTCGGTAACATTTCCTCCAATAATTCCCCATATTTGCTCCAGTTGGTCCTTCTACGGTTCCTGAAGGCTTCCCGGGTAGCAGGGTGAATATCGAGGCTATAGGTTAAATATCGATGATCAGAAAAGGAGTGTTCCTTATCCACCCTCCAATTTTTAACCATATGAAGAATATTATTTGAGGCAAGGGTCACGTCTAGAACCTCCTGCCTGTTACTAGTAATAAATGTGGGTTCAGGCCCAATATTACACACTGAAAGGTTAGTACTCATCAAATAATCAAAAAGCGACTCACCTCTTTCATTAATGTCTGTGCTTCCCCAGATAGTGTGATGCGTATTAGCATCAACTCCCAGTACCACACCTACCTTTGATTGTTCCGCTTTACGGATCAGCTCCTCCAGGTTATCCGGAGGAACCTCCTTCTCCCGGTCCATTTAGGCTGAAACTAGCCAGAATCTACAAGTGCCTACTTCTAGGCTAACTGCAGTAGTGTCACCATTGCTGTATTGAGAGAGAAGGAAAAGATTAATATTATTTTTCCCAAGAATACAAGATCTGATCTTCCCAGACTTACTAGAGGATATAATTTTATACCCCTTGGTTCTGAGGCCACAGATCCTGTTGTTGTTAATCCAAGGTTTTTGGATTAATATCACATCCTCACCCGAACTAGTCAGCCTGAGGAGTAGAGCTGCCGAAGCAGCCTTAGAATGGTGAAGGTTAATTTGAGTTATCTTAATCATAACCATTTAACCTCTACCTATCTCTATGGTATATTCCTGCTACCGCAGGAATATTATTTCTCGGTATTTTGGGATGCGCCGGATCCGCCCGTCTCGCCACCCCTCATACCCTCTGTAGAGGACTTGTCAGTGCCAACCCGTCTGGCCTGGCTGCCGACAGCCTCCTCCATCGGTACACCAGCTCCTTCGCTTATGTGTCCCTCCTTATGCTTCAATGGGGGCCTTGTCCGACCGGGGTCGCCGGCTTCACTCTCCCCCATACCCTCAGCTTCTCCCCCCCATGCTGCTGGTACCCCCTTCAGGCCTGGGCGGGTTGCCACTATCCTCCGGTTGGCCTTCCGTACGCGCTTCCGCTTCATCCTTTTTATAAACGTTGAGAGTAATTTGCCCGAAACCGAAGTCAATTACTCCCTTCGTTTAGTGCAGGAGGGCAAGGGACTCCTTATTTATTACCATAATTGATAATTTCGAGCCCCCCTTCGCCTCCTCCTGCTTGACGATCTTCTAATTTCCGGTCGGAAGACTCGGGTTACTGGCCTGAATGATTTTCAAAGCCTCGTCAGGGCTAGCCGGTTCGGATGGCAGCCAGACACGTGCCCTCGGCCTGCTGGGAATTTCCTCCCGACTAACTGCCGCAAGCTTTGCGCCTGGCCACACCTCCCCTACTTTGGCTATAGCCTTTTCATATAGATCCACAGATCTAGAGTCCAAGCATGCAGTCATCTTCACACGCCCTTGATACCACCCCGCATCTCTGCAGGATGGGGGAGGTCCCGGATTTTCACCCAGGACCTTTAAAAAGACGAGTTTGAGTGCATTATACACCAACCTCCATTTTTCGGCCGTGATGCTCCCATCTTCTTGACTTTCGTCAATGACGGCTAGCATCAACACATGCTCCCTCAGGACATCGCTGAACAGCTTTGTTCCTGAGTTGGAGCTCGGCTTCCTTTCAGTCACCAACTTGGCCCGCTTGCTGTTGACTACTTCCACCTCATCCTGGGACCGCTGTCTTTTCGACACATGGTCCCTTTCCGAGCCTCCGCAGCCCACAGTGCTCCTTGCCCAAGCTACTGATGTTCTTTGCTCTTCCGTAAGCTGCCCCTCGGGGGTCGCAGCCCACTTCTCGAGAATTCGGAATGCCGAGCGGCGATTGCCGGAGGAATGTCTCTCGTCCCACTCCCCTGTGCTGCGTTGGTACCGCTAACTCCCGGGACTTTTGCTCTAGAGCCAACCCCCTTTGCAACTTTAGAGGCCCCACCCGTCTGGTTCGAGGTACCCCCATTCACTGATACCGGCTTTTGAGGAGAGCCGGTGCCCTTTGTTTTTTCGTTGTTCGATCTTTCCATCTGATTCCCACGAGTATCGGAGAAATAGAGGTCCGCCTGCTCAGAGATCCGAATACGCATGTAAGGTTAAATACAACAGGAGGTCGCCAGATATCCAGAGGGCTCCGTTAGCGACTGGGCTTTGTTAAATGGGCCCCCAGCCTAGTTGATCATCAGCACGGGTCGCTTAACACCTTAATCCAGCCCAAAAAACACATAGTAATAAAATTAAAGAATTTAATTAAAGAATCAGAATTCCGGATCAAGAAAAAAGAGGTCGGCAATTTATTCAGAAATAATTACCTCATTTGAGGAATTTTACAGAAGTATGGATATAAGCCGACAGCTTCCTGGAACAAGTGATTGCATAAGTGTTCATGATGCTAATGGAGAGTGGATTCAAAAGTAGTAACTACTTGTTATGTGCAGTTTATCTGATCTCCGGCATACCAGCGTTTTGTCGAAATTCAACTAAACAGATTTTCGATGGTTCAGAACCGTCTTGAATATTCTAGAACATTCCGGAACCGGTAGTCACCTCGAAGGTCCAGAAGCTTCTGGTACATTTTTGGACATTTTCAAATATTCTGGAACAATTCAGAGCATTCTTGAAGATTCTTGAAAAATCTATAACATTCTGAAACAATCTAGAATATTCTAGAGCATTCTCAAAAATTCTGGAGAATTCTAGAACATTCTCGAGTCTTCTGAAATATTCTATAACATTCTGGAACACTCTAGAATATTCTAAAACTAGAATAAGCTGGGGACATTGATGATATCATCATTCATGATTACACCGCCACTTTCAAAATATGGCACTTTCAATGACTTTAATTCCCACTTTTTCGACCTCAGAACACTGATTCCAACAAGAATTACTATGCATTTTTTTAGTGACAGAACTTATCATCATCATCATTAAAATATATTTTTAACATACCGTGAATCATATAATAAATTAAGGTGAAGACAGGGAGCAGAATTGTTAGCGCTTTTAATTATTTTATTAACATCCTAAAGTGACATTTTTGTTATTGCTAAATCGTCTTCATCCTTTTTCTCATTTAAAGCCCCCCCCCCTTCCCCCGGGGAAAATAGAGGAGTTGAATAGTTCTAGTAATTATTGCTTCTATTTAATTGAATTTCAAACATTTTATTTTCTATTTTGACGAATATATTGAATATTACACAAATTTATAACTGCCCAATTACAATAAAAATAAAGATTTGAATGCTGTTGTTGATAGGATTTCTTGATTGTCGGATACAATGTCTAGCTGTAGTAGGATGAATACATAGATGAATAAGTCTATAGTAGGGAGTGTTTAGCGACGGCCAGACACTTTCGATAGTAGGGTATAGTAGCTGTAGGTCGCTTTTAAAATCTGAAAAATAAAAAAAATTACCAAAAATTAGCACAACGAATTGATTTTTGAATTTAATTTTCTTACGCTTATGAACACATTCAAATTCATTGTGAAATACAGCGCTGATATTGTCATTGGCTCTTTTGTACCAATCATAAAAATCAGCATTCGTTTTTTGAATTTGTTTGGACACATATACCAGTTTGATAGATATATTGAGTTGGACAAATCACCGCTCTGAAAGTAAACCCGAAAAACTGCATAACCTTAAAAACCGAAATAGAACTCTCTCTGATCTAATAGATAATAGATTTAAATTACGTACATGAACTATAATTTCATTTGCCAGCCAATAAAAAGCCAACAGTAAAACCAACATATTAAACATGAAAATTACCGGAATTATTAACTCGCCGGATAAATCCATCTGAAAATTTAGAAACGAATCAGTTATTTTTGTAAATACATTTTAAATTGGCATACCGTTGATATTTGAAAAAGAAGGAAGCACATTAAAACCGAAAGTAATACGAACATAAAAAACATCGTTGGGCTAATTAATAGGTCCAAATTTCGGATAAATCTACAAAAAAAAAAAACGTTAAATATTATTAATTCCACTACATCTTAGACTAAGCAAATAGAAGTGCGCACTTACCGTCCGATTTCCAATTGAGTTTCAATATACTCATGAAATTTTTGGTGTAAAATCAAATCACGACCTTCCACCATTGTTAAATCTTCAATATAATCGGTAATCGTTTCGCAACGATATTTTAAAATTTGTAACATTGCGATAGCATAAATCATGTAGGCTGCATTTAGTGTGAAAAATAATGGGACGAGTGTAAGTCCCACATAGCAATTAATAAATTGATAGATAAAAATAGGAATGAAGCTGTACATATAGTACAAGCAAAATTAGAACGAGCAATTACAGTCACAAAATTGTATTTATTATACTTACTATTCGTGCATATCAACTGGATACCAAACTTTAAGCATCAACCAATTAACTTCTTTCCTATCCTCGGCACTGAAACCTCGAGCATGTAAATACTTCCAAAATCCGTAAAAGCTCATCAAGTTTACCGTTATAAAAGATGAAATATAATAACCTTTCGTCAATATATTTGAGTTGCGTATATTTGTTGCTAATATTTCCGTAACCTTCTGTCGTTCTTTGTCGCTGCTACCGGCAAAATTACCAATTGTATTCAAGCTCGTGTCCATTTGATTGCATAAAATTTCCATTAGGTCGGATCGGTGATACAGAAATCGAAAGGACTGGTATAGTGAAATCGACGTTAGTAATGTCATAGTTACGTTCATAGTCATTCTGCTAAGGTCACCGACTACTATTGTATTATATAGATCAATGAATTGTGATATATTTGTTGTACTCCAAATGACCATGATTAAATATCCTTAAACAGACGTAAAATAAAATTTATTTAATAATTTAGTTTAATTATGGTCTTCAGTGAACATAAATAGCTTGTTTGTGTGCCTGTTGAGGAATACACTAGTGAAAGAAAGCATGTAGTCCGAATGTGTTAGTGAGTGATAAACCACTGTAGAGCAGTTCAAAGCGATCAATGCAAGCAGTTCAAAGTGTTTGTCTGTCTTTTAATTAGTTTCTCACTGTTACTTTCTTTCATATCCTCATGACGGATAGAACGACAACAACCGATATCTCAACGCGATTAGAGCTTCTGGAGAAATCGTTCAATGAATTCAATGTCTATGGAGCACAATTAGCCAAATTTGATGTACCTTCAGAACTTGAATAGTACGAAACGAAATATTTAAGTGTAAAGGCTAAATTAAAGGAACGCCTCAGGATTCCAATACAACAAGAAGAAGCGGGAACTTAGGCAGCAACTTAGCGAAAAAGGTAATATAAAAATAAGAAATAAAAATATGACACCAAACATTCCTATCCTAGGTTAAATGCTAGTATCAGCACCTTAGAAAAAATATAAAAATTGGACGTTGTATAGTGTTGATGAGTTGACATATAATATGGCTGCCGTTGCTGATTTCATGCTTCCGAACGGTGAAGAGGTGAAGGAGGTGGGCGCGTTGTTCGCCTTTGTTTAATATAGTTGCTTCCCAAATAATTTTGGGATAATAACATATGGCTATACCAATGCAAAACATTGTCTGTATCATGGTATAGTGATGGACATGATGAAAATTCTCCTCATGTAGTTGTCCTTCCTTTTCCCTAACCGCTTGTATTTCTTGTTCCAGCTGCGTGGTATCCAGAAGATTTACGGACTGAGGCTCATCGTATCCTATCGTTTTATTTCGAATTCGTGTGATGAACGTCCTTAAGTTGTTGGCTCCGTTTAATGTCCTGAGTGGTCTGCGGATCGATTCGCTAATTTGTGTCTCGCAGCACGCACCCAGCCTTAATTTCTAATATCCCTGATCCTTGGAGACTGAATGATTTAATACTTTGGCCGCAATATTATTGATTGAAGGGCCATGTGGGCGATAAGCCACCTCGCACCGCGACCTAAAAGATCTATTGTGCTGGACCCTACTTAATTATCCGTCCAGTCAATATTCAGGCTCTTAATGAATCTGATAATACTACTGGCCGGTACAAGATACATACCATCCGGGCTCATTGTTCTCCCTCCTAGATGTTGCAGTCTTTGCTGGAAAATGGTTGGCCGCATATACCATCGAATGTTGTTTCATTTGGAATGGAGTATATCCACTGTGGTTTGATGTCTTAACTGACCTAATGGTACATGCCGCTTCGAGATTTGCTGTTCATTGTAAGATCGCTAATTCGCATTGATTTTGGTAAATTGGCGATATTTCACATAAAACTCGGTTATTTTGGAATAGTTGGAATTGTTTCACTTATTCCCTTGTTGGTAATGTAAAATGTTCCCGGTGATCATCTACTGCTAAGTATTCCGAATTGGTGGTAATGTACGACTGAGTGTTGTTGTGCTCAATATTAGGAACTGAAAATACTGCCAATAGGGTATAGTGGTGTCTGAAGGAGATCATATGTGAAGGAGATCAGAGATGCCATGACCAGGTATGGTTATGGTTGTTGGTATGTGTCGTTTGATTAATTTGAGCTCTTGTTGTAATTGAGCAGGGAAAAGTAATGAGGGATGCAATAAATTCTTGTGTGCGTACTGGACCACATCAAGTAAGCAAGCCTTACTTCTCCTTGCGTGTCTTCCAAATTTTTTAGAATTAACTTCAGTTCAATTGTTGAGGTTAATATCGAGCGAATTTTTTCTTCTCTGATGGAGTATTCATTTAATAATTCCATTTCAGCATTCAGCCTTCTCTGCTGCTCTATCAGGTTGTTTAATGATTCCATGGTGAGATTTGAATTATGCTTTACTAGTTTAATTGTGTTGTCTATTATGGCGGTATGACTCTTTATCAATGACTCTAATTGTTGCTCATCGTTGTGTATGGCTTCAAATTGTGCCTCTTAATATCTTGCCTCACATTCTGTCAAGATCCCAAACATATCGCCTAGTACTAGGCCTATGGTGTCTCCTAGGCATCGTTTCGGTCGTTGTACCTCCTTGTTACTTGCTACTGCCATTGAATTTGTTGAAGAATTAGGTCGCAATTTAACCTAGCTATATTCCACCATGTCGCCTTGAATTCATATTGTATTTGCTTAAAGGTTTCAATTTCTCCCCAGTAATTGTTCATGTTGTGCTAAGCCACCAATATCCATTTCATAGCTACCACTTCGAGTTTACCTATTTCTTCGAAGTAAATCCCTGTGGAGTGATTGAAAGGGGTTATGTGTACGTTGGCATGTACAAGTCCCAAAAATCAACAAATGGATAATGTGGCTAGCGCTAAATGATTGACGGTCCCTCTGTTCTTTACGTGTCTATGAGGCTGCCGCCTTAAAACTTGATTGTTCTTCTCCGGTGATTGCAATTCTCTAGGTTGACCTCAATTTGCTTTCATGGACATAATTTTCTGTTAGCGTTCTTCAATTGGTAATTTACACAATTTCACAATCGGTCGCTTATAGGTTGCATTTTCGCATTTGACTGTTGCTACCCGAACTAAATCATCTTTTCCAGCGTGTGTAGCTTCCATCGTATGGCAGGTTGTTGGTCGTCTTTTAATAATACCAGGTCGTTGATCATTAAGTTTGACTGGCTGCTCTTCCATTTAGTTCGTTGTTTTGGTTGGTGGAGGTATTCGGAGGACCACCGTTTCCAAAAGTCCTGAACCATTCTCTGGTAGGAGGATATACATTTTTTTTAAGCGGCAATGAAGGATTCTATTGTTAAATCTCTTTTTATTTCAATATGGATGGCCTTCGTTACCATGCATATAAACAGAGCAATGTATGCCTTGTTTGTCTTGTGACCCCTGCCTTTGGGCTGATCTTAATTGGATGGGCCCCGCATAGTTGATTCCCGTTTTGATAAATGGTTTTCCCGGCCTCACTCTTGCTGATGGTAGGTTTCCCATTAGTTGTTTGGATGAATGGTGTTTATGACGAAAGCAAATAATACATTTTTGAATTATCTGTTTTACAGCTCCTTTACCATCAATGATCCAGAATTTGTTTCTTAATGTTGCTAATGTCAATTGTGTTTATTTCCTTATAGAAATCTTGTCCTTGTACGAGCTTGAGAATTATTATTTCTCTGTTCTCTGGGAATATGATTCAATACTTTCCTTGAGTTAGAGAACCATTTCCTTAAATTCAGTCCACCTCGTTCTGTGAGCAGTGTAAATTCTTGTACAGCTCGAGTTGCTTCCTCTATGTTGTTAGATCCTGTTAACAGATCATCTACGTAAAAATCTGTCAACATGATGCTTACTTCTATTGAATAATCATTACTTCCATCGGTAGCTAGTTGTTTTAAGGCTCTTATGGCTAAAAAACTGGCGGCTGTTGTTCCGTATGTCACCGTTTTTAACTTGTATGCCTCTATTGGATTGGAGGGGTTGCTTCGCCATAGTATTCGTTGATAGTTCTGGTCTTGTTTGTTAATCTAGATTTGCCGATACATCTTTTCTATATCTGCTATCATTACGATCTTGTGTTTTCGCCATCGTAGTAAAATATCTGCTAAATCTTGTTGTAATTTTGGACCCATTCATTATGCAATCGTTTAGAGATACTGCCGTTGCTGTTTTGGATGAGGCATCAAACACTACTCTTTGGTGGTGCTGTCTTGCTTGATTATGTCATGATGTGGTATATAATAGATATTGATTGATTTACCATCTTCTGGTTTTTCTTGTTCTGGTTCCATGTGCTTCAAATTTATGTATTCTTGCATGATGAATTGATGATATAATTGTTTGAACGGCGCATCTCTCTTGAATCGTTTTTCTCATTGTATCAGTCTGGCAGCGGCTCTTTTCCTGGATTCCTCTAGTTCGGCTTGGTTATCCTTAAAAGGAATTCTTACTGTGTATCTGCCGTCTGGGCCTTGTTCTACATTCGACTCAGAATGTTTGTCTGCAAGCGCCGGTTTTTATTCCACCTACTCCTGAGATGGTGACGTGTACTTTCTCTTTTTTAAAGTTGAATAAATTTGCGCTCTTATGGTGTGAAAAAATCGCCTGTGCTAGTTGCAGCTCTGACTAATGCAGTTGGTAGTAAAACTTGTCCTTGCTGGCTGATCACAAATTTTTTGGCGGTTTTGACACTACTTCCGGTAGCTGATGCTGCACTATTGCAGTGTAGAAGTGTGTGGTGTCCTCCTTTACACACAATACATGTTTCTGCTTGACAGTTTCTTCCTTGCCATGATGCTCCTTACACCATTCCACCCAATATTTTTTGGTTAACATGGCTTCGGCCCCATGGGCAATTATAGAGCAACAGCACCTTCCAAAGATTGAAACCTTCTCTCCAGAAATCCAAAGAAATCTTCCAGTTGTGAAATTTCTCTGAGCTTCTCTATAGTTGTCTCATATACCCTAATGGATTCTGGGTCTAATTTTTTGTTTAAAATGAAACCTACGAATGCCTCGAAGGGCGAATCCATATTTAGCCGATTTATGTTGTGTAATGTTTCTCGTGTCGTATCGTGCAAATTTCTCACTGTTTGAGCGGATGGTATCTGAATTGTCGCCAATGACAATAATGCATTAAATTGATGGTTTCCCAGTAGCCTCACGTTGTTGCACCTTGCTTGAATTATGTTCCAAGCAGTTTGGTAATTGTCACCTGTTGTTGTTAAGTGGCTAAGAATTTGGGCTTCTCCCTTCTGCAGGTGTGATTTCAGATACGTCATCTTTACCGTATCTGATAGTTTGCTGTTTTGGTGGATCAGCTCAGTGAATATATCGTTGAACGTTTCCCACCGCTCATAATCACCATCTACCCTCTCTTGAAGCTTGCCATAATAATCTTCTCTAAAGTAGTTGGATGTTTGTTCGTCTTCTTCCAGCTCTACTAATAATTCTGTGTGTTGGGCTGCGATTTCTCCCATGCCCCTTTATAATTGTCTGGTTTTAATATTCACATATTCCTTAGATATGTTGTTGGTTTCCAAGGAATAATTTATTGACGCCAATTTCTGATATATCTGGCGCATGAGCACGTCTTGTCTCTTGACCTATTTTGTGTTGTTGTTCCCTTCTAACTTTAATGCTTGAAGGGGCCAAATTGAACTATTCATCAGGGTTTGTTGTTGTTGATTTGCCGCTGAGTTACTTTGGTTGATTTCCTCCTTTTGGGAACCGGTTGATGAGCTTTGTATGGCACCCAACCGAATTAATGGCGTTGTATTATTTGATGCCTCGCGCTATACTCGTTGGCGCATTTCCTCTACCAGCTTATTGTAAACATCTGCCTTGTTCTTTCTTGTTATGAGATAAGCGTGATTTTGGCCCAGAAGCGGGACCATTTCTAGAATTTTGTCATCGTTTCCAACGAATTCGTTATATAGCTTTTTTAGACTCGCTATTCTCTTTCCTAAGTGAGACTTCGTTTTTCTGTCTTCGCCGTCTTTTCGATAGTTTCTCTGTAGCTGAACTATCTTTCCATCTGTTACCTCTTGGCTTTAAAGTAACTTATCCATCTTGTTGTTGTTTGGTTTACATGTGGTGGTATTGGTGCTTGTTGTTGCTTAGCTCCTCCTTTGACGTTGATTTTGTGAAGTTATGTGCCTCTTGTTGCTAGGCTGCTAGTGTCGTCACCCTCGACGATGTTACAGACTGTCCGTCTGTATTTCTATTTGCTGTTTTAGTTTATTTAATGTTCACCTTTTATATATTGATATCAACACTGCGGATTTAGTAAAACACCATTCGGTTTCCGAAGCAAATTACCAGCCAGCATGGGAAAAATTTTGTAAACGGTACGATAAGAAAAGACACATTTTGAACGATTCCACCAAGGCATTTTTAAATCAAGCAACAGTTTGTCATGGATCTGGTGCATAGCACTGAGAAAACTTTACAATACATCGGATGAGGTCACTCCGGACATTGCCGCATTAGGCAAAGAAGCTGAGGGTAAGGATCTATGGCTAATATTTTTGTTATTAAACAAAACCGATCAGGAACAAAACAGGCATGGTCACACCGAACAGTAGGCAAAAATTTTCCTAACTTTGACGAATTTCTGTGGGGCCATTAACTCACAGCAACAAAATCAACATTAACCAAGGCACATCAAGTGTAATTAGCAAACGAACAATGTGCCTATTGTAATGAAACCCACAGAGCATACACATGTGAAGCAATTGTAACAGCAATGTTGAAACTATGTTTCAATTGCCTATCAGCCAACCATATGGCCAACCAGTGTTACAGCAAACGGAATTGTTTGACATGCAGGCGCAGGCCTCATACACCCTTGCACGATGGGGTCCAATCAAATTCAGCTAGAGAGAAGAGCCAGTAACGTAACCACAAGGTATTTGCACATCAAGCGCGTTAAATATTACGCTGAAAACAAATGTGTCCGGAGTAGGCACGGCGTTGTTGCCCACATCAGTCGTGATGGTCAAAGATAGTTACGGTTAACATGCTAATGCATTCGGGTTCTCAAATCTCCTTTGTTTCCGAAAACTGTGTCAATAGGTTAGGGATTTCTCGCAAGGATGGAAGGGTACAGGTAGAAATCTCTGTCAGTCAACGCATATATTTTACCTAAAATTACATGCCTCAAACAAAACGAAGAAGTAAACTATAATGGGATTGAAAGCAGCAATTTGCCATTAGCGGGCCCGAATCTTGAACGTCAGAAAGAAGTTGAAATCTTGTTAGGACCTGAAGAACATTTTGTTTCAACATATAAGAAAATCAACTGTCGATTCGTCGTGCAGTTGCCTATACGAGCGAATTCGGCCCATTTGGGCCAATCATATAAGACAGCATTATAACGTCTATATTCCATGCAACGCAGATGAGTCGTAATATCGAATTTGGAACAATTTAACGAATTCGCGACATACACTGGGGAACTATTCTATTTACCTCATCATTCTATTTACCTCGTATGATAACAAAACTGCGGATCGTGTTCGATGGGTCAGCAAGATCATCAACAGGGGCGTCGTTAAATGACAAGTTAATGTTCGGGTCATCTATTCAGGACACGTTATGGGCAATATTGCTACGATTTAGAACGTTCAGGGTCGATAGAAAAGATGCATGGCAAAATTCTAGTAGATAGTAAACATATCCCCATGCAACGCATCCTTTGGAGAGAAGATTCAGCTGAACCTGAAGCACAATATGAATTATTGACGGTAACATATGGCACAGTATTGCATTGGCTACATTTCTATCAATTAGAGTGCTATTTCAAATCGCTAGGACTTTTACGTTAACGATGTGTTAACCGGTTCCAATGATGGGCAACACGCAATCACAGTAAAAAGGGATCTTCCTCATATATTAGGTGAAGCTGGATTTGTGTTACGAAAGTCGCGCTCGATCATAACAACTTTAAGTTATAGAGGTAATGAGTCTTAAATAATTGAGGAACGCCAACCGTCAAAATTATTAGGTCTATATTGGAATTCGAAGCAAGACATGTTTTCATTTAAAGTGAAACATCTGGTCGACCCTGACGGAAGAAAGAGAAACGTATTATCCGTTGCATCTCAAATATTAGATCCTTTGAAGCATGAAAATGTTTCTTTAGAGCTTTTGGCTAAAGGGGATTTGCTGGGATGAGGCCTTATCGTTTGAAATACACCAGTCTTTGATTGAGTTAGCATTGCAAAGAGTAAGGTAGCACCAATACTGTAAGTCAGTTTACCACGGTTGGAGATTTGTGGAGCACACTTACTCGCAAAATTAGCAAAAAAGGTTCTCGATACATATCATCTGGAAACGGTTCCCGTATGGCTGTGGATAGACTCCACAGTTGTATTATCGTAGCTCTCCACTCATCCGCGCAAATGGAAAATCTACTTAGCTAACCGTGTATCAAACATTCATCAACTATTACCGAAATCAAATTGGCGACATGTGAAGGGTAAGGAGAACCCCGCTGATTCAGCAACTTGTGGAACTCGTGCTGAAAGGTTGGTCAACAGCGACTTGTGGTGGAACTGTCCAAATTGGCTGAGTAAAAGCGAACAACATTGGCCCTTGAAATCAAATTTAAGCGAAACCTTACAAGAAAAGTGAAACATAGAAGTTCAATTAATGCATGCTACAGCAAATTCGGTAAACAAACATTCATAAGAGGAACTGTATGGTTTAATCAACAATTGGTATAAACTGTTGCAAACAATATACGTTCAAAGATTTTTGCATAATTGCAAGGCAAGAACCATCAGAGTGAAGGGGAATATCGGTTTAGCAGAGATAAATAGCGCGGAACTGGAACTTCTCAAATTTGTACAACAAACGGATTTGAGTTCACACTTCAAATCATTAATGGCAGCACCATAAATAGATTCACAAGGCATGTTGAGAGTTGGTGGATGTCTCGAAAATGCATTTTGCTCATATGAAACGAAACATCCAGTAATACTTCCTAAACATCAACTAATAATAAGAATGATTTTGGTTTACTTGTACAAGAAGTTTATGCATGCGGGCCGACCATTATTGCTCGCATTGTCTCGCCATATGTATTGGATACAAGGTGGACGTGAGATATGCGGATCGGTATGTCACAAATGCATTACACGTGTTCGTTACTCGGCTAGTACAACACCAAGTAGACCATTTGCAAATGTCGACGTGGACTACGCTGGTCTCATTCTCTTATGAAGTTGCTGCGGAATTAACAACAGATGTATTCCTTGCTGCTTTAGATAGATTTGTGGGACGGAGATTTTTCATTCAGATAATGGAACAAACTTTGTAGGAGCTAAACGAAAACTCAACTTGCAAAGATCAAATTAACAATTTCGCACTGGCCATCAGCATCAAATGGAGTTTCATTCCACCAATTTCTCCGCGTTTCGATGGAATTTGGGAGCGACTGATTCAATTAGTCACAACTCATCTAATTAAGGTCACAGGCAATAGCCATTTACAGGTTCGAAGAAATGATTTCAGAAATGGCACAAATCGAAGGCACAAAAGGATGGATGTAAATTACTGTCAGTGAAAACCAGTTCCAGAAGTATGCCATTATGATTGTGCACTTCATTATGTTGCCCATTTCAAAAATTGAATCTATCACCCAAGTGGTACGAGTAGTGTGACCAAACGGTGCAAGTATTCCGTCAATTCATTTCCAATTTAAGTTTGGTAAGTTAAAATCTCTCACGATGCATAAACTAACATTTTCTTCCGTTTTGGGCTGGATCTTATTTTCAAATATATCATATGTAGTCCTTGAGCCATGTTTACCTTTACTAAAAGGATTGCAATATCGGCCGGATGCAATATGAAATTAATAATGATCGATTACAGCTATTAATAGACCACCCTAAATATTTCGTTGGGAAAGCTGCCAATCAAACAAATAATCCATTAGATAGTTATTGGGTTTTACGGGGAAAATCGATTGATGGCGTCAAGTTTAACCTTGAAAATTGTTGTCAAGGTTATTTCAAGGTCAACTCTTTTTTTTTTACAGGAAATCTCATTTTTAAGCCCGGGTTCTGAAAGAACGTTAAATATAACATTCAGATAGGTACCTAAGGCATTTTTTGAATGACTTCCAGTGATTATTTTAACGTTAAATTACGAAATGGTATGAAATAACCAGTAGATCATGAATTGTAATGAGGAATGACTCATTTAATAGTTGTTGTCATCAAGAGATAAGGTGCCGAGTTGATGACATTGGCCCTTATCGTCAAGGTCATTTAAAGGTCAACTGAACGTCAGTGAACAAATTTAAAATTTATAATTTCAATTCTTTTCTCATCCTGTATTTAGTTGTTTATAAATGAATTTCACCCTCTTTCAGAATCCGGGGTCAAAAATGAGTGTTTCTATAAAAAATAAGAGTTGAAATCCCATAACTTTTATAAAGGTTATTTTTTTGATTGGCAGCTTTCCTGACGAATTATTTGAGTGGATTAGCAAACAATTGTGTTTCGCAAAGTGAGAGGTACATAATCAAATCATTTTAATGGAACCTTGGTATGTCAGGAACAATGACCTCTATAGGGGCCTTAAACTGAACCACATCTTAAATGAAATCCAGGAAAAAGGGCGGAGGCATGAAGAAAGGTAGACTTAAAAGAACCGAACCTTTTTAGCGAGTGTGATTGTCAGCTAAAACAGCATTGTCCTGATCTAAAATCCACTTCAAAGATGTGGTTTACTTCAATTTACCAGACATTATGGAACGCCAATGGGAAGAACTAAATTCAGTTTTTTAAGAAAATGTGAAACATTTTTTCAAAATATTGTGACGCGCGATTATGCAGGGCGGTATATCGTAAGCCTGATTTTCCGAGCAGGACCCTTTATGTTAGGCAATTTTCAGAATACAGCCATAAAACGTTTCCACCATCTAGAGCGGAAATTAGATCAGTACCAGGCTCTTCGAAAGGCTTACAATGAATTTATGACGGAGTATGATGAATTCGGTCGCATGCAACCTGTCGAACTAAGTGACATTCAGCAACCACAATATTTTTTGCCACACCATTGTGTACATAAGATAGACAGTTCATCTATGAAATTAAGAGTGGTTTTCGATGGGATCTTCTTAAACCAATTCGAAATTGTCTCTCAACGACATCCTGATGGTTGGGTCCAAAATTTCATACCCACAAATACGTATTCACTGCGAACATTTCGAACATGTCTCGCCAAATTATACTTCATGAATCGGATCGCAAATTCCAATGTATATTTTGGCACGATAATCCAGAGAAAACACTAAAGGCGTATACGTTGAATATAGTCACATATGGTACATCTTCGGCATCATACCTAGCAACCCGATTCCTCATACAATTGGCCAATAACGAAGGAGCTTCGTATCATGTAGCTGCTAGCACCATTTCTATATGGTCGATGTCATGACCGGCTCCAACACGATTGATGACTCACTGAAACCGTCCTGCTGTACTGGCATCCCAAAGGACCACCGTGAAGTGCATCTCAACAATATGGATAACAAGGTCGTAAAAACTCTCAGTTTTATTTGGCAGCCATGACAGGATTTTTTTTATTTTGATCCTTTTCATTTGATCTTTTAGGACTGATAGGACCAGTAGTTATATTAGGCAAAGTCTTCATCGACCAAGCTCGATTGTTGGAATTTCAACAACAGCTCTATGATTTAAACATCTTACAAATATCTCGAAACATTTGGCCATTTTAATTAACCAAATAGGTACAACTTCATGCGTTCTGCGATAGTAGTGAAGCTGCATATGTGACATCAATTTACCTTCGATCAGTAGACGTCAACGGTCAAATAAACGTTAATTTGGTGTGCGCTAAATCACGAGTGGTACCACTAGAAGCTACGTCATTACCACGGCTTGAGTTGTGCGGTGCTCTTCTAATGACTGATTTAGTAGAACATTAGTAAAACAGCAACAGAAAATGTGTTCTACTGGACAGACTCAACAATGGTTTTGTCGTACATATGGAACAAATTCGGGGCGAATATAATTTCCATAATACAAGATTTCACAAACGGTCAGTATAGGCATGCTTCCGAGTAAGTTGTGCAAGGCGACGCAATGGTTTCACGGCCCTATATTTTTATACAAACCAGAACTAGAGTGTCAACTCAAATCAACTTACCGTTCACACCGATGTTCCAGACCATCGTAATAAAAAGATAATTCTACTGGTAACCGGAACAAGTCCATTTTTTGTTGATGAAATAAACCAAAGACAATCATTTACGAAGCTACAACGAATATTTGTATATTGTCTTCGCTTCATCTCCAATTGCTCTAAATGCAAGTCTGCTAAAAATAAGGGGCCACTAGTAGCGATGAACATGCAATCCATATATTTTAGTGATGAAATTATTGAATTGGACAAAACAATTCCCTTCTTTCTTTTGATTCAAAACACTAATCCCTCTTACCCAACTCTAATCCTTTTACTAATATGCTAATGTTTTGTTTACATGTGAAAAGCTAACAAGTTGCATCACAAGCACTGCTAGCCATTAGTAGACAACGATTCTGGCCACTTGATAGGAAAATTGTAGGTCGTCCTATAGTGAGCAATTGCATTCGGTGTTTTAAGACCAACCCAAGAAGTATCGAGCATCTCATAGGAAACCTGCCTGAAGAACGAGTAACACCAGCCCGACTATTCTTTACCACCGGAATCGATTTCTGTGGCCCGGTACACATACATTATCGAATACGAGGGAAGACACCAACCAAAGCATATATTGCCATATCTATATGTTTCACGACCCGAACCGTTCATATAGAGACCATAACAGATCTTACTTCACAAGCTTTCATCGCCGCACTAAAGCGGTTTATTGGACGACACGGCTTATGTAAAAACTATATTCTGCGACAACGCCATGAACTTTGTCGGTGCAAGGTCTGAGCACCGACAATTATACGACGTGTTCCAGTCTCAAGCACATCAGGGTAATCTCCAACAGTGTTGTCAAGAAGATCGAGTAAGATGGAAATGAATACCACTGAAATCTCTTATTTCGGCGGCTTTTGTGAGGCTGATGTGAAGGCTGCCAAGTATCATTCAATCCGAGTATCTGGAAACTCCTCACTCACCTTCGAAGAGCTCAATACACTTGTCATTCAGATCGAAGCTGTATTGAACTAGCGACCACTTACTAAATGATCTGGAAGCGTTAACACCGGGTCATTTTCTAGTGGGTGGACCGCTAATTGCCATAATCGAGCCAGATGTGAAAGATGTGAAAGTCGCATTAACAGCTAGATACGCTAATATTCGAAAGCTACAGCAACAATATTTTAGTATCTAAATCTGATGCAACAAACACACAAATAGTCCACAAAAAAGCGCGATTTATCAATAAACCTGCTCGTACTACTGAAGGATGAAAACCCGGGACACTCGGGAGAATCATTCAACTGTATCCTGGTAAGGATGGAGTTGTACGAGTTGCTGACGTAAATACTCAATCCGGAGTTTACAAGAGAGCGGTAGCGAAACTTTCTCCGTTGCCTGATGAATGTTGATTTGAATATCGATGTATATTCAAGGTGGGCGGTTTATGTTAAGACAATTTAAGACAGTTTAAGACATATTCTGTAAATGTATTATCAAATCATACCTAGAAACAAAAATGTCTGAAAGGCAGACTTTCCATCACTTATTAAAAAGGCAATACACTGAAAGTTCCTTAGTCTACAAAGTTAATTCCAAGTCTACAAATCTCACTGTTTTAAGTTTAGAACATGAAGTTAAGGTTTTATTACATTATTGCGACAAACGAAAATTCAACTGTTTAAAAATGATCTAAAGCGAAATTAGACTCATAAACTAATTCTTAAAACTTGTTACTACAACTAAAGCCAATTACTTTTCAAAATATTATTTACTAACTGTACTAACTCACCTCTAATTTTAAATGCCAAAGGATATCGTTGGTCATCGAAAATGGCCAAACCACAAATCCGCATCACTTTCAAATGCAGCTTCAGAAAAGGATTTGTATCAATAACCTGGCGAAAATAAATCATAATGGCAGCCGCGTGTTGATTTATATCCACCGATAAACCACTATTTGCTTTAAACAACTCAAACAGTCAAACTATAATGAAAGTGTTTAATAAAAATATGTGGATTTTTATAAGCGACTAAATTTTAGGTTTAATCGTTTAGTTCATTAAAAATTGAATCAATATGTGCGATGTGATGCTAGCCTTCTGTGGAGAAAGATGAATTAAGTGATTTTCAATATGTTGGCCATTAAATATTTATAGGTAGTTTATAACTAAAAGTTTAAACTTTATAATTATAGACATACATATGTCCCCAAAGGGATGATGTAACCGTGGGAATATTTACTACTTTTTGGTGTTCTTGCGACAATATGATGGAGCACAAGCTTTTGTGCTGAAGTAAATTTGGAAAACAAAACATGTGGTCTAATAAAAAATGGTGGCTTCCAAAATATTATATCAAATATTAATTTATTTTTATTTTTATTAACTTTGTACAATGCTATTACTCACTGTGCTCTTCGCCAAATCAAAAACGAGACTAACAAAAAAAAAAGGCAACACAATTATCAAAATGCAACAAATTGATTTAACAATTTAAAAAAAGGTAACGATTTGTGTACATCACACCAGAAATCCCATTTTAGAAAACCCAAGATTTCTGTATATAATTCGGACCATTGGGATTGTGCAATTTTGTGCCTGTAATTAGAAAATTTGTGCATAGCGTACTTTAGGAAAGAGGATGGGATTTCTCATGTGATTATCACACTAGAAATCCCATATATTCCGTTTATCTAATAATAGTTATTTGTGTATCAAGAGCGCAAAGTGCCAGTTTGTCACGCGAGAAAGGAAATTGCTGGCCGACGGGACGGAGGCCGGCAACCTTTCGAGCGTGACAAACAACTTTGCGGACGTGTTTCACACTTTATTTTTCCTACAATCATTTTAAAAAATATAATAAAAAGATAATTTTGTAGTAAAATTTACTATACTGACAATACGATTTTATTTTAGGACCGACATTTTGTTCAATCGAGTAGTCAAAGATTTTTTTTATTTTTCATAAAGAAAAACAAAAATTTGGTTTGATGTTTTATACAAACATTAGTCTTTCTTTAAACATGCGTGCGGTTTCAAGTTTTGTCACACGTTTCTAAGAGAAACGTGTGACAAAGTAATTTGTTTATTAACTGTCAAAAAAACAGACACTTTGAGCTTTGAAAACAGAGAAAAAAAGCCTGCTTTTCACGGCGATTGTAGGAAAAAGATATTTTTCGGTGTATGAAGATTATGCGAAATTGTGCGTTACTAAGCTGACCTTGAAAATAGTTTATATTGGCCAGAATCGGCCATAGAACATCCACAATTGATCAAAACCGTGGTTTTTCGAAGAGGTTATATGGGCGATTTCCAGAAATTCCACCTTTTATTAACATTCGAATTAAAACAAAGTGTAGTAAATATTCTGGCCAAGATTCACATTTGTGCATATTGACGAGTGGTGTTGCATGAAAATATTAAAATGCTTTCTACTAATAATTATGTATATAAAAATCTCAATCTAGTATGTGTTGATATAAACGGTTGATTGAGGATTATTGTTTTGAATAGTTAAGGCATTGCCCCATGCACAAACGGCAAACCTGCATTTCAAAACTTCAAATCCAATTTTTGATAAAATTGTTTGATTTTCAATATTAAAATTGTTAAGAAATTGTTGGAATCTACAAGTTCCATCGTATTTGTAGAAAATTTTATTAAAATTAATTTAATTTCATTCAAAAAACCCCAATTTACGTTTCGACGGACGGATTTTTCCTTGACGGCCGGCAAAACATAAAATTGGGATTTTTTGAATGAAATTTAATTGATTTTAATAAAATTTTCTTAGAATAAGGTGAAACTTATAGATTTGAACTATTTGTTAATAATTTTATTATTGGAAAGTGAAGCAACTTAGCCAAAAATTTGGTTTGACGGTTTTAAATGCCGGTTTTCCGTTTTGCATGTGGCAATGCCTTTACGCTGAATAGAAGCATTTTTAATAAAAGAAAAAACAACAAAAAAAGATTATTGGATTTTAGTGGAAATACAGTCCATAAAAGAAATAGTCAAAGTCGAAGAGAATTCATGGTCCAGCTCGAGCCAGATATTTATAGTAGCAATCTGGTGGAATTTGTTTAATTTGGTTTGGAGAAGAAAAGTTTCATCTATAAAAGAAGACGTCCATATTTGATCCACTACAATGGAAATAGTTGGAATTTAAAATAGGCATTTTGGATACTTGATCATTTTGTAGTTTGATTCATCAATTTCAATATTTTTTGGCAACAAAATTAAAGGTATTTAGTTTTGAGATATGTATATAGATATTGAGCTTTTGTGTGTAATAATACAATTTGGCAAAAAATGGCAACAATTGAATCATGGAAAGTTAAAAGAGCAACCGTTAAGAGGAAACTCACGTTGCATTCCTGATAAAATAGGAAATTTAAGCAAAATTAGTGCTAGATATGGAAATTTAAAGCTTTTGTTAAATGAATATTCTGAAATTTATTCTGGGCTTTGTTCATCGGTTGACGATCCCGAGTTCAAAAAAAGTGAGGAGGAATTTAATACGGATTTCGAATCATTCGAGCGTGAATTTTATGATGTAAAGGGTAAATTTGAAGTGATTTTAAGTATTAATAAGGTAGTGAGTAATATAGGTGATAAATTAGGTTTGGGTGATGATGCGGCTTCACGAAATGGTGACAGTGAAGGTAGTCTTTTTTCTAAGGCAAAATTGCCAGAGATTAGAATACCCGTATTTGATGGAAAATTGAAAACTGGTTAAGATTTCGTGATTCTTTTGAGAAAATCATTATAGATAATCATCAAATAAATTCAAAGATACAAAAAATGTGGTATTTAGGTATGTTTGTTGTTGGAAAGGCCAAAGAGATTATTGATAAAATCGATTTTTCTGATGATGGCTTTGATATCGCCTGGAAGGCTTTGGTAGATAGATTCGATGATACCCATGCTTTGGTAGAGAAACACATTAGTGAATTATTTAAATTACAGTACGTCAATAAATCATCTGGTACAGATATGCAAAATCTGATTGATCGCACTGAGCTCAATTTGCGTGCATTACAAAAACTAAAGCAGAATGTTGATCAGTGGGATATGATGATAGTTCATATTGTTACTTATAGGTTAGATGATGATGTTCGAAAGGCCTGGGAATCCCAACTTGATAAAAAAAGGCTCCCTACTTGGAAGGAACTTTCTGATTTTTGCAATCCCGTTGTAGGGCTTTGAATGTAGTGGAAAATAATCGTCGTTCCAATAGACCTAAACAAAATATGGTGGGTCAAGGACAAATGTCTAAATCTTCTAAAATTTTCGTGTCGGTTTCAAGGCCAAATGAAGTAAATACAAAAATGGTTTGTTCGATGTGTAGTGGTAGTCATTCTTTAGAAAATTGTGTTCAGTTTATAAATTTACGTCCTGAGGAAAGGTATGGAAAAATAAGATCTTTAGGTAGATGTTTGAATTGTTTGAGCGACAGTCATTTAGTTAGAACTTGTCAAGCAAAAAAATGTGAAATTTGTGGTTATAAACATCACACATTACTTCACAATTTAACGAAATCACAAAACGTCAAACGTAACAAATAGAAAACACCCTAGTAGTAGTACGGATATTAATAGAGATGTCGATAGTACAAAGGCTGATTCTGCTCAAAATAGTTATACATATTTGTGCAAAAAAATTGTGCAAAAATAGGTCGTTTTAACCACTGCTATGATTTTGATAAAAGATTCTAATCAGAAGTATATTCAATGTAGAGCTCTTTTAGATTCAGCCTCTCATAACAATTTTATATCTATGGACTTGGTCAAAAAATTGGGAATTAAAGTCGAAAAGGATAATAACACTGTATGTAGTATTAATGGTACAAAAACTGATGTTTGTAATAGAGTAGAAGCATCAATTCATTCTCGCGATGATAATTATTGTAAGAATTTGAGATTCCTGGTAGGATCTGAGATCAGCAACGGATTGCCCTATCAGTATATCAATATTTCCAGATGGCCCGTTCCATCTAATTTAGTATTGGCCGCCCAGATTTCAATATACCTGGACCTGTAGATATATTATTAGGAAGTGAAGTATTTTGGGAAATTTTGAAAGATGATCGTTTAGAATTGTCAAAGGAGCTCCCAGTGTTACGTAATATGAGCTTTGGTTGGGTAATTGGTGGAAAGTTGGAAAGTAGTTCAGACAACCAGAATTTCTTTTGTCCACAGAACCGAAAACAACGGATACTGGGTTGGATAGTTTGTTAGAAAAGTTTTGGGATATGGAGTCCTGCTGTAATGATAAGAATAAAATTTGTACAGCTGAGGAATTAGCATGTGAGCAGTATTTTGGTGACACTCACATTTATTGTACAACTACCTTTTAAAATGGATAGTAGCTTGTTGGGTAATTCTTCTAATATGGCTTTTCATAGATTCATTGTTTTGGAAAGAAGATTAAATAAAAATTTGGAATTGAAAATACAGTATAACGAGTTCATGACAGAGTATATGAGTCAATGGGACATATGACGGTTTGTACTGAAATGGATGATGGTCCGGGTTATTTTATACTTCATTTGGCTGTATTACGTCCTGGTAGTTCCACAACTAAGTGTAGAGTTGTTTTTGATGCTTCGGCGAAGTCTTCGTCTCAGTACTCGTTGAATGATTTGTTAATGGTAGGTGCTGTAGTTCAGGAGGATTTATTTTCAATTGTGTTGAGATTCAGGAAGCATGCCATTGCTTTCTCAAGTGATATCGAAAAAATGTACAGGATAGTGAAGTTGGAGTAATCTCATACAAGGTTTCATAGGATTTATTGGCGAGAGAGTTCCAGTGATGAGTTGTGGATTTACGAGTTGCAGACCGTAACTTATGGAACGGCATCTGCGCCTTACTTATCAACTCGTGTTATCCAACAGTTAGCTGTAGATGAATCAGTAAATTGCCCAATAGCGTCAAATATTTCAAAGACTGATTTTTATGTAGACGATTTACTTTCGGGTTGTCAAACATTAGGGGAAGGTATTTCAATGTATGACGAATTAACTAAAATGTTTTCGTCAGCAGGGATGAGATTAAGAAAGTGGTATTCAAATTATAAGGAATTATTAAATCATATTCCAATGGAAAATCGAGGAAATCCCAATGAATTAGATGTCAACGGTACAATTAAAACTTTGGGCTTACGCTGGCCACCCTTATGTGATGAATCCACATTTTTGGTTCAGCCATTGGATGACAGTAACAGAATTACAAAAAGATCGGTATTGTCTGATATTAGTAGATTGTTTGATCCATTAGGACTATTGGGGCCAGTAATTTTAAGTGCGAACATTCTTATTCAGAGATTATGGATGCAAAAAACTAGATTGGGATGCTAACATACCCGAGAACTTAAAGGCAGATTGGATTAATTTTAGAGATAGTTTGGAATGTTTGAATAATTTGAGATTGAACCGATGTGTCATTCCAGAAAATGTTAGTGATATAGAAGTACACGGTTTTAGTGACGCGTCGCAAAAAGCATATGGCGCCTGGGTATATCTTCGTTGCAAAAATAGTGATGGTAGTGTAGTTATGAATCTCCTATGTAGTAAGTCTAGAGTAGCTCCTTTAAAAGTGATCTCTTTGCCGAGGTTAGAATTGACTGCAATATTGCTCCTTGTCAATTTAGTTCAGAATGTAGTGGCGTCTCTCAAGATAAATGTTGGAAAGATTGTTCTTGTGGTATGATTCGACTATTGCCTTGTCCTGGTTAAAGATTCCACCCCACAATTTGAAAACATATGTGGCCAATAGGGTTAGCAAGATTTTGGATGGTAGTAAACATATGAGATTCAGACACATCGCTGGGAAATCAAATCCTGCAGACTTGGTGTCTAGAGGAGTTTTACCTCACGAGATTGGTCTTTTGGATGTTTGGTGGCACGGTCCCTTGTTTTTAGAGAATGATGAGTGAAAGTGGCCAGTTAGTAAAATAAATATTGCAAACAGTCAGGAGTTGCCTGAATTGAAAAATGAACAGTCATCTTTTGTTTCTGTAAGAGTCATAGATATTTTTAACATTGAAAATTTTATTTCGTTGGTGAGACTCAAGCGCGTTGTAGCTTACTGTTTTCGCTTCATAAACAGATATATTAGAAAGAAGACTATTTGCACTGGTGGCTTGGAGGCTTGTGAGTTGGAGGCCGCGTTATTGTCAGTCATTCAGACGGTTCAGAAGGGTAATTTTAGAGGTAAGTTAGAATGTTGTTAAACAATAAAACGTTGCCGGAAAATAGTAAATTGATTTTCGGCATTTGTTGATGGAGAAGGAATGCTTAGAGTAGGAGGAAGGCTGGAGAACAGCAATTTGGATTACGATCAAAAGCATCAATTGATTTTGCCGAAAGATCATGGTCTGCCAAAGTTGATTATTCGACATGAGCACATAAAAAATATACATGCTGGAGATCAGTGTACTTTGGCAGTTAGTTAATGGCAAGGATGCAGTTAGGCGAGTCATTAGAAGCTGTGTCTGTTGTTTCAAGTTTAGACGAAAGTTAGAGGAACAAATCATGGCATCGTTGCCCCCAGATCGTTTGAATGCTGCCAGACCATTTAATATAGTCGGAGTGAAATTTTGTAGTCCTTTTCTAGTCAAATATAAGGGACAGCGAAAAGATACGCAAAACAAAGTTTATATTTGCAGATTCGTTTGCTTCGTCAGTAAGGCCGTCCATTTGGAATTGGTCGAGGACGCAACGAGCAAATCTTTCATCGAATGTTTGAAACGTTTTTTTTAAGACGAGGACGAAGTGCAATCATTCATAGTCGCCAACAGAGAAGTCAAAGATATGGAAAATTTAGTTCGTGGATCAAACATAGACTTGCAAGCATTTTATTCAAATGAAGGCATCACGTGGAAATACATTCCGCCTAGATCGCCACACTTCGGAGGCCTCTGGGAGGCAGCAGTTCGGATGTTTAAACCTCACATGAAAAAAGTAGTTGGAGTTCAAGTATTGACCTTAGAGCAGTTAACAACATTGGCTATAGAGATAGAGGGAATTCTTAATTCTCGCACTCTTTCATCACTTTCTAGTGATCCACGTGATCTAGAGCCACTAACACCTGGGCATTTCACAACAGGGGGTCCAATTAATACAGTTTTAGAGGTGGATGTCACAAACTTATCAAGTAATAGGCTATTGAAAAAAAAAAACTCAGTTGGTGCAGCATTTCTGGAAAAGGTTGTTCAGAGAATATTTGCACACTCTACAACAAAAAACGAAATGGAAGTTCGAACTGAAAATTTAAAAATAGATGACCTCGTCTTAATTCATGAAGACAATATACCAAGCTGGCTAATGGGTCGAATGGAAAAGACAATACCAGGACGAGACAACAGAATTCGAGTGGTAGTACTCAGAACACCAAATGGCAAAGTGGAGAGAGCCATAACGAAGGTGTGTAAATTACCAGTTAATTGAATGACTAAAATAGTAATAGACATTTAAAAATAAAAATAAAATGTTTTTTGCATTAATAATTGTTATCTTAGTAGTTTAAGTTTGTGTATAAATTTTGAATTAATAGTTGGTAAAGGCTTAACCTTTCCAAGGCGGGGAGAATATCGAGTGGTGTTGCATGAAAATATTAAAATGCTTTGTACTAAAAATTATGTATGTAAAAATCTCAATCTAGTATGTGTTGAAATAAACGGTTGATTGAGGTTTATTGTTTTGAATAGTTACGCTGAATAGAAGCATTTTTATTAAAAGAAAAAACAACAAAAAAAGGTTATTGGATTTTAGTGGAAATACAGTCCATCAAAAACATAGTCAAAGTCGAAGACAATTCACATATCACACTTTAGCCAGAATCGGCCATAGAACATCCACAATTGATCAAAATCGTGGTTTTTCGAAGAGGTTATATGGGCTATTTCCAGAAATCTCAATTCCAATGTTAATAAAAGGTGGGATTTCTGGAAATCGCCCATACAACCTCTTCGAAAAACCACGATTTTGATCAATTGTGGATGTTCTATGGCCGATTTTGGCCAATATAATCTATTTTCATGGTCAGCTTAGTAACACACAATTTCTTGTGCTGATGCGAAAAAAGTGACCAGAATTATGGGACAAAATTCGTAGATTTTATACGATAATAATGTGCCCTCACACCGCGAGCTACGATTGTATACGAGTATAAGGGCAATAACTCAATAAATACCATCGATCAACCACCAAATTCACCTGATTTAGCACCAGGTGACTTTTTCCTGTTGCCCAGACTCAAATTGCAACTCTGTGCAATTCGTTTTGACTCTATTAAAGACATAAAACAAAATTTGGCGCGCGAACTGATAGCCCATCAGGAAAGTGCCTATAAAAAATGTTTCGAGTGTAGATAGCGTGCATGGTTTTGACGTTAACCACTCGAACCAGTTCGCCTTCCTCCAAATCAACAACAGTGAGATTGCATGTCGGTTTGTTTCATTTGTGGCATTGCTGTAGGGCTCGCAAATATTCTTGTGACCCACGATTCCAAAATATGCGGCGTTAAAAATCAATCTGTTTCCAGGTTTCACGCGGCGGCCGGTCAGTTACATCACACATCGATAAGCTGTTAAGTGGTCACCCGATTAAGTAGTGCCCGTCGTAAGACGATCAAAGTCATCGGGGCCGTTGGTAATGGGCCCGGTTAGAACCGCTTCAACTTGTTTGACTAACGTCAACAGCTGTTCCTATGTAAACTTTGCTAGACCCATCGTACGGCGCAGATGAAATTTGGCAAGTTTCACTCCAGCTTCATGCAAGCTGCCAAAATTGGGGTGGCAGGCGGCGTAAATTTCCATTCAATAATTTGTGACAAAACAAATTCATCTTCGTTGGTGGCTTGCCTTGGATACAACGTTGGACGGAGAATGAACCAGCGATGTCAATACCGACTGAAAAAAATGGAGGTGCGGCCAACACACGACTTTCTTTTAGGGACAGAGAATTTTGAGATAATTTTTAAAATTTTTTTTTTTTAATTTAATTTGTTTTTAATTTTTGGAAACATTTTATTTAAAATAGTTTTTTGTAAATCTTATACTTTTTCAGATATTTGCGAAATAAATTTTCTGGACCAAGGGAGTGGCCACTTCCGGTTAGCCGATTTGGAGTAAAATTCACTGGGACCTCCCAATTTACCAAAAAAGCTTAAATCTGAAGTTTCAGTTCGATTGGTTAAACCATCTGGGCTGTAGAGAGGACACAGACAGACTGACAGACTGACAAACTGACAGACTGACAGACTGACAGACTGACAGACTGACAGACTGACAGACTGACAGACTGACAGACTGACAGACTGACAGACTGACAGACTGACAGACTGACAGACTGACAGACTGACAGACTGACAGACTGACAGACTGACAGACTGACAGACTGACAGACTGACAGACTGACAGACTGACAGACTGACAGACTGACAGACTGACAGACTGACAGACTGACAGACTGACAGACTGACAGACTGACAGACTGACAGACTGACAGACTGACAGACTGACAGACTGACAGACTGACAGACTGACAGACTGACAGACTGACAGACTGACAGACTGACAGACTGACAGACTGACAGACTGACAGACTGACAGACTGACAGACTGACAGACTGACAGACTGACAGACTGACAGACTGACAGACTGACAGACTGACAGACTGATAGACTGACAGACTGACAGACTGACAGACTGACAGACTGACAGACTGACAGACTGACAGACTGACAGACTGACAGACTGACAGACTGACAGACTGACAGACTGACAGACTGACAGACTGACAGACTGACAGACTGACAGACTGACAGACTGACCGACTGACCGACTGACCGACTGACAGACTGACAGACTGACAGACTGACAGACTGACAGACTGACAGACTGACAGACTGACAGACTGACAGACTGACAGACTGACAGACTGACAGACTGACAGACTGACAGACTGACAGACTGACAGACTGACAGACTGACAGACTGACAGACTGACAGACTGACAGACTGACAGACTGACAGACTGACAGACTGACAGACTGACAGACTGACAGACTGACAGACTGACAGACTGACAGACTGACAGACTGACAGACTGACAGACTGACAGACTGACAGACTGACAGACTGACAGACTGACAGACTGACAGACTGACAGACTGACAGACTGACAGACTGACAGACTGACAGACTGACAGACTGATAGACTGACAGACTGACAGACTGACAGACTGACAGACTGACAGACTGACAGACTGACAGACAGACAGACAGACAGCATTTCGAAACCCACTTTTTCGGACTCAGGGGACCTCAAAACAGATAAAAAATCTCTAAAAATCTCAAGGTCCAAAATTTTCATGATTACTATACTTTATTTTACTAGAGTAAAAGAAAGTAAAAATGGTGGAGCGGCGTTTACTCTTTCCGATGGCAGGTGTCCCATCTGAAAACACACTCAACTTTACCATACAAAGGCCAATAGAGCTCGTCGACCGGCATGTAATAGTTTCCTGTGATAGGAATATAGTAAGGGTGTAGGGCAAGGTGGCATGTTGAAGGCGATCACCAAGCGAGGGAAGCATTGGCTGCTTGACGATGAAATTAGCCTTTTCCCATCGGATAATAGTGTTGAGAGCTCGATCTAATTTTCATAATTATATCGGGCCGGCTTAAGTTTGAAGTACAGCATATAAACAACCATCCTTTTAAGTTTTTTCAAGTAACCATGAAATTTGATTTCCTTCAACAGATCTGGTAAATCCTTTGCAACAGCGGCAACTGATTGAATTTTTTTAACTTCTTGCGTGTCCTCAGCCACTGGAAACTGGTCATAAATGCATAGATAAGTGCAGTCATAAATCTGATTGAATGAACTTCTCTGGTGTCAAGCCTCGCGGAATCAAATCAGGTCGGTACGTGTAGTCCATTTTCCTTTTCCGAAACTCCTTGTATGACTGTGACTCGATTCGAAACGAACTATTTCCGTCTGGATGGACACAACTTAATACAATGAACGGTAATGATTGAGTCCGAAAAATAGAATGTTTGCTCCATGTAGAAATTCGAGTTCTGGTATATTTTGTGCATTAGTTGAAGTAATGCAATTTTCGTAGGGGGGTCTTTGCGAAAAGTAGCTTAGCGGAGGTACGACCATCATCTGTTATACTGTCAGCATATAGCACAGCACCATATGCACCCTCACTAGCATAGGCAAATTCATCTATTTGGATGCTAAGTGATTTGTTAGTGTTGAACAGGTGGCGACTGATCGTAAATTTGTTGAGCCAACTAAGACTCTTTTAGGTATGCAGGCTCTGGAGAAGTGATTGGTCCTAGTCTAGTTTTAGTTACCAAAGTGTTTGAATAAGAAGCTTTCCGAATGTAAATCCGATCGATTTGTGAAAATATGCTTAATGATATTGACAAAAACATTGAAGTTGTGAGTGGATGGATACCATAAAGATTTTGAGCGATATCTCAATTCTCGGAAATGTTTTCGATGACTTCAAATCTGTTACAACACCTTTTTCTCAGATCCATGCATGCCAGTAGATTGCAGTGTATTTGTTATTTGATTTTTCAGCTCTTTTGTAGCGACGTCAAGTACCCTTGTGATCGAGAGCCAATTGCTTAAGAGATCTTGTGGCGAATAATGGGACGCTGAACGTACCATATATCACGGCTCCAATTTAAAAATTGAAAGCGGTTCAGTCGGAGCGTTTCATATATCCTGACATTCCCGGTAAACCACAAGTCCGAAAATATTGGGAATGTTAGTCTTATGTCTGACACTGGCGTTCAAATTATTCGTTTGGCTTCTGTGCCATTGATATGTCTACGTTTAACTAACATGAAGGTTAAGTGTATATATTTAGCTTTCATGTTAGTTATGCAGCAGATCTAAACCTCTTTTTATAGAGGTCCGACCTAAAAGTCAGTCGAATACCAACCTTAAATAACTGTTATCATAATCTAGATTTGATGCCAATTTTGCCAAAGCCAAAAAGACGAGTTACTTAATAGTGACTTTGATACCTATTATATGACGAACCTTGAAGTCAATTACAGAAAACTGACTTATACGTCTATTACTCGATGAGCGTAAATGCTGGACATAGTAATTTCATGGACATTAAAGTCAAATACCGAAAATTAACTCGTGTACCAGTTATATGTAAGCAAGTAAGTAGCTTCGTTGCCAACAAATGATAATAAGCAAGTGTTTAGTGGTATGCAATTTATGTTCCGTTGGAGCGCGAGATATCAGGCATACAGATATCAGGCAATTAACTAATATTTTATTTCAAAATGAAAATAATAAAATATCAAATGTAAATACAAGTGCACCAAATAACTATTTTACAGAAACTACATAGTAATGCAAATTGTTCAAGATCTGTAATTATTGATTTAAATAAATATAATGTTTGTGAACAGCCAAAAGAATCGCTATTGTTATCAGATGTAAGTGGAAGTTATAATAGTTTAAATAAATCAAACAATGAAAATTGTTATTGAGATGTTGTTTATGATCTATAATCATGGTATTAAAATATAATATTGGTAAGTATTTAATTTAAAAAAATTGTATTTCAAGCTGGCTTCAATGTTTGTTTTCTCTTTTTTTTAGAAACTATTAAAGCTGCTAAGTCGAGCGTAGTCTTCGACTAATTTATACTCCTTCTGATACAGAAGAAAACGAGAATTAGCAAAATAAACGGGCTTCCAATTCTGCAGGGACCTCGAATAATTATGCAAAGTTATTTCAGGAATGTGAGATCGAAGCCATTGAAACCGATAGAAATAGCGACAGATCAAGTTCCAGTCAGCAATGTTGTATGCATTCATTAAGAATGCTTACCAAACAGTCTTGCAAGACATAGCTGAAGTGAAACAGTCCCATCAATTATAGTCTGACATTTTATCTTTAAGAATGGATAATATTCATAATATCGCCCAAAACGAAGTAATGATGAGGATGATAACCGAATTGTGTAAGAAGCAGCGCTGTCGAAGTGAGTACGATCGGAGTATATATACTACTTTCGTTTAGTGCTTAATCCTATACTCCGCACTTTCAGTTTGTACTCCCCCATTCTAATAACTGTTATACTAAAACATAATGCTTAACTTATCGGCTTTTGCTTGCAATAATTATAATATTCTGGGATATAGCTAGCGTTTTCATAAAGCATTTTTTCAAAGCTAATTTATAATGGTTTCTGTCATTCTCCAGCAAAAACCCATAAATGTTTTTCTTGCATTAATGTGTCAGCCACTAAATTACTCCAACTTCACAATGCTTTTCCTTCAGAATTTGAAGATTTATTAGTAAAACTTATAAAAAGATAATTCCGAGTTTTACTTGATTTTATCAAAAAACTTTTATCTGCTTTGTCTAAATATTCACCTGAATACAAAAATTACTTTACCCAACAAATTATGTGGTTATTTAGCCTTACCGCACAAAAACTATATATGGAAATCTGGATTTACAATACTCTCAAATTCTTTCTCAAACTTCATTCGTGCAATACACCTTGACATCAATATTCTCAAATACTTTGACAGACTCTTTGTTTACATTTGTATAAAATGCATCTTTCTTGTATGGCAAGGTAAAATTCTGACACAATTGTCTTTTAGTTTTATTTGGACATTCTCCTTCTCGCCTAGATAGGATCTAGGTAAGAATAGGGTGACAGATGTCCACGTTTCTCTAGACTTGTTTTGGGTT
Source organism: Tipula vernalis (assembly GCA_958295665.1). Classification (NCBI taxonomy): domain Eukaryota; kingdom Metazoa; phylum Arthropoda; class Insecta; order Diptera; family Tipulidae; genus Tipula; species Tipula vernalis. The sequence continues at coordinate 164,849,134 of OY282560.1, read as the reverse complement.
TTCAAACTTCTGTGTTAAATTTACTAGCGGCAATGCGAAATTCAGGAGGGATCAGAAAAAAAAGAATAATTTCAACAAAATTTAATTTGAACTCAAGCGCAAACGACACTGGCTCAAAAAATTCTTCAGGACGTGGTTTAATATATTTAAGGTTTGGAACTCATTATATCGATTCGGCTTAATATCTCCGAAATAAAATATCACTAAAATACATCGACAAAAGTGTGCCTTCTATTCGGTGCTGGAGGCGGAGAAAATTGTCTTGGTTACCTGTATATGGAAAACCAAAACTGGCAAATATAATTTTTTTATCGATCAAAATGCCATTAGTACGAATAGTGTTCCAAAACATTTCTTGTCGTTGGGCCATGTTCTATTTTAAAAATTCTGACCCTAACCCTACCATACGACAGACATTTTTTCAGACCCTGAAATAATAGGTTTATAAATATTGCAGATAATAAATTTCACTCAAGAAATGTTCCTGTTCCATCCATTTGATACTGGAAACTGAGAAGATAGCCTGAATTAGCTAAGTATATACAAGTTAATTTGGCAAATGTTATTTGTGATTTAAATTTCCAACCCAAAAATATCCTGAATTTGAACCATGGTTTAATTAAGAAACCCGACCCCAGATTATTAAATAAATTAATAATTAATAAATTTTATATTAGGAACTACATATTTAAAAAATCGACTTAACCTCTTAAATCTCAGTTATAAATTCTATTAAAATTCATCCATAAACGTACCATCTAGTTCCATTTGAAGCTGGATACGTAGTACACTGTGTAAAAATAAGAAAAATTGGTGAAATAATGTTTCCAATAAATGGCTTCAATCAAAATATCATTAGTGGTGTTCCGTAATATTTTTTGGATTAGGTTCTTATTTTATTTAACATATCCGACCCCAAATGGGGAAACGCAAGAAATTTTCAGAGCGTGAATATATCGGTTTTATAGAACCGACTGATAGAATCAGCTTAATAGCTCAGATATAACATTTCACTAAAATCCATTGACAAAAGTGCTCCATTTGTTGCTGGAAACTGGAAATGTAGTAAAGGCCTGGAGTGGTTATGAAAGTAAAACAAAAAAAATTTTCTTTAACAAATCTAATTTCTCCAAATTTTTTTCTAATAACCAAAATGTTATTATAGTGTCTTGCAATATTTATTGAATTCATGTTTTATTTAAGAAACTCGATCCTCTCCCTTAAGGGGGTTGACAACTTTTCTAAAAGAGATTCCACCACGTCCAATTTTACATAAAACCAAATATGTCCTGCTTCTTTTAAGGCGATTTTTCAGGCTTCTTCCATGTCACCCTATGTAGGTACCTACTGTGGTATCGTCTGGCAATGAAATTTCTTTAAATTGCACCAAAAATATCTTCCAATTCTCAAAAATCAGCTTTGTAAAAATAACGAACATACACGTTCGCATATTTGACATGTCTGGATTCGCATATCTGCCCAAATTACGCTTTTGAAAATGAAAAGGGCTTAAACCTAAAGTTGCTTTAAGATAAATTTTTTATTTGTCGCGTAAAATTTAAATAAAAATAGCAAAAAATGAAAAATTTCGCTTACGGTTTCGCTGATCGATACTTTTCTTTATGAGAAAAACATAAAAATCTCAAAACGATGATCTAAAAATATCTGTGATTTCGTGGAGAGTTGTGGAGGTCTTAAAACAGTTTTAATATTCAATTTTTGCTCAAAAGCTAAAAACAATTTTGGTGTAATTTCTTGAATCTTGGTTTTTGTTTAACACAAAACACCAACAATTATTTATGTCTAAGGTGTAACTACTGTATTTCATATGTATTCCCTTCTGACTAGAAATACTTCGCTGAAAATTTGAAACGTACTCGAAGTCGCCAGCCGAATTGTCATTTGTTGCAATTATAGACGACAAAGGAAAATTGTATGAGCTCGTGCATTCTGTCTTGTCATCACTTTTACTCACTCATTGTCAAAAGTCTTCATGTATCTGTAATATAAAATCATAGTACATCCATGTTTTGATGAATTATTAAGTTTTTATAATTTAGAATAAAGATTTATAAAATGATACTGTTAAAGTTAGCCGAAAGTTGCCAGCCGAAAGTGAAAAGTCGATAATGCAGATTGTGTTAGTCCAGCCGAAAGTAAAAAAAAATGGTAAGGCAGATTGTCTAATCCCAGCCGAAAGTTTCCAGCCGAAAGTTAAAAGTCGATAATGCAGATTATGATATAACATTCAAGCCGAAAATAAAAAATTTAGTAGTTATCAGCCGAAAATAAATAGGATACATAAAAATCTATAAATATAAATTTTTGTAAATAAATTTACGTGTAAAACTTTGCTTCGTAGAAAATATCGGAAAATCAGAAGAATATACAAAATTGGAATAAAATCAGCCTCTAGAGTATATATCTAAAGCTGAATCGTTTTTATGTAATTTGTCAATAGCTGTCGAATTAATAAATTCAGTTCAAGTTTTCCGTGGGAAATCTCGGAAAATTCGATTTTCCAAAAATTATTAGAAAATGTGTATAAAATCAGCCTTTAAAGTGTTATGTCTGGAGATGAATTTTATTGATGTGATTTATCAATAGCTATCGCAGGAAGAAAAATCAGTACAAGTTTCCCGTGGGAAATCTCGGAAAATTCAAAAAAGTTTCCAGCCGAAAGTAAGAAATGGATGAATAAAATCAGCCTCTAGAGTGTTATATCTGGAGATGGATTCAATTGATGTGATTACTCAATAGCTATCGCAGGAAAAAAATTCAGTTCAAGTTTCCCGTGGGAAATCTCGGAAAATACAATTTTCCAAAAATTATTTGAAAATTTGTATAAAATCAGCCTCTAGAGTGTTATGTCTGGAGATGGATTCAATTGATGTGATTACTCAATAGCTATCGCAGGAAAAAAATTTAGTTCAAGTTTCCCGTGGGAAATCTCGGAAAATTCGATTTTCCAAAAATTATTAGAAAATGTGTATAAAATCAGCCTTTAAAGTGTTATGTCTGGATATGAATTGCATTGATGTGATTACTCAACAGCTATCGCAGAAAAAAAAAATCAGTACAAGTTTCCCGTGGGAAATCTCGGAAAATTCAAAAAAGTTTCCAGCCGAAAGTAAGAAATGGATGAATAAAATCAGCCTCTAGAGTGTTATGTCTGGAGATGGATTGGATTGATGTGACTTGTCAGTAGCTATCGCTGGAAGAAAATTCAGTTCAAGTTTCTTATGGGAAATCTCGGAAAATTCGATTTTCCAAAAATTATTAGAAAATTTGTATAAAATCAGCCTTTAAAGTGTTATGTCTGGAGATGGATTCAATTGATGTGATTACTCAATAGCTATCGCAGGAAAAAAATTGAGTTCAAGTTTCCCGTGGGAAATCTCGGAAAATTCGATTTTCCAAAAATTATTAGAAAATTTGTATAAAATCAGCCTCTAGAGTGTTATGTCTGGAGATGAAATCAATTGATGTGATTACTCAATAGCTATCGCAGGAAAAAAATTCTGTTCAAGTTTCCCGTGGGAAATCTCGGAAAAATCCATTTTCCAAAAATTATTAGAAAATTTGTATAAAATCAGCCTTTAAAGTGTTATGTCTGGAGATGAATTGCATTGATGTGACTTGTCAATAGCTATTGCAGGAAAAAAATTCAGTTCAAGTTTCCCGTGGGAAATCTCGGAAAATTCAAAAAAGTTTCCAGCCGAAAGTTTGAAATGGATGAATAAAATCAGCCTCTAGAGTGTTATGTCTGGAAATGAATTGCATTGATGTGATTACTCAATAGCTATCGCAGGAAAAAAATTCTGTTCAAGTTTCCCGTGGGAAATCTCGGAAAATTCGATTTTCCTAAAATTATTAGAAAATTTGTATAAAATCAGCCTTTAAAGTGTTATGTCAGGAGATGAATTGCATTGATGTGATTTATCAACAGCTATCGCAGGAAAAAAAATCAGTACAATTTTCCCGTGGGAAATCTCGGAAAATTCAAAAAAGTTTCCAGCCGAAAGTTTGAAATGGATGAATAAAATCAGCCTCTAGAGTGTTATGTCTGGAAATGAATTGCATTGATGTGACTTGTCAATAGCTATCGCAGGAAAAAAATTCAGTTCAAGTTTCCCGTGGGAAATCTCGGAAAATTCGATTTTCCAAAAATTATTAGAAAATTTGTATAAAATCAGCCTTTAAAGTGTTATGTCAGGAGATGAATTGCATTGATGTGATTTATCAACAGCTATCGCAGGAAAAAAATCAGTACAATTTTCCCGTAGGAAATCTCGGAAAATTCAAAAAAGTTTCCAGCCGAAAGTTTAAATGGATGAATAAAATCAGCCTCTAGAGTGTTATGTCTGGAAATAAATTGCATTGATGTGACTTGTCAATAGCTATCGCAGGAAAAAAATTGAGTTCAAGTTTCCCGTGGGAAATCTCGGAAAATTCGATTTTCCAAAAATTATTAGAAAATTTGTATAAAATCAGCCTCTAGAGTGTTATATCTGGAGATGGATTGGATTGATGTGATTACTCAATAGCTATCGCAGGAAAAAAATTCAGTTCAAGTTTCCCGTGGGAAATCTCGGAAAATTCGATTTTCCAAAAATTATTAGAAAATTTGTATAAAATCAGCCTCTAGAGTGTTATATCTGGAGATGGATTGGATTGATGTGATTACTCAATAGCTATCGCAGGAAAAAAATTCAGTTCAAGTTTCCCGTGGAAAATCTCGGAAAATTCAATTTTCCAAAAATTATTAGAAAATTTGTATAAAATCAACCTTTAAAGTGTTATGTCTGGAGATGAATTCCATTGATGTGATTTATCAATAGCTATCGCAGGAAAAAAAATCAGTACAAGTTTCCCGTGGGAAATCTCGGAAAATTCAAAATAGTTTCCAGCCGAAAGTAAGAAATGGATGAATAAAATCAGCCTCCAGAGTGTTATGTCTGAAGATATATTGGATTGATGTGACTTGTCAATAGCTATCGCTGAAAAAAATTCAGTTCAAGTTTCCCGTGGGAAATCTCGGAAAATTCGATTTTCCAAAAATTATTAGAAAATTTACGAAATCGGAAAAACGAATTTTTCAAGATTTCCCACCGTAAACTTGGACTGAATTTTTTCCTGCGATAGCTTTTGACAAGTCACATCAATCCAATTTATTTCCAGACATAACACTTTAGAGGCTGATTTTATACAAATTTTCTAATAATTTTGGGAAAATCGAATTTTCCGAGATTTCCCACGGGAAGCTTGAACTGAATTTTTTTCCTGCGATAGCTATTGAGTAATCACATCAATTGAATCCATCTCCAGACATAACACTCTAGAGGCTGATTTTATACAAATTTTCTAATAATTTTTGGAAAATCGAATTTTCCGAGATTTCCCACGGGAAACTTGAACTCAATTTTTTTCCTGCGATAGCTATTGACAAGTCACATCAATCCAATCCATCTCCAGACATAACACTCTAGAGGCTGATTTTATTCATCCATTTCTTACTTTCGGCTGGAAACTTTTTTGAATTTTCCGAGATTTCCCACGGGAAACTTGTACTGATTTTTTTTCCTGCGGTAGGTATTGATAAATCACATCAATGCAATTCATCTCCAGACATAACACTTTAAAGGCTGATTTTATACAAATTTTCTAATAATTTTTGGAAAATCGAATTTTCCGAGATTTCCCACGGGAAACTTGAACTGAATTTTTTTCCTGCAATAGCTATTGAGTAATCACATCAATTAAATCTATTTCCAGAAATAACACTCTAGAGGCTGTTTTATTTTCGGCTGGAATGTCAATAACATAATCTGCATTATCGACTTTTCACTTTCGGCTGGAAACTTTCGGCTAACTTTAACAGGGTTATAAAATGTGTGTTTCTCGTATTATTTTAAAGCACCACATAGGACATGAAAATCAAAAATTTGTCGAACGCTGAAGCCAAACTTTTGTTACCCGCTGAATTGAGAGTTTTGTTGCACACATCTTAAGTCAGAGTTTCGTTGTACACTAAAGTCAGAGTTTTGCATATTATACGCTGAATTTAATGCCAAATTTATATACAGCTTCGAAGCTGCTGTTAAATCAGTCTTTAAAGTTCAATTATTGTTAACCAATACTCTGATGACAAAGTGACTATTGTTACGGTCAAAGTCAATTATAGGATGGGATTTGGCTTGCTTTCTATGTATCCAGGTGACTCACCTACTGATACACTTATGTCACTTCCTTCGGCGACAAAAGATATTTGGTCAATTCGAATTTATAGGCGAATAATCGACTTGTGGTTTACCGGGATCTTTTATTCGTCCATGAAGTTGTAATAAGTAGCGAATAAATCTGGTAATTTATGAAGCCGTCGTTCCAAATTGTAGAATCGGCGAAGAGCGAGACTTTTCGAGCCTCCAAGTAACGATTGATCCGATAAAAATGGGAGTTTGACAATAAATTGTCCCTCGTTGTCCCGGGTTGTGTAACTTTGTAAAATGTCTTTTACACTTTTTCGGAGGATTCCACCATTATAACTGCGGATAGGTTAAATTGATTAATGCTTTGTTTACACGTTAATGATTCTGAATGATGATATTCATACCGTAGAATTACAATATCAGGTTCATGTTTCGGCGCCATCGTGATAATTGTGCAAGTTATTGCTGTTATTGGTTTATTTTATTCTTACATTAAAAACGCCGTCATTTATTACAATCTTTTGTCTATACTCAACACCAAAACTCTGATTAAATAATTAGTGAATAACATGTTTTGCCAAAAGCCTTTTGACGATGGACCAAATATGTAAATTTATGTGAGACTAGAAGGACGATGGTAAATTCCGGTAGTGTGGAATTATTTTGTGGAACGGCGTTTGTTTCGAGATCAGTTAAATTTGACCAGTAAGCAAGGCAAAAACAAATTTGTTATCACATCTTGATTCGAAGCTGCTGAACTTTTGCTTGGCTCTAAGAACCAGGCGAACCTTTTTTATCATTAAATTTTCAAAGTTTTTGCATCGCCAACAATTACGTCAATAACTTAATGTATTTGCTACTATAAAGCCTCGTTCTCATTAGTTAAGTTTACATTCATATATATTCAACTTAATTTTGTCAAGTAGTTGTTTAAAATGTCGTCGAATGTTCCACAAATCTTCATAGGATTGGTAAATTTTCAAAAAAATTATGATTCCTGCACTACTCCATTTCATTTTTGTATATGCCAAAAATTCTACTTTCACTATTTCCATAAAGTACTTTCCACACTGCTAAATTTTATAATGTGGGTCGTCTCAAACGATTCAACTTGAATACAAAATTTGAAAGCTCCTCTACTTTATTTCAAACTTGAAGCCAAGTAAAATTAACTTGAACTCTAGCAAAATAGCGCGTTCATATTGGTCAAGTATATAGGCTCACGTTACTTGAATTCAAGTAACTTGACTAATGAGAACCTGGCTTAAGACATCATTCTTCGCAACAAAATATTACCACGACTACAGAATGATAACTATCTACAGTAGAACGTTGGTGTATAATTAAAAAGTTTAAACTTTTATTTAAAATCAATTTCTATCGAATGAATATTTAATAATCAGATTTTTGAAAATCACTGCATTTATCTTTGTCTACAGAAAACCTATTATTATATGGCACAAATTGAATGAATTTTTAACGAGTTAAGCGATTAAACCTGTAATTAGGTGAGTATTATAAAAACGTCATTGCATTTTGTAAACACCTTCATTACAGTTTGAGTCGTCCTTTGAAAATTGTGTATAAAAAACGGGAAAGTTAGAAAATTTGCGGCAACAAGTATGATTTATCTGCGCCAGATTATAGAGACGAATCCTTTCCTGAAATTGCATTTGAAAGTGATGCGAATTTGTGGTTTGGTCATTTTCGATGACCAAAGATTTCATTTGGCGTACAAATTGAGAGGTGAGCTGTAAGTTTGATTATTTAACCCAATGAAAACCCAGATCAAATCCTTGTAAAAGCTTAACTTTAAAATTAATATTCAAAACGTGCTCATATTGGTAGTTTAACGTACAAACAACCTAGAAGTTTAGTGATAGTTAATCAGACAAAATCAACTCATACGACAGTAATGGCGATCCATTGAGAATAATTTAGTGAAGTTGAATTCAGATTTTGATACCGATAAAATTAGGCTAAACTCATTACCGCTCGATGTGAGTTATAAGGCTGCAGGTAAAGATTTGCTGTTTTGCACTTCGTAGTCGCTTGCCAATCTATCTATAGTTAGTAATGTATTCTATTCTCGGCTCTGTATTCAACGGCTTTTGCGATTTAAATTTGTTTTCGCCAATCTATTTCTAAGGTTAAGATGGAGAATTGGAAAGCTTTTGAAATCCGTATATGGAGAGGATCGGGTTCTTGCTACAGAAAGTGACCTAAAATCATATGATTTTCAATCCACATTGACCAATTTTTTATAAATGCTGGTTTGAGGATTAAGTTAAGTTGAGTTTGAAGTTGAACTATGGAGGTCAATTGATCGATGGTGTTGAATCTCAAGCCCTTTTGAGATTGTAGAATTAGATTCTCCTAATCCAAACAACGTTTGGACATCCAACACAAATAGATCACACCTGATGACATCTTTTCAGAACTCCAATGACAGTCTCAGTCGACAAATCCGAAGCGACTTCTAAATGTACTGCCTTTGTCGAAAATAGACAAATGCCACGATGTAGGCTATGGCCGGTCGTTTTTCTCGAAGTTTGTAGTGAATGGAAATTGGTCCACAGTAATCCAACCCTGTTGAAGTGGATGGAGTGGCAACGGCGACGGTTCGTATAGTGCAAATCAGCGATTTCATTTCCAAATGTTCTCCGTTGAACCATCCTTGAAATCTTTGCGTTGTATCGATGTACCGAATGATCAATAATCAATGATGAAACTGATCAATGATTCGAATTTGTGAACTTGTGTGTTATTAATTTTTGTATGCCGTCAAAACCTGAAGTGAAAATTGAAACGGTATCAATACAAAATACAGTAAAGGCTGAAAACCACGGGAATATCATGTCGTCTGTTATGGGATGTTTAGAACCATTTGATTTATCGAAGCCGGATAAATGGTCATCATATTTTGCCAGATTCGAGCTGTACCTTTTAGCCAATAATGTACAAGGGGAGCAGCGTCAACGTGCTATATTTTTTAACACTATGTGGTCCACAATTGTATGACCTCTTGTGCTCATTGGCATCACCAAAAAAGGTGAGCGATATCTGCTTAAAACAAATAAAGCAAATATTAACCGATCATTTCTCACCTCGCCCATCGGAAGTCTCTGCTTTCTACAAATTTTTCAAACGGGATCAACAACCGGATGAGTGTTTTGCATCATACGTAGCTGAACTTAGAAGACTTTCAATTGATTGCAAATTTTAGAATTCCCTAGACCGAATGCTTCGAGATCGGATTGTATGCGGATTACGGGACGAGGCATTGCAACGCAGTTTTCTAGCGGAAGGCAATCTTACATTGCAGAAGGTCATCGATAGAGCCTCTACTGCAGAATCAGCTAGCAAAAATTTGTTGGAAATACGTCATCCGGACCAAGTTCAATTTATCACAAAGCATCATCAGTCTAGCAGAACACCGCAACAACAAAATTTTAAAAATCGACGTGGTTGTAACGGATGTGAAGGACCACATGCAAGGTCATCATGTCAATTTAAAGATGCAATGTGTTCTTAATGTGGTATTAAAGGTCACATACAACGAATTTGTCGATCTGCCGTTAAACCAACCTCATCGAACAATTCATACAAGCAACAACAAAGCAAAATGAAGTCGAAATTTGGTGTAAATCAAATATTGCCGCAGGTTGATTTGAAGAAGACAACCACAGTCATAATAAACAATCAGCCTTTTGATTTTGAAATCGATTCAGGGTCCAACTATACTATTATGTCATCTCAGACTTATAACAATATTTGGTCAGCCTCAAAACCAGATATTGCCAAGTGTGAATTACAGCTGGTCGATTTCCAACGAAATCATATACCAATCGTAGGCGTAATTGACGTCGACGTATCATACAACGACATCGAAATGTGTAATCTTCCCATCGTAACCGTAGATGGAATCCGCACAAATGTTTTGGGGTGCAATTGGTTTTCGCCACTGGGAATAAGTTTACAAGGCATCGCCTATCCAAACCATAACATCCAAATTTTCTTATTTGTTTTCTAAGGAATTGGGTTGTTACACCTAGGTCAGCCCGTTTCACTAAAAAATTTAACCAATTCTTTATCCGCCATGCCGTATACCGAGCAGGGCGTTTTAGTCCCTGTGGAATATTCTGATTGGGCCACTCCAATTGTCCCGGTTCAAAAAAATGATGGCAGCATAAGGATTTGCGGGGATTATAAATCCACCTTGAACAAAGCGTTAAAGCCGCATTGTTTCAAAATTCCAGCTATCACAACACTATTGGCTTCGATTGTCGGAGGCCAAACCTTTGCTAAGCCAGATTTAGCACAGGCATATCAGCAACTGTCAGTCGACGAGAAGTCATCATTACTTCAGACAATTGTTACTCACAAAGGTGCGTTTAGAGTAACCCGTCTTCAATTTGGTATTTCGTCAGCACCTGGAATATTTCAGTGTTTTATCGAAAATCTTCTGAGAAATATCCCAGGGGTATCACCATACTTCGATGACATTGTGTTTACAGGACATACTCAAGTGATTGTTTAAGTGAAATTTTTTCGCGTTTTGACAAATCTGGGCTACGTCTACGTCGAGATAAGTGCAAATGTGAAGTTCCATCAATCAATTTTCTTGGTTTTAAAATTGATGCTTTGGGCATCAGGCTAACATCCGATAAAATCCAAGCTATTCAAAATGCGCCGCAACCAACCGATAAAAAGCAACTCCAATCATTTTTAGGATTGCTCAATATTTATCATTCTTTTTTTCCACAGAAAGCGACAACTGCAGAACCTCTTTATCGTTTATTGGATAAAAATCAAAAATGGTTTTGGACGGAAAATCGCAAATATCGTTCAACAACCTAAAACAACTATTATCATCGGATCGAATATTAATTCACTATAATCAAGATTTGCCACTTCTTCTTATTTGTGACGCTTCGCCATATGGTCTTGGCGCTGTGTTATGCCATCTAATGGAAGATGGCAGTGAAAAACCTATTTCATTTTATTCAAGAACACTGTCGAGAAGTGAATGGAATTATTCGCAAATTGACAGGGAAGCGATAGCTGTAATTGCAGGGGTAAAAAAGTTTCATGAATTTATCTACGGAAGACATTTTAACATAATCACTGACCATCGACCGTTATTGGGATTGTTCAATCCACATAAGCAAATTCCAACTGTCATGTCATCTCAAATGCTTAGAAGAAGAATTTCCCTGATGGCATACGATTATGATATAATTCATCGCGCTGGAAATAAAATGAGTAATGCAGATTTTTTAAACCGTTTTCCATTGTCTGACTCATCAGCAACGCATACCCATGAACAAATTCTTATGATAGAAAACTAGCAAGACCAGTTTTATCAGCTGATGGTATAGCTAAAATGACATCGAATAACCCAGTTTTCGCTTAAGTTTTTAGCTGGGCGTCAAGAGGATGGCCAGACAAACTATCTGCAAGTGGCCAAGCACTAAAATCATTTTATGTACGACGTACGGAGACCACCACACATAAAGGATGTTTACTTTGGGGTAATCGAACAATAATTCCACCGGCAGGGCAACAAAAATTTCTTGCAGCTTTACACTCTGTTCATGCAGGAATTGTCCGCATGAAGGCTCTTGCACGAAGTTACGTGTGGTGGCCCAATATCGATGCTGACTGTGAACACGTCATCAAAACTTATACGCCATGCCAAGAAACGAGACCAGATCCTAGTCAAGCCGAGGTGCATTTTTGGGAATCAACCAAAACTCCTTGGTCACGGATTCATATTGATTTCGCTGGTCCATTCCAGAATAAAATATTTTTGATCGTCGTTGATTCTTATTCCGAATGGTTGGAAGTAAGTCACGTCAAATCAACGTCTACAAATTGTGCAATAGAATCATTACGAGTGCTCTTCGTAACACATGTGCTTCCGGACATCATTGTTTCTGACAATGGAACCGCTATCACCTCAGAAGCTTTCCAAGTGTTTTGTGAAGATAACCAAATAGGACATATTCGCTCTGCACCAAACCTCCAAAAGCTATCTGAAGAAACTTCCGGATAGTTCAGATTTTAAACTACATATTGCAAGGTTTTTGATGAGCCAATACATAACCCCTTCCTCGTCCACGGGATGATCGCCATCTGATTTACTGTATAATCGTCAAATTCAAACATGTTTCGATAAGATTCATCCGAACTCCATTGCCGTGACCAAAACAAAGAGGCCTGAAATCAAATTAACCAGGGAATTTTTGGAAAACGATTTAGTATGGGCCCGCAATTATTCATATGGACCAAAATGGATAAATGGAGTGGTAATAGAACGCACGGGACACGTTTCATATAAAGTTCGAATCGAATCGGGTCAATCTATAAAAAGACATGTATATCAATTACGAAGACGTTTGCAGCATCAATTGGATTGGGATACAAGTATCAGAGAAAATAGCGAACCAGGTCACCCTACAGAACCAGTTGCTACATCCATAGAAGAGTTCACACTGCCTTCAACCTCATCATCTTCTTTCAAACCGACTGAAGAACTACAGACATCGTCATTTTCATCAGCAACTATAGTAGAAACACCTGAACCTCTGAGAAGATCATCGCGTAAAAAAACAACACCGCTATACAGCTTTGTTTTTCTTTGTTTCGGGTACATCATCACGTGATTTTACTTATGCTGGTGATTCATATTTCTTTCGCGACGAGCGTGGAGTTTCAAGTGAAGCAATTTTAATTCCGGAAGCTCCGATCGGTAAGTGGTCCATTTGCTGTAAAGATCTTGAGGCAAAGAGGCACCCCAATCTTGCTTCAATCACTGTGATAAGTGGAGCTACTAGTCCAAGAGTAATACTATCTTTTGGTCGGTCTTGTAGATTGATGTCGAAATAAAACATATCCACGCTTGGTTGCCAATATATGCCCAGAGTTTTAACGAAATTAGAATCGTCTAGCTAGATGAAGAAACTGTTCACGATCAGTGTTGACTCATCATTTTAAATCATCAACATTACAGCGCTTAATTTTCACCAAAGTATAAAGTTTTGGTGTTTTTTTTTTTGTATCTATTGTGCTGACACTTAACTTAATTTGATTAATACTGTACATTTGGTGCTGACCAATCCCTGTCTTGAGAGGACAAGTCTTACAACGAATATGTTGACGAAGACAACAAGATTAGAAACATTCAAAATCCATTGACATCAACACATCAATACTTCAAGGATAGAGAAACGGTTTCGATAAGATACACTACAACCATTGAGGATATTCGCCAACGCCTTAACACACCAAGTTTGCCATCCACACCACTTTCAACATCAGATGCAGCAGGAACAAATGAAAAATTTAACTTCATCCCATCTGAAGTGGTCAACAACAACACAACAGAACAAGGGACATCAACAAGTGAAGTTTAGCACAGCCAACTATCCGAGGCGTCGACCGTGGAGTCAAACGTTGCGGAGTTTATATCGAGAAATTAGATTAGCTGAGGACATACTGTCTAGTAACAAACAGATCCAGACCAGCTTTAAAAATCAAATTAAAAAACATGAAGAGGAAGATGATGCAGATCAGGGACCTTCATGAACAAATATGCATGGAGACTTCCGAAGAACAGGAAGTAAATTAAAAATATTTCTTAGACCAACACTACGAAAATTTAAACAATGAACACGAGAAGATTGTAATACAATTAACAACATTATTGGAAGAAGAGGAATTAGGCAAGATAAAATCATTAGAAATTCGTCTACCACCAGTAGAAATCCCACATTTTCACGGGGACTACACGAAGTGGGTAGGTTTCTCTGATACATTCGAACTAAATTCATAACAATAATCAGCTCACCATGACACATAAAATGAACTACCTTAAAAGTCACGTAGAAGGGTCAGCTGGAAAATTATTGAGTCATTTGGAACCTAGTGGAGACAATTACGATGCAGCTTGGGAGATTTTAGAGAACCGCTCCAACAACAGGATATTACTCGTATCTCATTTGTTGAACACTTTATTGAATCAGCATACGAGCAACACGGAGTCGGCTACTGCGATCAAATACTTGCATGACACAACAACCGAATGCCTATATGCCATAAGGAATACAGGCATTAATATTAAAACATGGAGTCCTTTCATCTTCTTCAGCTTGTTAAAAAAGTTGGACAACGAGTCACTACGGCTATACGAAAGCTCTCTAGAAAACCCAAAAGAATTTCAAGAAACAAACCAATTCTTGAAGTTTCTAGAAAGGCATTTCTAGTGTTTAGAAGCAATCAGTAACAACAAGATAATACCAACCCAACAAGTAAGATTTCAACCACAACCGCTCAGATGCACATTCGTATCTGCCACACAACCAAGTAATATGTGCGTATGCTGTCAAAAAAACCACAGGATCGAAGCATGCCAACGTTTCAAAGATTTAAGCATTTCTGAAAGAAATCAGATGGTCGTGTTGCACAATTTGTACAGAAATTGTCTCAGCCAAAACCATTCAGACAAGTTGCAGCATCAAACTGAGTTGTTTTACCTGCAAAGGCAGACATCATACGTTGCTACGACAAGGATAGTGGCCCGGCACTTATAGCAACAGCCCTAATAAAATTATAGAATATGTTCGGTAGTTTTACTCTACTACGAGCACTGATCGATCCAGGCTCACAGGCTACTTTTATCACAGAGCAAGCAGCACAACAACTAGGCCTGCCAAGGATAAGGGTTCTAACTGAAATTTCTGGAATTTCAGAAACAAAAGGACGAGCCCATCAACAGATAGCGATAGAAATAAGTCCAAGATTTCCATCGATTTTCAAGATCGAAGTTAATGCTTTAGTTCTGGGAACTATCACTAAACCTCTTCCAGACAAGAACTCATTGGGTTTAGACAGCGAACTACAGAAAGAAGTAATCTTAGCCGACCCTACTTTCGATACTCCCGGATCTATTGATTTTTTAATAGGTGCCGACATATATGGAGAAACCAAGTTAGAATGCATAAAAAGGGATCCGCATCATAAGTTCATAGCGCAAAGATCAGAGCTAGGATGGATCATATCTGGTCGTCTAACTCAAACCAGCAGCATTTCAGTCACCCGGTTAAATAGCCAGCGATTAACAAATTGACGTAGTTCTAATACCTCTTCACTACAACAAGCTCAACGAAGTGGGAATAGAAGAATCTAAATGTAAAGCAGCAGCTAGATTGCTTCAAATTGAAAAAAGATTCAACAAGGATGAAGAGTTTAAGAATAAATATCACAATTTCATGAACGAGGACATCCAGTTGAACCACATGGAACTAATTAAAAATGATACGGAAAAAGATGCTTCTCGGGTTTACTACATGCTACACCATTCTTTCATAAAAGAAGATAGCACAACTACGAGATTGAGGGTAGTTTTTGACGCTTCCTGCAAAACAACAACAGGGAGACCACTAAATGAAATGATGCATGTAGGTCCAACATTACAAGACAACTTAACGGTAATATTGATCAGATGGAAAAAACATCGTTATGTGATTGCAGCGGACATTGAAAATATGTTCAGACAGATCAGAATAGCTCGCGAAGATCAAGATCGAGACAAATAAGCCAATGAGCAGTTATAGATTAAAAACTATGACATACGGAACAGCGTCTGCAACTTATTTGGCTACAAAAACGTTACAATAATTAGCCATTGATAAAGCGTCAAGATATCCAATTGGTTCATAGATTGCTCAAAACGATTTCTATGTGAATGATCTTCTATCTGGAGCTAACACGAAAAGGGAACTACTAAATCTCCTTTCCGGTGGAGGTTTCAACCTCAGAAAATGGCCCAGCAATGAAAAGGCGTTATTAGAAGAGCTTCCAGAAAATCTGAAAGAAACAGGACTCCACACCATAGAATTTAGTGATACAGTGGAAACACTTGGACTCCTGTAGAACTCTTCAACAGACACCTTTCAATTCAAAGTTATTTTGCAAGCAGCATCTAAAACAACAATATTCAAACGAACAATCTTATCAGAGGCATCAAGGCTTTTCGATCCGCTAGGATGGTTAGCACCAGAGGTGATCCAGGCAAAATTCTACTTCAAGATTTATGGCCTTCCGAAATGGAATTACCACGTTTAGAGGAAAGCAGAATTCACCGTTGGATAAATAACAACAGTGACGCCAAAATTGAACAACATGGTTTCTGTGACGCCTCGAATCAAGCATATGCTGCAGCGGTATACAGTAAAATAAACAACTAAATCACAATAATTGCGGCCAAAACAAAGGTTGAACCGTTAAACCAAACAATATCCCTACTAAGATTAGAGCTGAACGCCGCATTGCTACTTTCTAAATTACTCAAAAATGTCAAACATGCGTTGAACATCCCGTAAAACAATTTTTGGTGGAATGACCATGAAAAGTCTGAAAAATGACTATACGACCATAAGAGACGAAATAAGTCAAATGTCGGTCAAATGTTCAGTCATTTGTGCGTCTAGTCCTTGCCAGAAAATGGACGAACATATAAAAACTTTTTTGACGCAGCTTTTTTGTCTTCCATTTGACCACCACATTCGACGAACAAATTATTGCCGAATTAGCTACCTTAAAATCTGACTGACAAATGTAAGTCGAAATTGAGAGTCATAAATGATAACAAAAGGTTGGTATTTTGATAGTCATTTCAGTATTCCAGTAAACAAACGGAATGAACTACCTTATGTTGGACTGTTTTGGGCCACATTTGAGAGTCGAAATTGAGAGCCAAAAGTGATTATAAAAGGTTGGTATTTTGGCAGTCATTTCAGTATTCCAATAAACAGACAGAATGAGCTAGCTTATGTTGGACTATTTCGGGCCACATTTGGGAGGCTTTTTTTGATAAATTATTATACAATGTTTTATTAATTTAAATAAATATTTTATTAGTATAAAAAGTAAATCCAAAAAAAATCAATAACTCAATCAATAAATCAATAACTAAATGTATAAATTCGTAAAAATAATCAAAAACTAAGAAAAACAATAAGTTATAACTAAATGTATTACAAATCCAAATGTAAATTTAGTATAAACGTATATTCAATTACAAATAAAACATTTCAAAACATATTATTAGAAATTCATCTTAAAATTAATGTTACTTATTATTTATTATACTAACTAGTTAATTAATTAATAGCATACTGATTAATTAACTAATTATTTTCATTACTTAGTTTATTATGGCTTAGTTTATTGTGTTATTACCACTATAATGCTCGGCAGTTGCATATATACTTATGTTTATGTTCAAAAAAAGTGGTATGTGCATAGAATTAATAAGTAATGTACATAAACACTTGATTAAATCTTATTTTCATCAATTGGTTTACTATCACTTGATTTATTGTGTGTATATCGATAACGCTCTGCAGTTCGTTTAAGAACGTCAACAAAATTTTTGCGGAAATCGGTTTTGCTAATTTCCGGAAAACCAAGCTCGTTAAATCTATAGTTGATCGTATTTTCTATCAAAGTATTTAAATTGTTCAAGTCCGCAAATGCCATTTTAATTTTTTCTTAAATAAAGAATTAAATTAGTTTTATAGTTTGATTTTTTATTACATCATAAATGAAACATAAATGATGTACCGAAGTTTTCTGAAACTGATTATTTTGCTTCTGTTTTGATAAAATCCGCACAACATAGAAAACTATTTTTGATAGACGCCATTTGTATACCTTTCTTAATATTGATTGCACCCGTCCATGTAAAATTATTGAGAGTTTCAGTATCAATTAGTTTTTCTAAAATATTTCTTATATTTTTATTGATTTTTCGTCCTTCCACCTCGGATTTTAAATAGAGCACCTAATAAAAATAGTAAATAAAAATTATTATGTGTGTTTGTAGGTGTACTTATAATACCCTAAGCTGGTCCAAAAATCAATAACACCGATTTTGAAAGATATAATGATATACCTTCAATACAAACATAAAAATCAAAATTGAACAATAATTGAAGTATAATATGTACTCCAAATGAATAAGAAATAAAACCTTTATAAACGATCTTCTTTTATACACATTACTTGAAAAATTAGTGAGTTATATGACATTAATAATCAGTTAGGTTTTTTGGACCACCTATTTATTATTAATAAGTATTTGACGTATTGGTGTAGATGGGAAAACCTACCATTTGATTGCTGTATGACATGTCGATTAATTTTAAATTAAACGCCTCGACATCTGCAACGCTAGAAAACGGTAGTGAAGGCAAATTAAACGAGGGATCATTTTCAATACTGTTATTGGCATTTTTTCGCACAAAGGATATGAGTCCCGGTAAAAAATTAACAATGGGCTTAATCGTGTTCTCCATTGATATTAGTTTACTATTCAGGTTTGACTCTATCGCCACCAATTGGTCTTTCAAATCTTTAATTTCCTTAAACAATTCGGTGACATACATTTCCGAGTTGGTGGGATTAGTTTGATTGTCGTTGTCCGGTGAATTTGACTCTGCCACAGTTGGTTCTACTATTTGTCCTACCGTTGCATTGCATCTTTGAACTTCGCCTAACAAAATAAAAATAAATAATTTAAAAATTGTTTTGCTTAAGAATAAGATAAGTAATTTATTTACAAAGTATTGCTTTGAATTAATTTGTATTGCTTTTCCTCTTTCAACCAGAATGATAAAAGCTTAATAAATAATTACCTAAATTTTTATTGTTATTTTCATTGAAGGTTAGAAACTGGGTCGATTCAAATGCCACCTCTCCTTCATACAAAATTGCCTCGTTTTCACGTTGAATTTGATCATCTTCATATAAAAAAGAAGTTATGTTGTTAGATTGTGGAACTTCATCATATTGATTATTTAAATCAATAATTTTAAATTGCTTCTTTTGGGTGCAGGCCATTTCTGAATCCGAGTTTGAAAATATTTCAAACATCCTTTCACGTTTTTTTGCTTCACTGAGAGTTTCTGAAAATATTGGTCAATAAAATTTACTAAGGCTGTTAGTCAATATGATAAAAATATTTAGTTAAAAATTAGGTGAAAATAAATAATCGAGGTTGTTACGAAACCGACTTTATAGACTGAAGACAAAAGAAATGAAAAACTAAATTAAACAAATCATTTGAAAATTTAATTGTAGACTTTATATAGATAGGAAACAAACCGAAATGTTTTTTTTTTATGGCATGCGATAATCTTTCTTCGAATATTTGTGCCATCTAGGCTAACTAATCTGAAACCGATCTTTCAATCCAAGACACCATTATGTGGAAAAGTTCATTGAACTTGTGTAAAAAAAAAACATTTTGGTACAAATATCACGGTTTAATTTGAATTTTTGTTGTTGTTGTGGCTTTTTTTTTTATGATGGTCATATAGAGCATTACGTAAATGTTCCCGGTTTTATTAAATATTTTTTTGTCTTGGTAATGTTATTCTTATATATATATATGTATAAACGGGTAAATGGATTGAATTTTTAACCCGTTAAAACCAGCGATTTTTTTTTACCGCGTTAAAATATCAAATCGCAATAATAATAATTTAGAATTTCATTTTTGAAGAGGCCACGGTAGTGATACATTAGTCTCTAGTTTTTCTAAGAAAATTTATTAAATTCAAAAATAAAATAAACTGAAGGAGTATTTTTTGAGATTGAAACCCTTACAAAAGAAAATTGGAATAAAAATCTAAAACATTTGTAATTTTAAATCGAAGCAAATGGTAAGGATATAAGTTTAGTATAGTTATTTTGATGTGCTTGAACGAAATATTTTTTTTTATCGAATTGGCTTATAGCGGACAACCAGACCAATTTTTAAAGGTGGTTACTAGCGGGGCCTCAATTCCAGCGAAATTATATCGTGTGGTTGGCGGTTATGTCGATCATAATGCTGTTTAATTAAATAAGAGCACTTGCAATATTAAATATTATGTTATTACGAGACATATATAAACATACGTGATAATATATAAAACAAAACATATATGATTAATTTATTTAAGAAAATTAATTTTATGATTTAATTTATAAAAAAAAAATTATTATTGAAAAAAAAAAAAAAGAAAACGTTTATTATGTGTGAAATTGTAATTAAAGAAAAAATTAGTGTTAAAGATTTCGGGTTTTGAGTGCTTTGTTTTTGTGCGCAGAAAGTGAAAATATTTTCTTTTAGATTTAGATTATCCAACCGCAATCTTAGCGGCACCCATGAGCGCTCATCGGTAGAAGATTGAGGTAAGCGAAATTATACTTTGGTTTTTATCCATATATTTTCTATTTTTGTTCTGCGCAGAGTATATATATATATAAATCACTCAAATCCTTTAAATATTTATTTATTGTTTTTTTTTGCGATAAGAAAATTTAATGATTATTGTTTTTATATAAAAATAATTTTTGATTTTCTTAATAAATTAAAAGCTTTCATTGTTGAAATTGTTAAATTTATGAATTTTTTTTTTATTTAAACTTTTTTTTTGAGAATGAATGATTATAATATAATCATGTGCTAATTATTTTCATATTGGTGGTGTTGACAAAAAGGGGTGATCAATTTATAATGCCTGAATATCAGTATAGTTTTTAACTTTGTCACGAATAAGTTTGTCTGAACATGATATCCGGGAGACAAATAACCCCCCATTATACGACCGAAGTCTACCCGTAAATAACGTGACGGTCTCCGGATGGTCAGTAACAAGGTGAAATATTTTTAACTACCAAAACATATTTTGCTGTGTGAATTGATTAAAATTTTGACAATCTTAAATTGTAAAAAATGTACCTTATTATTGTAACAACAAAAAGAATTTCAATAATTTATTTTAATTAATATTAATTAATTGAATTTATGAAAGATTAAATAACATATTTATGCGACATATGTAGATTTTCTATAATAATGGAAGTTTCAATTTTTCGGAATACACTTCTAATACAGTCAGCCCTTATTCATTTCTCATACGATTCCGTTTTCCCTATCTGTCCAAATATGTATATCTTATATAATGTTAAATGCATAGTTCAAATTAAATGAACACGTTGATGGCATACATGGATTAAATAAAGATTTAAAATAACATTTAACACCGAATTAATGAAATATTAGGTTATGTTTTTTAACAACATCTGTCAAAATTTATATACGGTCAGTATCGCGTTAAATTTTTATTGTGGTGAATAAAAAAAATATTTTAAATTTACTATCAAAATTTTAATTTTTAACAAGTTTTTAACACATTCACTAACAGCCTAAAATGTTAAGTGTTAATAAAATGTTAACTCACGTATATTATTTTGTAATAGTTTAAATGGGTTGTCAAGTGTCTTTTGGGGCTGCATTTGTTTCCAGAAGTCTTTTAATATTTTTGTTGTCTGGCCAGAAGACATTTGTTCCTTTTATCCAGTTTTTACAAACGATAGAAACCTCTTTTTCATTATTCCTATCGGTAGTTTCGACAATCGCATACATTTGATCTTAATATGTAAATGATCTATAATATAAAAACAACAGTACAAAATTAATTTTATGTAAAACTAACAATATGTGTTACACTCGAAGGAATCAACAAATTTGAACATAATTTACCTTAGGGACTAATTATTTTTTATATATCTTAGAGATTCATGCATGAAGCAAAGGAAAATATGCCCTAACATTTTCACCTTCAACCTCTATCGCAAATAATTTTTTTAGTGGTTCTTCAACCTTCCAATATTTTTGCTCATCTAACAATAAGTTAGACTCAAATATGTCTAATTTCTCCGATGAAATAGGGAGACTAAGTAAACTTCTTTTTCCAATGGCTTCTGAACCGAAAATATATAAACTACTTTCCATTTTAGTGGCATGGATAAACTGTATAATGTTTTTCTGTGGAGTTAAAATCCAACAGTCCCGCTTACTATTATTTATTCTATAACTAGTAATTACCCGTCAAAACTGACGGAAGTTTCTGAAAACTCAATATATAGTAGTTCACATATTTATTTGCGTTTTATACCCCTTACTTCCCCTTCCTAAAAGATCGTAACATATTTCAAAACCCCTCCCTCTCCCAGGCGTAACATAAAAGTATTCACATTTTTAAATTATTTTAATCACGTGAAAGTGAATTTTGCAATTAAGAAAACGGGCTATCAATGATATGATCTATGTTCACTCCTCCCCTTAACAAATCGTAACAAATCATAAAGCCACCCCCATGAAGCGTTACGTAATATGGCCCCATAGCCTGAAAAGTAAAATGTTTTTTTTTCCTAAAATAATACGAAATAAGACAATTTAATATTAATTCAATAATTCTTTTATCACAACGTTTCTTGTAAATGTACAGTTATCATTTATTATTGCGCCTTGGTATGAGAAATTGTTGATCAGCACTCCAAGGTTTTCATGATTTCGTACTCGCGTTAAAGCTACATAAAGCTGGCCATGAGCAAAAACAGATTCTGGTAAAAACACCCCAACCTTATCGAATGATTGCCCCTGAGCCTTGTTAATCGTCATTGCAAAAGCCAAAATGATGGGAAATTGTCGTCGCTTCATTTGAAATCCTAAGCTGCTCTCGCTTGGTTCCAAGTCGATTCGGGGGATGCAAACTTCCGCTCCCTTATTGCTGCCTGCGATTATTTCCGCCTTGATACAATTCCCGAACAGCTTTTTCACGATCAATCGAGTTCCATTCAGAAGTCCCTTCTTTGGATCCAAATTCCTTAGCAACATGATGAACGCACCAACTTTCAATTTCAGTGAATGAGGAGGCATGCCAGAAGGGGTCTGAGAATTCAAAAATTCGACTGGAAAATCGATTGCATCGTTCGGGTCGTCGGAGATCATTGAGCCAATGCTCAGGAAGGTTGTTGCATCTCCCGGTAAAAGATCGAGAATGGCATTGTTGAGCTTTGTGACATGAACATTTTTTGGACTGAGAATGATCTTGTTGGCGACATCGGCGATTTCATCAGCAGTTGTTGTTCGAATTTCAACTCCAAAAATTGGAACAACATTTGAGGTTTGTCGAAAGTCACCGCCAAAGATGAGAAGCTTGCCACCGAAAGGACGAATATTATTCATGATTCCTCGCAGAAGCAGATCAATCACTCGAAGAGAAGGCGAAGAAAGCATTGAAGCCTCATCGATAATGGGCATTGCAGCTTCTCGTAATTTAATGGATTCCTGCGAGGGGATTTTCATGGATGACACCGATGTTTCGTTAACTACCACCAACTAATAAATCCGCTGCAATTCCTGTCGTGGCGAAAGCATGAACAACTTTCCTCTGGCCTCTTACATAACTCATCAAAGTGTTGTAAAGAAAGGACCGTCGAGGAAGAAAAATCTCGACTCAGCCATCGAATCATCAATTACAGCAGCAATCTCTTCGAAAATGGCACGCTGCATTGGGTTAAGGGTGGCGATCAAGTTTATGGCCATTTGAGCTTGCTCTTTGACATCGAAAACATGTTCGACGTTTTGAATCGGGCCCGGTTCAGGAAGGCGAAAATCTGTGCATTTCATGCCATTCATGCGCAAAATAACCTCAATGTCTTGAAGCAGTTTCTTTTCAGCGGTTATGTGATCGAAATACATAATGTAGTCGGCGATTTAATACTCCTTGAATTGCTCGAAAAGCCCAAGAGGATTTTTTGGCGAATTGAAGACACAAATCAAAGCAAATGTTAGGCGAATTTGATGCGGCATGCACACATGACTTGCTTCACTTAAACATCGTTCCCATTCGCTATCATCCTCAAGAAGATTCATGGCTCGTGCTGCATCATTGAAGGTGTCAAAAATCACTGAATCGACGGTCTTAAGATCGGTAAAACTTTGAGCTCCACGAATGTGTTGTAATAGCAGTCTCAAATAAAAGCGCTCGCGATCTTTCGGACTGACAGCATACATTCGAGTGATAATCCTATCTCCTCTCTGCTTGCGAACTTTCCAAATGCAAAAAGTTTTGTCAAAAACGTAATGCTCAGGAATTTCGGAATACAAATATTGTCGAGTATTCTCGTCTTCGTGCTTGTTAAGCTCAAACCATGCAGTCAGATGTGTGTATCGGTGTTGAGCTCGATCAGCTGCAGCATCTTCTTGGCCGACTTGAAAATAAACCATTTGTTCGTCAGGAAGATGGATGGCAAGACGATAAACAACATGCGATCGATCGTTCATTGGATTTTCGAGCAGTCGCCAAATTGCTTCAGGAGCACAAACATAACGCGCATCGAGAAATTGCTTAATTTCATCATGAACAATCGGTCCTTGTGCACTTAATTCAACAGAAGCACAATCATATCCTTTGTATATATATTTGAAAATGTACTTGATTGCTTGAACGGTTTGGCAGGATTCGACGTTAATGTGATAATTGAATTTGCGTGTTAAAAATTTGTTGTATGGAACGACATGACGATTATCAATTTTCCTTTCTCCTATTTGAATCTCAATTCCTTCACGACGACGATAAATGGAAAAACCATTAACTTCGGTTAACGTTTCCTTGCAAAAGGATTTCGGAAATCTTTTTGCACATTCACCTTTTTCCATGCAAGGCGCAAGTGGGTTCTCATTGCCGCAAGGTCCATGTATCATCGAGCGAACAACGATTTCATGCAATATGAGTTCCAGTTGCTGTTCAGGAATCTCAGCGCACACAAATCGATCAATCTTCTTGGCTGTGTCGATTTTTGAGTCATTGGCCAGAATGAAGAGCATGTGAGCATGGGGAAGTCCTCTTTTTTGAAACTCAATCGTGTAAACGTATGCAATGACATTTCCAAAAACCTTGTTCTTTACTATGTCATCGAGTAGTGCTTTCAACTTAATGCTGAACACTCGAGCAACCAAATCTGGTCTGTCACCGGGCTGTTGTACAGGAAAAAGGTTCTCTCGAATCTCTGGCCAATTGGGATTGAATGTCATAGTAATGAAAAGATCAGGCTTGCCGTACTTTGCCACAATTGCCATAGAGTCGTAATACTTTTCGCGCATGTTGCGAGGGGAACCTTGAAATGAAGATGGCAAGATGACAGATCGGCCAACTGTAGTTCCATGACGAATTGCCACATTATTCAAAACGTCCATTAGACCTCGATATTGCTCGACTCGTAAGCGTCCCTGCTGATTGCGCACAAAGTTCAAATTGTTGGCTTCAACTTGCAGATGAGCATCAACAGCCCACTGCTGAAACAATTTTCCACCATGGAGAATTGGATTGAAGCGACCGACTCGAATGGCAATTTGTGCAACTTTCCATTGCAGAAGAGTGATTTTAGTTCGCTTTCTCTCGGGACAATGAGCGGTATTCATTTGCATGTTTGGTTGCCAGCCAGCTTCTCCAAAAGGATAGAATAGTACGTATGTCATCGGATCCAAATGTAAACTTAAAATGTTGAGGTTGATGAGAGGTTGTTCATCATTACGTGGGTAAACTCGAAAATCACGTTCAAATGGAGGCTGTCCGTCGGCAGAGCGAAAAATCATTGCCACCTCGTTAACTGTTGGAAGATCGTAACGACGTCTATCGTCATTACGATCGCGCCGAAATGCCATGTTCACAACGGGAAGCGTTCGATTGTCGGCTGCCGCTGCTTGTTCTTCCTCCCGCTCAACCTCACCAAGATTTCGGTAGGCTTTCGCATAAATATTTTGCTCTCGAATCATTTCATCCGCTGACAATAGTTGCGTTCAATCGCGAATTAGCAGGATGATTCATGCGATCTTGATTCGCCATAGCTGAGTCGATAACATATAGCTGAGCATATTGTCGTTGTAGCTGGATGCATGTGGCCAGTACGATGATATATCTGACCGTGAACGCGAAAAACATAAGGGCCTCGTCCTTGAAACTGATGAATTTGCGCACCCATTGAAGCAAATGCAAGCATAGAGTTGTACGATCGAATGTTATCATGAAAGGCTCGAAAATGTGGGTAATGAGGATTACTGAGAAGCTCATGAAGAAGAAACGGAAATTGTCGCATTTGCTGGCAGCTAGTTTCAAGCAATACAGTTCCTTTGTGGCAACAAAATTTGAAGTTTCCATCCGACGATTTTTCAGCACTAAAATTGAGAGAATGGCAATGTCGACATTCAACATTCATCACACCACAACTGTGAGCATTAATTTCATTGTCTCGGAAGGTTTCATGATCAAAAATCGATGAATTCCCAGCGGCTCTTGATCTTCGCATCCGATTTGCATTTTGAGCTCTGCGAATTATGCCTTCTCCCGGCATTTTATTTAAAAGTCGTTGGCGTTTTTGCTCATTATTGCGTTGACGACTTTCTTGCGACTGTCGATTTCTCCACCTTAGTTGTCGTTCACAATTCAAACGCAATTTCCGTCCTTCCGGAGTTTCTCGTTCCATTCTACACACGATACAATTTTAACACTTTATTCACACGTAAAACATAAGAACTAAACAAAACAATTGAAGAAATAAAATAAATTTCAGTTTCTTATTTTTATAAACACACCCGATACTATGTGAGTATTTGAAACTAATTTTACAATGGTTCCTATGGTCATGATTGCATCGAAAGGGCTCCACGAATTAAAAAAGGCTCACTTAGCTGAAATTTACAGCGGGCCGTATTATACGCGAAATATTGATACAATGAGGTGTTGGTGCATTTAGTTTGTAGTAGTGTTAGTGTATGGGGTGTATAATTATACATATAGCGTCTCGCTCCACACTGGGTATATTATTTAATAAAGAGGATATAGTTTTCAATTCGTTATGTTGTAATAAAATGCCGTTATAAAATGAAAAAAAATAATAATGCAAAACGTTCTTGGTGAGGATCGAACCCGAAAGCTTATTGGAAAAAATTGAATATCGAAAAATAATTTTCGGTACCAGCCTAAATGTACATTACAGTTTTAAAAAATGTATTATTACATATTACATTATAATCATTGTCTTACAATATAAAATTTTATGTTTTTCAATTCGTATTGAAAAAATGAAATACCGTTATAGGCAAAAAAAAATATTAAAATTAATAAGTACTTCGATGAGCATCGAACCCGAAACATATTCTATTCGAAGTTCCTTGTTAAAAAGTCACCACCTATATCACTCGGACTACTCAGTTATAAAATTCAAGCATCTAAATTGGAAATATAAGAAAAGCGTTACGGCCGCACACTGTGAATTATATATTAGTAGATTATATATTAGTAGATCCTTAAAAATGATTTCTTTGTAGATGGTTATTGTACTACCACTAGTTTTTATATTCGTTTTGCGTTTCAATATGGGAAACTCAATATCATTATCTACTTTTACTTCTGGAATGTCATTTAATTCCATCAAACGATTATAAATCTGAGACAGTGGTTGGCTATTCTTGCGTAATAAGGATTTAATTTGGAACATGAAACTTTCGAACGGAAAGGAGCTAAACAAGTTGAGGTTTCCAATTTTATTAACATCTTCTGGTAAATGTGATAGTGCATGTATATTAAATACCAAATGATGCGATGCATACAAAACTTTTATTCCAGTAATAAATTCATTTAACATTGTTTGGCTTAAGTTAATCAAAGGCTTTGGTAAATTATTAGTGGAGAGTAACCGAATTGCCACATGTAACAATAAAAAGTGATTGTACTTATCATTTGATAATAATCATGCAAAACAAATGGTGAAGCATATAGTAAAAAGCATCTATATTCAGTACCTTTAAAATATGACAATTGCGATAGGGGCCTCATTTTACGTTGAAATTCACTTGGTTGTGTGATGGCAATGGATTTTAAACGGTTTGAAATTTTTTCTATTTGATATGAAGATAAAAGAGATTCAGATGTGCCAACCATCCACATACGTAAAAATCTTTTCATTACTCCTAAACATACGACGTGTAGATAATCATAAGGAAATTGATCTACAATATTTATGGGGAGTTCTTCTAAAATGGAAGTAGTGTTATGGTGGGTTTCGTCAGATTTACTTCGGAAAGATTCATTCGTCCTTCTGGTTGCTCCGTTTTCAAGAAACGTCGTTCGATTTTTAATATGCTCGCCCTCTTGTGTGCATCTATTGCATCCAAAATATGCTGTGTGAGATTTAATTCCCAAAACACTGGATCTGGCTGGTGTGTCGCAAATAAAATTACCAATTGTTATGTTGATTGCATTACTTTTATAACTGAAATTAGAGCCCAAATCTGTTAATTCGTTAACAAATGGTCGTAGAAATTCATTAAACTCTTTAGGCTTGTTAAACCCGTGATAGATGCCTATAACGAAGATACTTTTACTTATGGATGATTTTCCCAATATAGTCCAAAAACAACTATTTGAGCTCTTACTAATCGGCAAACCATCTACGAGTATATTAAAATCGATTAAGATTTCTTTTGGCAGATGTTCAATATTTGCTAAAATTTTCTCTACTGCTAATTGAATTCCCACGTGAACATATCTTCCTGGGTTTACATCTACAATTGTTTTGTCATTAGGTGTATTTAACACCGTACGGCTATCTACTGGTAATTGGGGATATCCATGCGATTTAAAAAATTTTAACATTTCATTAAGAGCTGTCATTTTGATGTTATTGTGTAAGGCCCACGACCTTAGAAACATTAATAACTCTGTAGTATTTACTTTTTTCGACGAAGTTTCTGAGTCATCAATATAAATTGTGGTATCATCATTTAGATTATATCGATCATTATAATCATTATCGTAGTCCAATAAATATTCTGCATCATGCTCGCTTTCGAAAATAGTTTCTTGGTTTATTTCATATTTAGGGACTTCACTACTGCTAAGATGAATATTTGTTTCGGATATATTTTTTTGTTGCGGAAGTATTTCAAGGAAATTTCCAACACGACTTTTCCCTCTAATTATGCGACGCTTAAAGGAATTACGCTTAAGCTCGAGTATGAATTTCTATATCCAGGCATCCTAATGGAGGAAATAAATGCAAAGTAAAAATTAGGGCACGGAATAACTGGACGTTTTAATTAAAACACGATAATATGTACAATCAGTTTAATAATTATTGGAAAATACATCAAAAATTATTAAACATTGAATTACAAGAATCGTAATACTGGGTCCTAAGCCCAAGAGTGAAATCGTCAACAACAAAACTAACAGCCAATTGCTTATGTTTCGTCCGTGTATGTGTTAAGATTTTATTAAATGAATTTATTGAAGTTAATTAGGACATCGCGAAACACAAAAATATTTGTTCACTATAAACAGAAACCATTTAAACGTTAACATTAACAATTTAAAATTAAAACACCAAATAATTAAACTGTACACATAAGTCGCGGCCATATTGTAACTTTGTTGTTTTTGTACCGCACCAAGAGAAAATTATTTTGTGTTTAGTGTTTCACTTAATTCCACTGACTGCCGATAAAAATAAAATTTAAACTTACTCACCTTTATTATGACACTAAATTTTTAATTATTAAATATTTAACTTTTTAACTTTTATATTTAACTATTTTTTTTTTACAATAATTTATTTCTTATGAAATTGTCAAATTGATGTTTCTTCAAAGGCGTATAAATGTGAACTGCACCGAATACGTTTATTTAAATGAAATAATAAAATTAAAACGTGGTCTTGAACAATTCTAAGTCGAAAATGACCGTAATTAGTACGTCGTATCCCGAATTACGGACAAATTCGTCTCTTTCGAGTAATAGCTGTCCTTATTCGTCTCTATTTGGTATTTAACATTTCAATTGACAGTTTGTTTCGTCTTTTTATTTTATTTTGTGATCCAATTTAAAGTCAATTCCGTCTCTTTTAAGTTTACTTGGATTTTTTTAAATTAAGCGTTAGACATTTCCGTCTCTAACAGATTTTCCCGTCTCTTTTAGAGACGGAAATGTCGCGATGGACGAAAACTGTTTTACGGGAATATATCAACATTTTGCTGGAGCAATTCCACAGCAGTTTTGGGCTGGATAAAAGGAATCCCACAATAGCATAAGACTTTTGTGGCGAACA
The DNA here is from genome assembly GCA_958295665.1 of Tipula vernalis. Classification (NCBI taxonomy): domain Eukaryota; kingdom Metazoa; phylum Arthropoda; class Insecta; order Diptera; family Tipulidae; genus Tipula; species Tipula vernalis. Next base: position 164,818,919 of record OY282560.1, on the reverse strand, counting down.
GAATAATAGAGATACAATCCATCACCAATCCTAGCGGTAAAACGCTGGGAGGATGTTCAAAAGTCCTCCTACTGGCGCAGAATTCAAGGTTTACGGCAGGCGAAGAAATTTATATCACCTTCGTCTGTCAGGGTTAAGGAGTGTCTTGAACTTAGGAAACCTGAGTTGAGGCTGCTTACTGGCTTCCTCACAGGTCATGTCCCCTTAAGGTATCACCTTAAGAAGATGGGCCTAAGTACGACAGATGGATGCCGCTTCTGCGGTCTGGAAGCGGAATCAGCGGAACATGTTCTGTGCCATTGCCCAGCCATTTTCCAGCAAAGACTGCAACATCTAGGAGGGAGAACAATGAGCCCGGATAGTATGTATCTTGTACCGGCCAGTAGTATTGACAGATTAATTAAGAGCCTGAATATTGACTGGACGGGTAATTAAGTAGGGTCCAGCACAATAGATCTTTTAGGTCGCGGTGCGAGGTGGCTTATCGCCCACATAGCCCTCCAGTAAATAATAATCACCAATCCTAACCACTTGCATCACATGATCTCTAATGAGAATCCTGCTGACTGTGCATCTCGATGATTAAACCCAGTTCAATTATTAACCCACATAAATTGGTGGGAAGGGCCAACATGGCTAAAGGATGTGAGCTATCTAATAACAAAAATCAATAATGAAGAAATGGAACAAGTGGCCAGCATGGAACGAAAATCAATAAGAACATTTACAATAACAGTGAAAATAACTGTGATTGAATTCGATAAATTCTCTTCGTTACAACGGCTTATTCATAGCATTGCATATTGTTTACGATTTCCATCCATCAAATGCAAAATCAAAAATTAAAAACAACTCCCACTTCAAACCAGAGGAACTGAACGCATCGCGATAATAATGAAAACATCCGATAATAATGGCCAGAGGTCACAATTTGCAAGTTTGCTTATCAAAGAAGCTCATATAAAAACACTACATGGTGGCAATCAAGCAACTTTAGCACACCTGAGAACGCAGTATTGGGTAATGAATGCCAAAAATACGAATCGTCACACTATACTGGCGTCACATAAGCTAATGGGCATGTTACCAAAAGAACGAATAACACCAGCACTACTATTCACTAACAGCGGTGTAGAATATGCTGGTCCAATTAATATAGAATTGTGGAAAGGCTGCTGTAATAAAACAACAAACTGATACATTGCCATTTTCATATGCCTTGCCACGAAGGCAATTCATCTAGAACTTATAAGTGACTTGTCAACAAACGCTTTTTTGGCCGCATACCGACGATTCATATCAAGAAGAGGAATTTGTCTGAAGATATTCAGTGACTGTGGTACAAATTTTGTTGGAGCAAGCAAACAACTGTAAAGGCAGGCAAAGCAACAGGAAGCAGAAATTAAGGATAAGATAGCTCAGATGGGAACTGAGTGGCACTTTGTACCCCCGGGAAGTCCTCACGTTGGAGGAGTATGGGAAGCCGGAGTCAAGTCAACAAAACAACACCTCTCTTGAGGAGCTCTGAACACTTCTAGCTCAAATAGAGACATGCTTGGCTGGCCACTGCAGGCCACAACCTGATATCCATCCAAACGGTTACAAGATGGAATTTTTCACCAAGCTCAGTCAAGGATTTTGGAAAAAATGGCACATGGAAGGCAAAATGGAGGCCAAAACGGTTGCAAAAACAAACTAACATCCAATTGAGAGAACTAGTGATCCTCAAAGACGAACAACTACCTCCTATGCACTGACCACTAGCAAGAGTCGTTGAACTTCATCCAGGATAAGATGGACTTGTTGGACTAGTCACACTCAAATACAGGAACAATACGTTTAAAAGGAATATTACTAAAATATGCCGCCTACCGATATCTAACGAGCCAAAGGACTACATTAACATGCAAAACAAGAAAGTGGACATTAGTGATCTATTACAACATGACGAACTATTGGGATGAGATCGAAACTTTTAAACAAGCCCAAAGCGAACTGGGAGCAGCTTGTAAAGGATTGTCTGGTTTTAACTGTGACGTAATGCTGCAGCAACTTCAATGACAGCTCAACAACTTAATTGCAGACAATGTTTTCCTATTAATAAGCAATAATCAACGTCGACGAGTGAAGCGCGGTTTAGGAGACACAACAGGCATTATCTTAGGAGACAACCAGTATGAAACCCAATTCGAGAATATCAACAATAACGAAAGGCATCTAATGGCATTAATGAGAAACCAAACATCAATAATCGATAACACAATCAAGCTGATGAAATATAATTCCAATCTCCAATATCGAACATACGAAGAAAGGATTCACCTGATATTAATGAGCGCACTCGAGTTGCACTTAGTACTAAGAAACTTAGAGGATACGCAACAAGGTCTACTTGATATTATTTACTATTCACAATTTATTCGTCAACATGCACCAGCATCAAAACATGGATGTACGTAGTCGGGTAACACAACGAAATGTGCTAATTGAGATTATCATACCGTTGTCCTTTGCAATTTTGAACAAAGTAAATGAACAATAAAAAACGGTATCAACCATTTTCGAAGACGAGGACTTTTCGGATTAACAAGCGACTTAAAATTGAACAGCTATCGATTAGCTAGAATTTTTGCTGCTTCCGAGTAATATGCGGGAGTGGTTTCTAAAGATTCAATTGATCTTGCAGCTTCCTTATCAAGCGAGGTTTTTGAAATAATGAAATTTTGCTAATTCATCCAGAGCAGGATTTTTATGAACCAAGTATTGAAACTTTGTGACGTCACCCGAAAATGTTCTCAATTCAATTTTTGGAAGTCTGATCGAAACGGGTTGCTGAAGATTTATAGTACCTTGCTGGGAAATTTTTTCTTTAACACGAACGCGTATATTAGCAATGGCAACCAAAATAGGCGGTTTTAATATACATACGTTGCACTGAATTGTACAAAATAACCGTCAGGACTATTTAAACGCAATTGTCACTCAGGAAGAGAAACTTTTTTTAGACCCTGCTCTACGAAAGCCTTGACGCGCTGAATCTGGTTTATAACTTCCTTCCTGCAACTGCTTTTGCGAGTTTTATTTCACTTTTCCAAAAAATAACTGTTTCCATATTATAACCGGTTACATTGAAGATCCCGTTGATCTAATCGCTCAGTTATATTAAATAAAAGTCGCTTATCAGCATGAAGAATTATTCAATATCAAACAGCTATTACAATAATATCCTTGGCTAGGCACGGTGGTAACAAACTATTTGCTTTGGCTGAATAACTCACGTTGATAATACATACACACAGTGTATTGTCGTGTTAGGGTTGAGTTGAGGTGGGGTCAGCGGTTTAGTTCGAGATTTATTTAGGGTTTTGTTGAGTGTTGATTTGAAAGTCAGTGGTTGACGCTGTGAATTGAATTTGTGTTTATAGGGAAACCATTATTTTGTAATATCTTTTTCCTGTTGATTGGGATCAAGATGTCGCATGAATGCAACAAAACGAAGTTAACAAAAAAGAAAAAGGAAAGAAAAAAAAAAGGTTTTAGAGTTGGTTTTCTTTGGTTGCTTACACACGTTCACGAAGAACCACATGTTGTTAATAAAAATAAAATAAATAAGAAAATTACAGTCCACTATTCTGTGTTGTTTATTCAAATCAATTCATTACATTGGTCCTGATCGAGCAGGATTTTATGGTGTTATTAAATCAAGTAGATTTGTGAGGTTATGAAATCAATTAATTTGTGTAAGCACATGCAGTACATAACCTAATTCAGAACGGGTTATTCGTGTTGGATATCAGGTAGTTGTCAAGAATCCTGAATCATAGTCAATTCTGTGGCAGAAGAAGTTAACAGTGTCAATCGGAATGAATCATTTTTAAGTTTAGCAAGTCATTGTTTGGCAACTTGCTTAGTTACATTATTGTTGAGCACGAGGTAATTCGCTCATTACAGTATATCACAGTTAATTAAGGTTGTGCACAACATCAATCATCAATCGCGTGAGGTTAAACACAGGTTTAGAACATTCAGTGCATGGTTGGGTGAGTCAGCCATACGTAATATTGTATGCACAAGTCTCATCATGACACGTGGTCGAAAATCAAATGCTCCAGAGCATAATGAAAATTTAGAATTGTTTAAGGTTAGGTTTGAGAAAAAGTTTTGTATTATACAATCAAGAATCAAAAATGTAAATAATTATGTTGAGACACTATTAGATGGCGGCGTTCAGAGTGCAATTGAGTTGCAGACTAGACAGCAAAAGTTAGAACAGATATGAAGTGATTTTCATTCCTTAACAGAAAGTGCGGCCGAATTATCGGATAACACGTTTCAAGAAGTGCTTGATAGGTTTACCGAGTTTGAGGAAGTGTACATGAGTTTGAGTTCGCAATTGAAATCACGCCACGCCGAGTTGAACAAATTCGACGAAGTTCATAACACAGCAAAAGCAGAGTCTGAACAAGAAGACAAACGATATGTGGCTGTAAATCCTACAGCACGGTTATCAAAATTATCGGAAACTAAAATCAAACCTTTTGATGGAAACCAAACTGAGTGGATGACATTTAAGCAGAAATTCATATCCTTAATTTACAACAACAAGTCGCTTGACAATATTTTGAGGTTCACCTATCTAGATGATCTCATAGCTGGTGAGGCAAAGGATGTTATCAGACATATCACATTTTCGGAAACGGCTTACAATGATGCTTGGGATGAATTAATCAAGCGGTACGATGAAGTTAGGATTATAGTGAACACACATATTGACGCATTGTTATCAATTGAATGCATTAAAAATAATCACAATGAGTTACTGCATTTGTTGAATACTTCAAATGCTCATGTTTCATCGTTAAAGGCATTAGGAGTTCCGTTAGAAAAATAATCAGAATTATTAATTATTAACATAATTGTTAAAAAATTCACACAAAATCTAAAGATGAAGTGGGAAGAACAAGTTGTGCCAAATATTCATCCAACATGGGAAGAATTAAAATCATTTATGGATACTGAGACACGAATCTTAAAAGCAAAATACGGGTCGTATCAGATTAGTAGCCATTCGTCAATAAAACGAACAACAATAACGAAGCATTCAACAACATTTGTTACATCAAAAGCAGCTAATAATCAGCAACCTGGATTTAAATCACAGTTAGAATCATCCAATTCGAGTCAGTGTTTGTTGTGCAGTGAAAAGGAACATCCGCTTTATAGGTGTGATAGTTTTATTAGTATGACGCCTTTGGACAGGAATGCGTTTGTTGCTAAATCCAGAAGATGTTTCAACTGTCTTGGATCTGACCATTCAAATAAATTTTGTAAAACCAGTAAGTGTAGAGTGTGCAATAAAAATTACAACACGTTGCTTCACTTAAATCAACGAGCCAAGCCAGCTGATGAAGGAACGAGTAATCAAAATATAGTGACGGCGTTAACTACTGAAGCAGATCCTTCAGATTAAGATAAATCAACCATATTCGGTAAAATGTTGAATTCAGGAACCACAAAAATATTTGCAACGGCATTGGTCCTGATAATGGATGGCCGAGGGAAATCACATTATTGTCGTGCGCTGCTAGACAGTGCAAGTTCAGAGAATTACATAACAAAAGATTTAACTCACATGTTAAAGCTTAATTCGACGGAAATTCAGAATCAAGTATATACGTTAAACGGTGGTAGAGTAAACATTACATGCTGTATCAGCACAAAGGTGAAGTCACGATTAAATAACTATTGTGAAAAGTTACAAATGCTTGTAGTTGACAGTATTGCGGGACATCTTCCACCAAAAACTATTGATGTATCACGTTGGTTTATTCCAAGGGATGTCACTCTTGCTGATCCAGGGTTCGGGGATTCCAGACCAGTGGATTTGTTGTTGGGATTAGAAACGTTTTGGAATGTTCTTGGATTCAGGAAAATAAAAATCAATAACAATTTGCCCTACTTTATAGAATCAAAATTCAGATTTATAGTAGGTGGTGCATATCTTGATTCAGCCAACAACTAAACTAGCCTAACAACTTAACAATTCAATCAGAAATTTTTGGGAGATCGACAATCCGTCAGTGATGAAACATTATCTGCCCTATCACCCAGTGTTAAAACCCACGAGTAGCAGCACAAAACTTCGAGTGGTTTTTGACGCGTCTGCAAGGAGTGCAAATGGTTTATCCTTAAATGAAGTGATGTGCGCTGGCCCAAGTACACAATCTGAATTGTTTGATATAGTTTTACGTTTTAGGAAATATCGTTACGTAATCACAGCAGACATTTCAAAAATGTATCGACAGGTACTAGTAGATTCCACACAGGTGCCACTTCAACGAATATTTGGCATCCTAATCCATTTGATCAAATCAAAACATTTTAACTTTTAACTCTTACATACGGAACAGAATCGGCGCCGTTCTTAGCTCCCCGTGCGTTAAATCAATTAGTAGATGATGAATGTGCAGGAAGTGAATTGGCATCTATTGTGAAATGCGATTTTTTTGTTGATGACATATTAACAGGTGCAGACAATATCAATATATTACGTGAAAGAGTTCAAGAGTTGTGTCGTGTATTAGCTAAGGGTGGATTCCATTTACATAAATTGAGTTCAAATGATGATTTTGTGCTTTAAGATATACCAGTATGTGACCGTGGAATTCTTCAGAATGAGTTGAATAATACAGAGACGATTAAAGCATTAGGGCTTTTTTGCAAGGTTTTGGCTTTTTCTTGGTTGCAAGAGAAGATCAATTTTTCTTCGATATAAATGACGATGCAACTTTGTCAAATACAAAAAGAACAATTTTTTCTCGTATATCAAGGTTATGTGACCCGTTGGGTTTCATTTCACCTATCATCACCTGTGGAAAATTAATAATACAGGTTTTGTGGAGATTAAACAAAGGTTGGAACGAGACACTCGATGAAGAATCATTAAGGATGTGGAATAAATTAACGGACGAATTACATTTAGTAAAGAAATTTAACATACCGAGACACATAGCTTGTGCAGAACCGATACGATTGGAACTACATGGATATGCTGACGCTTCTCAGGATGCCTATGGAGCATGCCTATATGTTCGTAGTATTGATGTGATCGCACCGTTAAAGGTAGTTACCGTACCACATTTGGAACTGTGTGCTGCTCAATTATTGTCGTATAATACAGTCACTTGGAATCAATTTCAATACAGTTTCCTTACGGAGTGATAGTCAAATTACGTTATCGTGGTTCCAAACCGATCCAAAATTATTGAAAACCTTTGTAGCCAACAGGGTGAGCGAAATCAAGGAACTAACCGCGAATTATTTGTGGTGTTACATAGATTCAAGGGGCTCATTGCCAAATGAGTTGGCGGGACTTGAACTTTGGTGGAGAGGACCCATATCATTAATGGATATTACGCATGAATCCAAACCATATGAAATAAGTCGTAATACAATAAATTGGTCAAAATTAGAATCGACCAATTCATACAACAAGCAAAATTAAATTGCTTAACCCTAACCTAATAGGCGGGAGGCTATCAAACACAAATTTACCATTAGAAATGAAACATCAAATTCTCGTACCAGATCATAACCATATTACCAAAGCCTTATTTAGAGAATACCATAAGAAATATGCACATGCAGATGTTGCTTTACTAATTAGTTTTGTTCGCTAAAAGTACTGGCCAATAAATGCAAGATCGATATCCAACCACACAATTCGGAATTGTATGGAATGTTTTAAATTAAAACCAGTAATTAGATACCAGGTCATGGGTAATTTGCCCCCAGAACGTGCCGAACCATCAACACCATTTTCAATTACGGGAGCCGATTTATGTGGCCCGTTTTACGTAAAACAAGTAAAGAGACAACGAACACCTGACAAGGTTTATGTTGTTTTATTTGTTTGCTTCTGCACTAAATGCATACATTTGGAAATTGTTTTAGATTTGTCGTCAGACAAATTCATTTTATCATTAAAACGTTTTCTATATCGCAGAGGAAAACCAAATATCATTTGGTCAGACAATGGAACTAATTTCGTTGGATTCAACAAGGAGTTACAAGCAGCATACAACGAATTTAATCTTCAACAGAATCAGAAGGGGATTTCCGAGTTTTGTATTACGGAATCCATCAAATGGAAATTCATTCCGCCGAGAGCCCCAAACTTCGGACGTTTGTGGGAATCTTCAATAAAAAGCTTCAAAACGCATATCCGCCAAATTACCAAGGACGTAAATTTCAGGTACGAGGAGTTGAACACATTGATAGTAATGGTAGAGGGTATACTGAACTCAAGACCACTTGTTGCTCTTTCAAATGATCCATCCGACCGTTTACCATTAACTCCGCCACATTTCTTAATACATCGGCCAATCATTGCTAATCTTGAACCATCGTATGTAGAACAATCTTCTAACAGACTTTTGAATTGGCAAAAAATCACTAAACTTACGCAAGATTTATGGAAACGATATTCAACGGAATATTTGCACACACTGCAACAAAGGCAAAAGTGGAAAGCAGATTCTGATAACTTAAGACCATGTGATGTCGTTTTGGTTGTTGACGACAACTTACCTTCTACTCGGTGGCTTATGGGAGTGGTGAATATCGTGTTTCCGGGAACTGACGGAACAGTTGACGATTTAATTGGGATGAATTGAAGTCTGAGGTGGAAGGTAACTTGAGTTAAGTTCATGTATGCAAATATTTTTCGGAACTTGTTGATTTGTGGTTTGATTCTATGTTGTTGGTGATTTAGGTGGATGAGTTCAGATTTCAGTTAGGAATTAGATTGAGCTGTTTTGAGTTGAGTTCACAGTTTTTCGAACCTGAGTTGCATATTGAGTTGTGATAAAGGGTAGATTTATTAGATGGTGGTTGAATTGAGTTGACTTAAGCATGTACTTCTCTGGATCATGTTGATTTGCGGATGGAAATGTGCGATGAGTATGAGGTTGAGTTGAGAGCTGTGTTTGGGTTCAAATTGGTAGGATAGCCTGGGGTTGGGTTGGGATTAAGTTGTATTGATTCGAAATTTGAGTTGGATATTACCTTGAGTCATTCTGAGTTGGGTTTATGTAGTTGGGTGGTGAGTTGAAGTTCAGTTAGTGATTTATATGGGGGGTTAGGTACTAATTTAAGTTAGAACTTTTTGAAACTTATTAACTTTTCCGATTAGCCGATTTTTGCTAGAATTCACTGAATTCTCTCGATTGAGATATAAAACTGAAATATGAACTTCCGGTTGATCCATTTAGATGATAGTACCCTCACCCCGCTTCCGGCACAAATTAAAAGTTGATCGAAGTTAAATGTTGCTGGTTTTAGCCTACTAAATAAAATTATTGGAAGAACAAATTATTTGCGAATGTGTTCTTTAGCTCCAATTCCATTTTTGAATATTGAACTGCACGGTTCGCTGAATTTCGGCACACAAGCCTTACGTCAAAAATATCAAGTACTGAATTGAACACCTCTGATGTTTTCAGGATGGGTTCCGAAAGACCATAGTTTGTTGGCACCAGGTCAATGAATAAAAGCCTATCACGTTAACGCATTCGGCGTTCGGGCGCATAGATTTTTAGACCAAAATAGACCGAACAAACAAGACATACAGTAAAGTCAAGGGGGGGGGGGTCATCGAGTCCCTAAAATCCCTGCAGTTTCGTTAATAAAGCCCAACATAATATACGACTTGGAAATAATGGTGTTGACATGTCTGGTAAATGTAGCGACGTATGCAAAAATCATACTAATATCGGAAATGAACTCAACTCGGTCAACGTCTTCAATGTACAGCTGAAATTGGTGAAAAATGGGTTAGCGGATAAGATTAAAAGAAAGAGTCTTACATTTGCTCACGTTCAGAGCTAGTCTATTGTTAATTTACCAATTTCAAAATCTGTTTTATCCCTCCTGCAACTTTACGGGCTAAAATTTTCATGTCATCTTGCGAAGAGGAGACAGTTAGCAAACTCAAAGCATTGCACAACATCGTTGATAAATAGTGAAAACAACAACGTGCCAATGTGACTACCTTGAGGCACGCCAGATGGCACACGAAACAATTGGGAGTAAGAAGGATTTCATTAAATATGAAGGTAATCGGAAGGGTCAACTGTCGGCACAACACCTAAGCAATCCCGAACTTGTTCCTCGGTAATCTTGAAAATATTAAATTTATTGAAGCTGCGCAAAGCTGGAGACAATCGACGCAAAAAAATTGGCAAACAGATTATCAATGGTCAAGGGCTGACTAATGACGGAGATCTGGTTATATATAGAAGACAGAAAGCGAGCCACTTTTTCTTGCTGTTACTGAAATTCCAGAACTCCTTAGGACTAGATGTTAACTCTTCCTCAATTCGCACTACTTAGTTGTTGTAAAGGAAATAGTTTAGGCACATAAATTCGTTGCGGGCTGTATCAAAATCAGGATAGTATTAAACACCATGCAATCTATACAAGGAATGAAGCTTGTTGCTTCGTTTCTCGAGTAACACCAACACCAACTCTATTTTAAGTGAAGTTCGGACACGCAGAAATCTCGGCATGCATAACATCATTAGCAAATAACAGATCAAGTATTTTCCCTCGAATGTTACTAATACGGTTGAGCTACATAGTTGACAAGCCAGTAAAATAATCGATGATAGCTAATGCCCTCTCCACGGTAGAATATGAAAAAAATACGCCGTCCGTCAGGTAAATTAAAGTCGCCCACAAAGATAAGTTGGTTGCTAGGACGAACTAGAGGCATTGTGAGTTGATAAACGTGTTATAGTAATCCAAGTCCGATCTGTGAGGTATATACACGGCAACTACAACAATCGAAGTATTATTGGCCAATCCGACTCGAACAGCAATCACGTTTAGGCTGGGATGACAGGCAATCATATCATTAGGAACCAAATTCTTTACCGCAATCAAAACCACCTTTACGACTGGTGTCAAAATCGTATCTAACCTTTCTAAAAACGACATAATCAGATGGGAAGTGTTCTTCGGATAATATATTTATCGTAATCCAGGTCTCGCTGATTATTATCATGTCATAATCCTTGTCAAGTACATCAGCAGTTACTGGAGTTGTTGGAACGTTACGGTAGCTCTGTTTTTTTGGCTGTGGTGAATGATTTACAAATGGACGAATTAACAAACCACGAAGCCACATATCAGAATTGTTTAGCTTGACTACGTACCATTATTACATTGCTTCATCAATTAAACTAACTTTCATTTTTGTTCCAGGGTATTTCATGGTCATTCTTTGGGGTATAACAAATGTTATTCAATACATGGATCTATATTATAACTACGGTGACATTAGAAAAATGACTATGAATGTATCACTAACATTACTAGTGACCGTTTCACTTTTCCAGTCCTTTCGATTTCTGTATCACAGATCAGACCTAATGGAAATTTTATGCAATGAAATGGACAAGAACATGAATTTAATTCGTAAATTTGCTGGCAGCAACGAAAAAGATCGACAAAATATTACGCAAATATTAACGATAAATATACGCAACTCAAATATTTTGACGAAAGGTTATTGGATTTCAGCGTTTATAACGGTGAACTTGATGAGCTTTTATGGAATCTGGAAGTTTTTACAGGCTCGTAATTTTAGTGCCGAGGATAGAAAGGAAGTTAATTGGTTGATGATTAAAGCTTGGTATCCAGTCGATAAGCATGAATAGTGAGTATATAGAATTTGGTGAATGTTATTACTCGTTCTAATTTTGCTTGTATTATGTGTAGCTTCATTCCAATTTTTATTCATCAATTCATTAACTGTTATGTAGGACTAACACTTGTCCCATTATTATTCACGTTAAACGCAACCTGCATGATTTATGCTATCGCAATGTTGCAAATTTTAAAATATCGCTGTGAAACGCTTTCCGATGATATTGAAGATGTACCAACTATGAACGATCGGGATTTGTTTTTACATCAAAACTTTTATGAGTATGTTAAAACTCAATTGGAAATTGGACAGTAAGTCTGCACTTTTATTTAGTCTAAGGTGTTGTGTAATTAATAAGATTTTACGATTTATTTTTGTAGATTTATTCGAAATTTGGACCTACTAATTAGTCCAACGATGTTTCTGATTTTCGTAGTAATTTCGGTGTTAATGTGCTTCCTTCTTTTTCAAATATCGACGGTAAGCCAATTTAAAACGTATTTACAAATTAACTGAGTTTTTTTTTCCTAAATTTACAGATGGAACTGTCCGGCGAGTTAATGATTCCCGTAATTTTCATGTTTAATATGTTGGTTTTATTGTTGACTTTTTATTGGCTTGCAAATGAAATTATAGTTCATGTAAGTGATTCATATCCAGTTTTTAAGATTTTGCAGTCTGTTTTTACTTGCAGAGCGGTGATTTGGCCAACTCGATATATCTGTCTAACTGGTATATGTGTCCAAGAAAGTTCAAAAAAAGAATGCTGATTTTTATGATTGGTACTCAAAAGCCCATGACATTGTCAGCTCTGTACTTCACAATGAATTTGAATGTGTTTATAAGCGTAACAAAAGTTAATCCATCAATCAATTCGATGCTCTAATTTGGGTTTTCTTTTGATTTTTTCAGATTTTAAAAGCGACCTACAGCTACTACACTCTGTTGACGAATATGTCTGGTCATCGTTAAACACTTACTACTACGCTTTTATATGTCCAACTAAATAAACCTTACATATGTTCTGGCATAACGTAGAAGAGAAATCCTATGTATTGATTGAAAATGGTTCCTAATAAAAATAAGAAGAGAAGCACTTACAAATTTTAAACCAAGCTGACAAATTATTCAACCACTCACGGAACACTTTAAGCAATAGGAAAATGATTGTACGAAATTAACTCACCACACTCGGATTTAGGCACTACAAGAAATCGTTGATCATCAAATCATAATTCAGCATCGCTTTCTGATGAATTCACAACAAAGGATTATTTATTATAAATACAGGACGAAGAATCTCAGTACATGCACAAGTTTAATTTAATTTTAACTACAATAAAGTTGTGCAATAATAAGCAATGGCGTTTTATAACTAAATAAATTGGGTAGGTCTTGCCTTACAACTGCTAACCGTGGTTATATTTATTACCTACTTAGGTAAAGGTAGGTGGGTAAGTATTACAATCAGATAAACCTATTATGTACAATTTATGACAGTTTATTTTCGGTGGCTGAAGTAAATGCAATAAAAAAGTAGAACATTGTTGTTGCAGCGTTGTTTTTGTTTCGAATATGTAAAAAAGGTTTTACAGCATATACATATCTGTGTTCATAAAACAAAGGGGCACAAGTCGTGTTCTACCCTTTTACATAATATTTCAAATTCGAATTCTCCATACTCTCAAGAGAAAGCTATGTATATAGACAAAAACGCAAGGGGACCAGTTCATTAGAAAGCGGTAACAAAAAAAAAATGGCCCTTCAATTTAAGTTTAATCCAGACCCAGTATTGTAACAGAAAGATACAGACATGGAAAGCTAAAAAAACTACCCAAAAATGAGGACAAAGTCTTATGGTCAACTAGATTCTTCATTATCTTTGCAAAAAAATCCACAGCTTTAACAGTTAAATATTCTAAAGAACAGAAAAACTGAGCGGGCCTTTGAACATCTCTAAGATTGGTGCTAGCAAACTATTAAAATTATCAAAAACCAGGCGACTAATAAACGGATGGGTCAGATATCCGAAAATGAGCGTGGTGCAACAGATTCGAAATGGCAAAAAATTGGCAATTTTTTTGGGAAAAAATATAAAGGGCTGAAATGTCACGAGGTGATCAAAACTTCTGTCCTGAAAATTAACTAAATACCTATCTCAACCTCTTAAATCAATCCACAGCTCAACCAACCTAAAGCTCAACATACAACCTCTAACAAATCGCAGCTTCTAACCTAAGCCCAAACTCAATATCTAACTCAACCCAAAATCTCAACGCTATATTAATTCTACACTCAACTGCTAACTGAATCCCGAAGTCAACTCGAATCAAAAGCTATGAGTTTTTACATAAGAAATCGACTTAAATCAACTCAGTTTGACTTTTAGAAGTAAACCCCAACCAATCCGCTCGCTCAAATCCAGCCCAACCTTCAACTTAATGCTTAACTAAACCCTAAACTCAATCCCAAACTCAACGTTCACCTCAAACCCTAATTCAACACGGTTTGAGGATGACATGCGGGCATGAACTCAACCTAATCCAATTTCCACTTCAAGTGAAAATTCATCCCTAAATTCAATCCCATCAGCTCAAGCTAACTTCCAAATCAACCCGCAAATCTTCCTAAATAACTCCGTCACTGAAACTCTTATTAAACCTTGACCCAATCCCAACTCAACTCTCAACTTAATTCTCAACTTAACAAAAACTCAATCCCTAAACCAACACGGTTTAAAAACTCCATGTGACTGTGGACATAATTAAACTCAACCTCTAACTTGACCCCGAACTCAACCCTCAACTTAACACCCTCAAGGTCCAACTAAATCCTCAAATCAATGCCACTCGTAAAACTTCATTTATACATGCACCCAATTAAAATCAACTCAAGCCTTCCAACTAAACCGTCAATGCACCTCTCAATATAACCTCAAATAAATTCCCCAGTTAACTGCTGAATTCTACTCAAGTCAAACCCAACTCAACTCCAACTTAGCCTTAGTCCCAACACAACCTTAACTCGTCCTACAACTCAGCCCTTAAATCAACCAAACACGTCAATTAAACACACAATAAAATTCCCACTTTTTTCCCAACCTAAACTCTAGCTCAACCCCAACTCAACACATAAATAGACCCCAACTCAACCCTCAACTGAGTCGTAAACTCAATGCCCAATGCAATCCTCAAACAATCATATATATACCTAACTCAATCCAAGAGACCACCCTCAACCGATCCCCTCATTCAACCCAAAATCTCAGCACTGTATCAATTTCACACACAACGGCTAACTGAATCCCGAGATCAACCCGAATTAAAAGCTACGTGCTTTATGAACTCGGCTTAAGTCAATTAAACACACAAACAAATTCCCACTTGTACTGTTTACTAAACTCTAACCCAACCTCAACCCTAGTTCAACCCCAACTCAACCCTCAAATCAGTCGTAAACTCAACTCCCAACTGAATCCTCAAACAAGAGATAGAAATATATACCTAACTCAATCCACGAAACAATCCTAAAACGATCTCTAACTGAATCCCGAAATCAACTCGAATCAAAAGCTACGTGCTTTAATGAACTCGGCTTAAGCCAACTCAATTTATTTTCTCACTCAAATCGACCCCAAGTAAGACCCAACCGATCCGCTCGCGCAAATCCAACCCAAAAATTCAACTTAACCCTCGATTCAACCCTAAACTCAACCCCTAATTCAACAACGTTCCTGAACTACATGCGTGCATGAACTCAACTTAATCTAATCTCCACCTCAACCGAAAATTCACCTCTAAACTCAATCCCATCAGCTCAACCAAACTTCCAACTCAATCCGCAAACCTTCCCAAATAACTCCGTCACTGAAACCCTTATTAAACCTCAACCCAATCCCAACTCAACTCTCAACTGAACCCTCAAGTTAACACCTAACTCAATAACTAAACCAACAAGGTCCGAAAACTGCATGTATCTGTGAACTTAATCATACTCAACCTCTAATTCGACCCCCAACTCAACTCTTAGCTTAACACCCTCAAGGTCCAACTAAATCCTCAAATCAACGCCACTCGAAAAACTTCATTCATACATTTACTCAATTAAAATCAACTCAAGTCTCCAATACAATTGTCAAAATACCCCTCAATACAACGTCAAATAATTTCCCAAGTTAACTGCTGAATCCTACTCAAGTTAACCACAACTCGACTCGAACTCAGCCTTAGTCCCAACTCAACCTTAACAAATAAATCCCCCACTTGAACTGTTCACTAAACTCTAACACAACCTCAACTCTACCTCAACCCCAACTCAACCTCCTAATGTGACCCAACTCAACCCTCAACTCAGTCGTAAATTCAACGCCCAATGCAATCCTCAAACAAGCATATATAGAAAATTAGTCAATTGCTCACTAAACACTAGTCTCACTAACCCAAACTCAACTCCAACTCAGTTCCTATTCAACTCCCAAAAGAAACCCAACTCAACACATAACTCAGTCGCAAACTCAGCGCCCAACTCAATCCTTAAACCAGCATAAAAAATTGGTCAACCAATATTGGTAGTACAATGAAACCTTACTCTAACTGACTCACTGAATTTCACACCGTAGGTACACAATTTTCACGCAAATATTTTTCCGGTACGGAATAAAATATTTTCCAGTAAATTTGGCAGTATATATACTCTAATAATTTTTACAGTACTGTAAAACTAGCCAGTGAGGAAGGAACTCGGTTATTTATTTCCTATTTTTGAAGAAATTTGAGATGTATGGTACAAATGGGATTCTTGGGAATCAGGAAGGAACTTGATAATTTCTTAACCCAATTTGATGAAATTCGATATTCACGATGGATATGGAATTCAGAAAATCAAATGATATTTAGAAGAAGTTTTAGAACATGGCCCTTAACTGGTGACAACGCTTCGTAGGCTTGTGAAAAAATTCGTGGTATTTATGGTGAACATGCTTTATTTGAAATTGCTCGTTTCCGCTCTGGAAATTTTAAATTGAGGAAAACCGTCACATTTCATCTTAAGACATAGCTGCGTATTGATAACGGGTTATGAAAAGTGGATCACATATGACAATAATTGGCCGAAAAGGTCATGGTCCAAGATGGATGAAGGTGCACAATAGGTGACAAAGCCTGGATTGACGCAAGGTAAGGTAATGCTTTATGTTTGGTGCATATTGAGCTGCTTCAATCTGGTCAGACGACTTATTTTACTCTCTATTGTCGATTAAAGCGCGCAATTGAGGCAAAGTGGCCTGAATTGATCAATAGGAAAGGTGTCGTCTTTAATCACGACAATGGCAGGCAACACAAATCTTCAATGACTCGGCAAAATTTGAGAAAACTTGGTTAGAAGGTTTTGATGTATCCACCGTACAGCCCGAACCTTGCTCCGTCCGACTACTATTTGTTTCGCTCTCTGAAAAACTCTCTTACGGTGTGAAAATCACTTGGTTCAGTTTTTCGTTCAAAAATAATGGTTTTACCAGAAAAATATCATAAGTTTATCGATCAAAACGACACTTATTTGATTTAATAAAGTTCATTTAAAATATAACAAAAATGTTTTCCTTCACAAATAATTTCATTTCTCTGGTACATTTTAGAATCTTACATATATTGTGAATGCTGGATTTCATCAAAAACGGTTAAGAACCGAGTCTCTTCCTAAATGACCATATTCCAGAACATTTTCTGAATATGATTTTTAGAATCCCATAACCATCGTGAACACCGAATTTCTTCAAAATCGGTTGAGAAATGGCCATGTTCCTTCCTTATTAGCCATATTCCAGAACTTCCTCTAGAAATCATTTTAAAATACCTTTTATCCCATGCATGCCAAATTTCATTAAAAATGGTAAGGAAATAACCGGGTTCCTTCCTACTTAAGTTTTTTCCTGATTGGCCGTATTTCAGAACCGCTTCTAAACATCATTTAAGAATCTTATATCCATCGTGAATACCGAATTCCATCAAATTTGGTTAAAAAATGGCCAAGATCCTTCTCTCTTAGCCTTATTCCAGAACTTCAAAGAACGGAACCACAATCGGTTAAGAAATAACCGAGTTCCGTCCTGATACATATGTCTATCGTTCAGAACTTCTTCTAAATATTTAATAGAAATTTAAATAATAATCTCTCTTCAGCGGACACCTCACTTGGGCGGACAATATCTTTGGTCCTGATACACAGTGTGGTCCATGGCCAAAAACCTGGCCAAAAGTAAAAAAAAAAAACTTTTTATTTAGGTTTTTTTACGTTGGGTTGACTTTAGTAATACTCTAATGGTCTTAAAACACTCCTAAGAGGGTCGAATTATCTTTACCTTCTCTAGAATTTTATTTGCAGTATACCTTCGCTCAAGCTGCAGTCGTTATGTTAAATTACTTAATAAAAGACAGTAGTGCAACATACATAGAAGTTCAAAAATTCAACCAATTTTAATTAAACAAAATGGAATCAACTCCTGGAAGTGAATAAAATTTAATAATATGTTTTAGAATATTAGTATTTTAAACAATAAATATTATCGACCAAATGGCATAGGGGTAAAGTTGCGACATTTGGGTCGGGTGGTACCGCGTTCGAATTCCAATAGGGACGGAATCCAAAAGGGATTTTTATCATCTGATTACTATAACCGTACGTCCTGTACCACTCCTACTGAGTGCCTTAAACCTCACAAAAAGATTGCATCAATTGAAACAAACAAATAAATAATAAATATTAAGAAAACAATGATTGTTTATGTTTTTCAAACTTTATATTAAAACAAATATCAAGGATTAACTCCCAAATCAATCCCGAAATGAACCTCTTAGGTCAATCTTCAGCTCAACATCCAACTCAATTTACAACTTAACCTATATCTCAATCGCAACTCAATCCTAAACCCAATCATCGAATTAAACGTCAGCTCAACCATCAACTCAATCACAAAATCAACCTTAAATCAACCCTTAAATAATTCCCCAACCGAACATCCCACATAGCCCCAATGCAAGCTAAGTAAATCCTAATCGAAATTCAACTCAACTTAGGTTAGGTTAGGTTAGGTTAGAGTGGCTGCTATCGCACACTTAGGCCAATAGTGGCCCATTGTGATACCACAGGATCTTATCTCCCCTTTATCCCTAAAACCATCCAGTGCTACTTATGTAGCGTAAAATATCTCGTACTCCACAGTTCGCGAGTTCCGAAAGGCTGTCCATACCGTACACACCCAAGTATTTATATCTTCTGTATGATAGTGCCGGACACGAGCATAGGAAGTGATCTATAGTCTCTTCCTCCTCCTCGTCCATGCAACTTCTACAAAAGTCATTTGTCTGTAGACCCAGCCTTCTCGCGTGTTCCCCAAAAAGGCAGTGTCCCATCAGTATCCCTAAGACCAATCCTAGCTCTCGTCTTCCCAGGGATATCAGTGCCTTAGAGCGCGCAAGTCTAGTTTTGGCCAAACCTGTTTTGCTACCCTGCACGTGAGAGTGTTGGTTCATCTCTCACATCTGGATACTGAAATACTCGCTCATCTCATTAAGAGATGATCGGCAATCCAGCGCCACCCGTGACCTCAGACAAACCGCCTCTAGTGACCTGATCGCCGCTTGACTGTCCACATAAATTGCGATATCCCTTACTGATACCATATTACGCTTCAACCATGTCACGACTTCCCCGATCGCCACCACTTCAGCTTGGTACACGCTGCAGTAGTCAGGAAGACGAACAGAAATATTAACATTAAGCTCCTCACAGAAGACTCCGGCTCCTACCTTACCATCTAGGTTAGAGCCGTCCGTGAAAAATTGCGCAGCCTCGTTTTCCAGTATTGATTCGTCCCTCCAGGATTCCCTTGAAGGACAGACGGTCCGGAACCTTTTTTCGAAGCACAAGATTGGTATAACATAATCTAGATTCACCAGTTTATCCCCTAGTGATCCAACTATCGTCGAGTGCCCCACCTGCAGACACTTCCACTGAAAGACAGCCATAAGTCGCATAGCCACCTCGGCTGCCTTCTGCTTACCAAAAACCTCTACTGGAATAAGATGGAACTAACATAACCTCCAAAGCGCGAGAAGGTGTCGTCCTAAGCGCTCCGATTATATGCGTGCAGGACGTTCTTTGCACCCTTTCCCTTCTACTCCTGTTTCACTACGGCAGTGTACAGCCAGTGTACCAGCTCCGGTTTCAAACCCCATCTCTTACCTATGGCGTTCCTGCACGAGTAAATGGCTACAGTGGCCTTATTTACCCTCTCTAACGTGTTAGGCATCCCGCTGAGTTTACTGTCGAAGATAATGCCCAACAATCTCGCTCTATCAGAAAAAGTCAGTCTAGTGCCGTTTATCGGAGGCGGGCAAACTACCAGAATTTTATACTTCCTGGTAAAAACTACCAGCTCTGTCTTGGACGGGTTGATCCCTAATCCACATTTGCTGGCCCATTTGGTAACGATCAATAGCACATTCTGCATAACATCTCTAATCGTGTCCAAATATTTACCTGATACCGCTATCGCTACATCATCTACATATCCTAAAAGAAATACCCTCTCTCTCTCCAGTTCCAACAGCAGTTCGTTAATCACTGTACTCCAGAGAGAGAAGACATTACACCTCCCTGCGGGGTTCCTCTAACCACCCGCCTTCTAATTGTGGACTCCCCTAGTTCTGAGCTAATAACCCTGCTTAACAACATATGATTAATCAACCTACTTATAGAGTAATGCACCTTCAAAGCTGACAATCCCTCCATGATCGCCTCCGTCTTTACGTTATTAAAGGCACCTTCAATATCGAGGAATGAGACCATACAGAACCCCTGCGAGTAAACTGACTTCTCAATTGTGCGTACCAAAGCGTGCAAGGCTGTGTCCACCGACCTCCCTTTACACTACGCATGCTGTGACATTGCCCAATTGCTGGGTTCAATTTTTGATCGTATAAATACATCCACCATCCTTTCCAATGTTTTCAGCAGAAAGGATGATAGAATTATAGGCCTCCGGTCCTTCGGATAAGCATGCGAGCTTTTCCCCGATTTCGGAATGAAGACCACCTTGACCTCAGTCCACTTCCTAGGAATATAGACAAATTTCAGTCATCCTCTGAAGATCATCTCCAGCCAGGGAAGGATGATTGCCAAGTTCCTCTGGATCTCCGCTGGTATAATCCTATATGGGCCAGCCGATTTATAAGGCTTACACCCGTTCTTTGCTCACGCGATCCGTTCCCTATCCACGATGCCCTCCATTTCTATTGAAGGCATTTCTCGATGAGCCCCCGGCTCCGTCGAGTCATCGAGGCTTCCCGGAAAGTGCGTATTTATTAGAAGCTCCAGAGATTCCATACTAGGAGCTGTCCATGACCCATCCGGCCTAATTAAATAACTAGGACTGGTTGGGTTGGTAGAAAGAATCTTCCTAAGGCCGGAAGTCTCAGATACCTCTTCCATTTTACCACAGAAGAGTCTCCAGGACCCCCTTTGTGCCTTCCTCAACTCTCTTTTAAAATTCCTCAGGTTCTCCTTATATGAATCCCAATGCCGAGCCTCCGTGGTATTCTTGGCCCTATACAAGCTACATGGTATTCTTGGCCCTATACAGGCTACTATACAAGCCTTCCGATAGGTCTCCAAACCAGTGGACTACCATGTCGGCTTCTGTTTGCCCCTAGGTTTTATCAGGGGCACGCAGCATTAAATGAAAGATTGCATGCTTTTGTGACAATATCAACCATGCAATCCGGTTCTTCTACTGTCGCCGTAAGTTCTGGAACCTCCAGCGGCAATACTTCATCTAACACCTCCCATATTTGTTCCAGTTTGTCCTTCTAGGATTCCTGAAGGCTTTCCGGGTAACAGGGTTGACGTTGAGGTTATAAATTACATACCGGTGATCAGAGAATGAGTGCTCATTCGCCACTCTCCATCCCCTGATCATATGAAAAATAGTATCTGATGAAAATGTCACAACCAGGACCTCCTGTCGATTCCTGACAATAAATGTTGGTTCTCGTCCAATATTGCAAACTAAAAGGTTAGTATTTAAAAAGTATTCAAAAAATAACTCACCCCTTTCTTTAATGTCTGTGCTTGCCCAGATTGTGTATGACACCTACCTTTCTTTGACTTGCTTCCCGGATCAGTTTCCCCAGGTTATCCGGTGGAACCTCCTTCTCCCGATCCAGATAGGCTGAGGCTAGCCATAATTTTTCACAGCCAACCTCAACGCTCGCCGCGGTAACATCCCCACTACTAAATTGAGGAAGAAGAAAAATATTCAAATTATTTTTCGCCCAAATACACGATCTGATCTTCTCAGAGTTGCCTGAGTATAATAATATATACTCTTTCGTTCTGAGGCCACAAATCCTATTATTGTTAATCCAAGGTTCTTGGATTGACACCAAGTCCTCACCTGACTTAGTCAGTCGAGAACGAGAGCTGCCGAGGCAGCCTTCGTGTGATGCAGGTTTATTTGTACAATTTTAACCATTGTGACCTACCTTATTCATCTCTTCCTCTACTTCCCGTATCGGAAAAGTTACCCCTGGACAACCGCCGCTATCCGTCGTTTCGCTGCCCGTCTTCTCTTTTAATCCTTTTATGTGGTCGCCGTTGCCATCCCCCTCTCGCGGAGACTTCAACAGGTTTTCCCCATAAAGGTAGCAGGCTTGAACAACCATCATTTCGGTATCCGTATCCGTCTCCGGAAGATTAACCCCTTCCTTCCCGACTCCCTGTTTAACAGCATAACTGTCAACCTATAGCCCCCTTTCGCCTCCTCCTGTTTCACTATCTTCCAGTTCTTTGCCGGAAGATGTGGGTTACTGGCCTGGATGATCTTAATGACCTCGTCAGGCTTCTCTGGCTTGGTTGGCAACCAGACGCGTGCCCTCGGTCTGCTCGGAATTTCCTCCTTACTGACCGCCTCCAGCTTCGTGCCCTGACCTACCTCGCCTACTTTGGCAACTGCCATTCTATACAGATCCACCGATCTTACCACCGTAATGTTCCCGTGTTCCTCCTCTGTCAATGACGGCTAACATCAAGGCATGCTGCTTGAAGATTTCGCTGAACAGCTTCATCTTTTGGTCACTTTGGGCTCCTGCGGTCACCTTGGCTCGTTTAGCGTCGCCCGGTACTTCCTCATCAAGTGACCTCATTCTATTCGAACCAAGATCCTTATTCAAAGTGCCGCTGCCGACAACTTTCCTCGCCCATGCCACAGATTCTTTTTGTTCTGCTGTTAACTGCCCCTCTGGGGTCGCAGTCAGCCTTTCCAAAATTCTGCGCCTACCGTTTTTTACGACATCGTCGCTTCGCCGGAGGGACCCCTTCTGATCCCCTGCTTTTTTGTTTGGCTCTGGTTCCGCTTCTACCTGGCTTAAATATTGCTACTCCCTTCCTTGTTGCTTCCTGGTTTTTGAAGGGTACCGGCCCCATTCCTTTGATTTTGGTATTATTCATGCTATTTCCACGAGTATCGGAGAAACATGGGTGGACCTGTGCAGAGATCCGTATACACAGGTAACGCTAAATACAACTGGAGGTCACCAGGTATCCAGAGGGTTCCGTTAGCGACTGGGCTTTATTAAATGGGCCCCCAGCCTAGTTGATCATGAGCACGAGTCGCTTAACACCTTAATCCAGCCCATTCGCCTCCCTAGCACCCGGCCTCCCAGCACCCCCTTCCCTCCGCTCCACATTCTCTCTCTCTTTCATCTATTCACATGGAGAGCCCAAGCCAATGGGATCCATTCCATTCCCAGGGTCACCCGTTTATAGGGTACGTACCCCACTCATCACCCGCGGAAACTCCGGAGGTGCAGAGAGGACGTGACGCACAGTCCGCTGTGGTTATTGGTCGACATTTTCTGGCGCCATCCGTTCGCCTTTCTATGCTGGGCAACATAGGCACTCAGAATTTAATGAACTGAGGTTAACCATTTCGCAGTTCCCTGAGACTCTCTCACCAGCTGGACTGCGGTTGGGGGCGGCTTATTTAATTCGCCGCTAACCTACCTATCGATAGGGCGTCCACTATCCACCACCTGTGACCCCTCCCCACCCCCTCCCCCCCCCCCCTCCCTCCTCGATAGCTGCAGTACGCCACGGGTCAACTCAACTTGGCTCGAACCAAATCTCAACCCTCTGCTCAAGTCACACTTATTGGCCAACACAATCCCAAAATTAACTCGATTCGGAAGCTACACACGTGTATGAACTCTAATTGACCCTCCAACCTAACCCTAAACTCGACCCGAAATTAATCCCTAACCGAACTTTTAACTTAAATCCAACTCAACTTCAACTTAAACCCTATTCACCATCATACCATAAAAGCAACGTACAATCGTATTGACATACGTACCGTCATAACCTTAAATAATCATTCCATCGTACCCTTATTCTACACCAGCATACCATAATGACACTATACCATTAAAATATCAAACAATCATACCATCGTACCATAGTAATGTCAAACCATCACAAATCATACTATGATGTATATCTTACCAGCAATTCACCATACCTTCATACCATCCTATCAGCGTCACATTTTATCATCATATCATCATATAATCATAGAATCGTACCATCACACCATCATACCGTCATATAATCTTACCATCATACTATCACAATCATACCATAATAGCATCATACCATCATACCATCATCACAATCACACCATTCTTATATACAAACCACGATAACATTGTTCCATCATAGCAACATACCAACATACAACTTTGGAGCTGATGCTGATTATCATCTCTCAAGAAGGTGATGAACGTTTGAGATATTAACAGTGACATTTCTTAAGTCTTAAATAATATTTGTGTAAGGTTTGGTTCAAACCGATCAAGGCGTGTGGATTTGTTTAAATATCATACAAATATACTATGCCAACATATACACTCACTTTTATACATATGTTTAGATTACTCAACTGCTCATTAAATCCAAATCCTACCCCAACTCAACCCTAATTCACCCATGATTCAACCCGCAAATCGAACCCAACTTAACCCTTAACTTAACCGCAAACTCTACGCCAAACTCAATATTCAAACCAGCATATATACAATAAAAAAATTGGTAAATATTTCTATAACCAGGTGTTTTGGGTCAAATCGTATGGCAAAAAATTCAAAATCGGACAAGCCTTTCTCGAAATACCATGGGTACAGACATGGTTTTAGACCAACCAAATTTTTCGTCATTTTGACAGGATTTCAATACTTTGGTCTTTTTAGATTGAAGTAATTGTGTTTATAATGAAAAAGGAATATAATTCGCTAAAGTTCGGTCATCAAATGCATAAGAGGTTGCCTATAGAATAAAATAAAAATCAGTTGCTCCTCGATTTTTTGTGTAGATTTTAAAATAAAAAAATTTTGTCCTTACTGAATGCACAAAACGAGAAAAAAATCGGGGTTGTTAATAAGGGATGAAGGGGTGAAATTATGTAAGTGTGACTAGAGATTCGTGCTCAGCGACCCCAAAATGCCCGAGTAGGGAAATTCAGATTAATTACTTGATTTTACGAATTTTGGCCAGCTTTTTCGGCAATCGGTCATACTGTGCGCCGTACGATGTGTTACTATTTATATCTCAATAACGTTAGAACGGCTAATAGTGAAACAATTCGATTGTTACAGTTTATACAGTTCATACAGTATTCAGGTCACCGAATTGATTTGAATGCAACTTGGTACTATTAATATTTGGTGTAATTTGGTTTGAATGAAACTTACGCTTCTATTCTGATTTAGCAAGATGTACCATCTTAAGCTCGTGTTGGCCAACACTTTTTTTATTTTTCAGCATTAGGAACAATAATTAGTAAGTAATTTATCAATATAAAAACTACCAAAAAATAAGCGAGCCTTTCCAGGTGATAAACTTTGTTTTAAATCCGAGGAGACCGAAGTTTTACCTTCTTTACTTTCCTCCTACAAACAAAGTATAGGAATCATGAAAATTTTACAATTCGAGATTTTAACGGAAATGGTCATCTTTGCGTAAAAAGGAGTGCAAATTAACCATTTCTGAAAAATGTCCATATCGTCGTGTCCAAATAAGAGTATTACATCAGTCGTGTTTTCCATGAGAACTGCACTAGAACTCGATAAATTTTAAATTCCTTTTATTCTATGTAAACAGAAAAAACATTAAATTCATAAAGTGCTAGTGTGTAGTGAATTTAACATAAATACATATTTTAAGTAGTTACAACAATAAATAATGATAATTATAGCTTATTTTTTAGTTACACTTGATAAACCCATGAATTTATCGAGTGTAGTTGCGTGTAATGACGTCAGCAAGAAATAAGAAAATATTGATGAAATAACGGAAGGGGGACATTTTTAAGCTTAAAATATGTAATTATGTCAAATACACTACACATTCGCGCTTTATGAATTTATTTTTTATCGTTTTACATAGAA
The DNA here is from genome assembly GCA_958295665.1 of Tipula vernalis. NCBI lineage: Eukaryota > Metazoa > Arthropoda > Insecta > Diptera > Tipulidae > Tipula > Tipula vernalis. The sequence goes on along the minus strand of OY282560.1, from coordinate 164,792,714 downwards.
TAAAATAAATTTGAAGTTTATCGAGTTCTAGTGCAGTTCTCATGGAAAACACTGCTATCTGCAAACCATTAATTTTTTGAAGGGGCATCTGAAGTTTTTAATGTTAAATTTGGCTTAATTTTTTTTAAATAAAATTCTTGCCACACTTTCTGGAAATAACTTTATATAAAAAAAAAATTAAGCCGAAATTAGCATTAACAACTTTAAAGCCTTTTCAAAAAAATAGCGATTTGTAGATGTAATACTCTTATTTGGACACGACGATATATAGGTATGTATATAAGTGGATGGCTGCACGGCTCGCGTTATGAAATTTTGAATTTAGATGTAATATTCTGTGGAGATGTACACCTCTGTTTTAGGTTATGATTGGGCCAGGGAATCTTGGGGCTCCCATATTAATATTTTTAAAAGGGACGTGAAAAATGCCGTCATCCGTAGGAGTCTGCAAAGGTATACATTTATTCTTGCATAAGTAAGTCGGGTGTTGGCATCAATAGAAAACTGCGAATTTAGAAGAATAGCTCTTAAATTTCGTAGAAAATATAGCATGAAATACACTTGCGGAGGAAACCATTGCAAAACTCGTAAGATTAAAGAAAGACCTCTCTGTCGCTCGTGATCCAATTTTTAAACTCTTTTTGCAATGGTACCCTCTTTTCGCACTTGTATTGTATTACAATAACTATTTTCAGTATTAAAAGTATTCGACACATGAAAAAAACCAAAATACATTTTTGAATTTTCTTCGTTAGATAAAAAATAGTAATAGTCGAGGCAATGAACTAAAAAAGTTCGGAATTTTTTAGTACAGGACGGATCGGAATGCGGTTTTTTGCATTCTCTTCCAAAAAATTTTTGTAAAAAATGTGGCTACTTTGTACCTTATACAAACCGGAAATTGCATTGCTGCAGCCAAAAGTGGATTAAAAAAATGCATTTTTTGAGACGCCCTTTGGAAGGTGTAATAACTTTGTAAATAAGAGTCAGAACTGGCCCAAATCGGGAACTCGGGGGTTTTTAAGGTCGCTGATCACGATTATGATGTTCAAATTGACCCACAGCCGACCTGGAGCTTAGAAACGCCGATGAACGTCATCTCCGTGGGACTCTCATAAAATTCAAGCGGGAAAGGAGAGACACTCAGCGCCCGGGAGTTTTTAGGTTGCTGAATTCAAATATGTCATCGGTGAACACCCCACGGACACCTGGTGCGCCGTTACCTGTACGCGGACGTCATCTCGGCGAATTTTCCTGACAAGAGTGCCAAAAACAACCCGAAAATCATTGTGTGGGCGTTTGGTGGGGCGCTGAATCCGAATTTCATGTCGAAAACGACCCCCCGAACACCCTGGTGCACCGGAACCTAGCCCTGAACGTCATCTCCGTGGCTTTTCCTGACACAATCGAAAAAGACGAACCGAAAATCGTTATGGGAGGTTTTTTGGGCCGCTTAATCCAAATTTCACGTCGAAAACTACCCTCCCAACACCTGGTGCACCGGAACTTTTATCTTGACATCGATGTCATTCCCATGAATGTGAACCAAACCTGATGTCTTAGAGACCGACGTCAATACTGCAATAGCTGTGTGGAATTATTGATTCTAGTTAAACTATGTGCACTAGGAGGAAAGAAATAGAATGAATAGAAAGTCAATAGTTATGTAATTGGCGTTTAAAAAATTTTTATTGAACTCAAATCAAATACAATCCAACTGTAATAACTTCAATTTTTAAATACGTAACTAAATATCAAATTCTCCATCAAGTGACACATCGCTAGTCTGTTTATTTTCTTCGTCATCAACTGACGTATTCATAAGTAGATCATCTTCCTCATGTAAGGCCTTTGTCTCTGCTATAATAACGTTTTCAACTGAATATCTGTCAGTATTGTTGCAAGTTGAGCCTTCACAAATTTTACAGGCAAGATTACAAGGGAGGCCGTGCTTTTTGCAACTACAGGACATCAGATTACAATCTCCTGCGCATCCACAGAATATTAGTTCCATATTATTCTTGGGCGCAGGTTTTTGTGTCATTTCTACAGGGACCAGTGTGTCGCCTTCCTTTCTCCACCCCCATTCTGTTGGGTCCATGTTCACCTGGTCTCCGTGCAGCCAATCTTGCACTTGAAAATAGACCCTCTTTAGATGTTGTTGAATGGCGTCTAGTGTGGGGAGAATTTTCCCTAAATTAACTCTCCCCTTTACAGCGGTTTTTGTATACGTTTGAAACCTGTACTTCTGTAGTAACTGGTCCCATTTTAGCTTGTACCTATCAGGAACATTCGGCTTCCTGAATGACAGTTGAGCACCGTACATTGCCAGGATTAGCTGCGCCCCATTCTCAAAAATTTCTTCGCTTGACAAACCAGCTTCCTTGAACTTCGCAGCATGAGCTTTAAGGTCTGTGAATTTCTGGAAGGTCTTGCAAATTTTTGTTTTTCCCTGATAGTACGTTGCTGAAACGGTATCGCACCCCGTTATTGCATGAAGCAACAAAATATTATTCCCAACTACTGGCATATGAGACAAGCTAAGTGAAGAGTATATTTCTTCGGGTTTATTGAGCCTTGGAGGTTTCTGTAGAAATATTTCATCATCTGCCAAGCAGAGTGCGGTCAATATTACGGCAACGTCTATATTTTTACTTTATTAATTTTTTTGTTGAATATTAATTAATTCATGTAATATCTAATATGCTACCGGTGGTTAGACCATTTTAATTGTGTTTCGATTAATACGAGAAGTATATTAGTATTTACGAACAGTAATTCAACGAAACCGACTAATAGACGTAATTCTATTTATTTAATTATATGATTTTAATACGAGTATGTTTCGAAGATTGTAAGAGAATTCAATCCAGTTTCGAACTGATAAGCTTATGATTATGAAAAAATCAATCTTCTCATCAGGCCTCGGCGACTGGACTGATTATATCACAATTTACATTCTATATATACAGAATGTGCTGTGCGTTTAAGTATTAGCGAATCATAACTAATACAGATGAATTCTTTTACAATTTTTCTTCTTCACAATATGTAAATTGTGATATAATCAGTTCAGTCGCCGCGGCCTGATGAGAAGATTGATTTTTTCATAATGATAAGCTCATCAGTTCGAAACTGGATTGAATTCTCTTACAATCTTCGAAACATACTCGTATTAAAATCATATAACGTCTATATCTTCGGCGACTATGACTAACTTTTTTGTAACGTCCCCGGATTCTTTCAGAGCTGTCGTTACAATCGTACGATCAGCGTCCGCTGCACATTGGTCTAAAACTATCCTGACTGTGGTCAGTTTGGCCCGGAGCATTTCAATAATCTTATTTTTATTATTTTTATTTTGTAAAAATTTATCCTGTTGTATTTGTAACGCCATATTTTCGCTAAAACGGACGTCTGCTGAACTTGCCCGATTAGCGCGATGGTTTCTTTCAGATTCTTTGGTACTGAGGGTAATGGTTCAAAATATACTTTATGTAATTTTCCATAATTGCCGAGAATGTTCGACCGATTGTCCATACTTTGTGAATGAGTAATCCTCCATCCAGAACAAAAAATGTCCTTTCAGGATCACGAATATTCGTGGAAGTTTTTCTGAACAATGAATACAAATCGGACTTTGTATTCTTCAGCATTCCAAAATTATTGAAGTATGCCTGAGGGAATGGAGACAAATTTCACTTGAGGTAGTCTATCATGTCTTCATGACTTTTTTTTAATGCCCATATTCTGTGAAAAAGGACGCCGGGGTCAATTTCTATCACTTTATTGCCGACTTTGATTTTAGAGTTGCAAGAGGCGATAGTTTTAACGATTTTTGAGCGTGATAATTTTAGATTCTTGAAATTTGATCCCGAAATATCTTGCATAACCCTGACACCTTCTTCAAAAGCATTGTGGCAATTGCTTTCGGGACACCCATTCATTCTATTAGCTATGTTTTTGAGGCATGCTATGGATTCAGGGAATGGATCGTATTGCTCAAAGAATTTCTCAATCAGTTTCAAAGATTTAAAATCTGCCTTGATCCTGAAATCTGTTGAATCCTTATGTTGGTAATTTTCTCTCCTTCCCCGCGTGAATTTTGGGAGAGACCCACGGAGATGACGTTCATCGGCGTTCCTGAGCTCCAGGTCGGCTGTGGGTCAATCTGAACGTCATAATCGTGATCAGCGACCTCAAAACCCCCGAGTACCCGATTTGGGCCAGTTCTGACTCTTATTTACAAAGTTATTAAATCTTCCAAAAGGCGTCTCAAGAGAATACAAAAAACCGCATTCCGATCCATCCTGTACTAAAAAATTCCGAACTTTGGCCTTTTTGGTAGTTCATTGCCTCGACTATAAGTAGATTTGTTTGTCGAGGAATAATGTTTGCATGCGAAACTAAGCACAGCATTGCCGAGCTAGTGCAAAGATTACGAGCATCGCTCGACAATTTCGACTAACTTTCTTGCAAATAAATTGCAACAAATAATTAGATTATTCGCGAACCTGTTTTTTTTACATGATTTTCCCACCCTTAATATGATTGTTTACTTTCTGGCCCATAATACATAAAATATATTTATAAGCACGGCATTTGTCCTCCACCTTTATATAACAAGGATATACGACAGTATATAATTATAAAGTTTGATTCTTTTATGTAAAATTTAAGTAATTATAGGTTTCGAACAATAAATAGGCGTCTAAATGCACGGTGGTGTAAACCCGCACTTATGCTTTTTAAAACCAACTAATATGTAATAATAACTTAATACATAAAGGAGGCAAATTAAGACATCGCACAAAGTCAATTCATTTTTAATGAGCACGATTAAAGCACAATTTTTTCACTTATAAAAACGCCATTGTATTTATAACATCCGTTCATTACAGTTTGAGTTTTCATTTCAAAATAGTGTTTAATCGGAGAGTAAGAACGACTGCAGTACTATGATTTATCTTCGTCAGGTTATAGAGTTAAATCCTTTCCTGACACTTCATTTGAAAGTGATGCGAGTTTGTGGTTTGGTAATTTTCGATGACCAACGAGTTCCTTTGGCGTACAAATGCAGAGGTGAGTTAACACAAATATTTTTCGTTTTGGAACGTGAATCGAATCCATGTTACCATTTATAAACAGCTAAGTGGAATAGAAAGTTAAGTTTAAGTTAAAAAAAAAATGAACAGGATGTGAAGGAAATCAAATTCCTGTTCAAGACGCCACACAGTGAGCAAAAAATGACGTTTCATGGACAAAAAACTTCCTCCACTACACTTTGTAAGGGATCTAAATAATTTTTTTTTAAATCACTCTGGAAAGGATAGGCTACAAGCAAAGCAGCCTCGATTATACAAAGCCACAGCCTAAAAAAACGAAGCTTTTATAAGGGAATTAGTAGTAAACACATAAAACATATGGGAAATAATTTTTTTTCCTAAGACAAATTTTTAAATGAAAACGTTACAAATTCTTAATTATGATTTCGGTAATATTTTCATAAATGTTTGAATTTCAACATACATGAATATCGTTTAAGTAAATCGTTTTCATTTTCTTGTAATAATTGATTTAATTACACCAAAATTTAAAAAAACACTTCATAACAACAGCATTCTGGTTAAATTGCAATAAAAGCTAATTCACTTTTTTCCCACTTTTTTAGTGACTAGGAAATACAAAACAGAGTGAGAGAAAAAATACTAGTATATATACAAAATATTTGTGAGAGTGAGTGTATACACTATAGATTTGAAAAAAATATAGAAACGTCAAAAAGAAGTGGTAGCTCAATTTTTCTAGCAGTTAATCGAGGAAATATAGCAAGAAAAGAATTGCATTTGTTTTTATTTGTCTACATTTTTTAATTTTTATCACTCTATTTTGAGTCAGTGCTTATTTGTAATAAAAGTGTGTAGGGGAAGTGGGGCTAAAGTAAGCACTTTCCAATAAAAGCTTAAAAACTGAAAGATTGTTGATACGTATTTTATGAAATTTGGCCTATACAATGGGTCTGTCGGAAGCAAAAAGAATTCTTTTGATTTATTTAAAAAACAGCTTACAAAAAAGTATGTTTTCCGCTTAAGTTTACCCCTACATTGGGGTAAGTGTAAGCAAGTAAAATTTTCCTGTGGGGGGAAAATAAACTAAACAACCTCTAATAGATATACTTGATTAACATAACTTTAATAAAATGAAATAACACAAAATAAAATTAAACAGTTTCACTGAAAAATAAATTTAAGAATATTTATCGCATGCTGTAACCGCTTAAATCGACGGTAAACCTATAGTAACCTTTAGTCCTTATAGTTCCTGGGATTTGGCTTAGATCAGGCTGTTTCGCAACATTGTCACCTCTACTGACCTGCGATATGTTATGTCGGAATCTTTTGTTTCATATGCCTGCTTAATTCTACCGATGTAAAACATTTGCCTATGCCTTTGATTTGGGCAAACTTTACTAGCACAAAATCATCAACTAAAAGCTTCGGAAGGTTTTCGGTTGCTTCAGAAAATATTGAGCATAATCGTCAGAATCGGGAAAATCCTGCAGAGTTTCTGATTCCGATATTTCACAGGGCTCTTCAGGTTGGACTGACTTTGAACGCTTTTTTTATTTTATTAGATTTATCGTGTTTTTTTTTTGATCCATCATTGTGACTCTCGACCCTCACATGTCTCCTTGCGACGTGCAGCTTTTGGATAAGGTCTTATATGCGATGTTGATGGTTGTTGGTTTTGATGTTGCAAATTTTGTTGATTACTTTCTAGAAGAGAAGCATCGCTTAAAACAGGTTGATTACAAGGCCGATTTGTTACATATGCACCAGCAAAATAATTTTCGTCAAATATAAGCCGGCTTAGCGGCCAAATTCCTGGTTTTTGAAATGATGACATAATATTTTTTGCGGTAAAAGCACTTTCATAAGCACGCTTTGCAAGCTGAGGTATATAATAGATCGTAATAATTCTATCAGGTCGAGTTAGCATACAACCATTAAAAGCTATCTTCAAAGCGCTTTTGAATGGACCGAAAATTCCGACTTCTAGTGGCTGTGGCTTGTGTGAACAGTATGGTGGAAATGAGAGGAGAACGATTCCTCACGTTCTTGTAAAATCTATTGCAGCTCATGAGCAGTGACTATTATGGTTGTCCATCAGTAAAAAATACGATTACCCTTGATGCACTGAGTATGGATTTGAATAAGTTTCAACACTTCAGGGAAGAGCTCAGTACCCAACCCAAACTTCCAGATGGAGCTTCTTGTAAAAAATGGTCTTTGTGTCGAACACGGGGAATGTTGTTGGCAATGGCCCATATTGACCCTTGAGCGTTGAATGCGATTTCAAAAAAAAATTTTGTAGAACTTTTATTAAACGAACGATTCCTATACATTAGGTTTATTTAACTAGGTAATTAAGGGGCCTATTCCATGGGCTAGCCAAACATTTGTCATCATTGTTGGCAATGGCCCATATTGACCCTTGGGTGTTGAGTGCGATTTCAAAAAAATAATTTTGTAGAACTTTCGATGACTTTGTCATCATTGTTGGCAATGGCCCGTATTGACCCTTGAGTGTTGAGTGCGATTTAAAAAAAATAGTTTTGTAGAACTTTCGATGACTTTGTCATCATTGTTGGCAATGGTCCATATTGAACCTTGAGTGTTGAGTGCGATTTCAAAAAATAATTTTGTAGAACTTTTATTAAACGAACGATTCGTATGGATTAGGGTTATTTAACTAGGTAATTAAGGGGCCTATTTCATGGGCTAGCCAAACATTTGTCATCATTGTTGGCAATGGCCCATATTGACCCTTGAGTGTTGAGTGCGATTTCAAAAAAATAATTTTGTAGAACTTATTTGGAAAGATCTTAATAAATATTGCCGAAGTTCATTCTCTTCTTTCATATTAAACTCTTGCTTGTGATGCTTGGATGAAAGCGTTATATTTTCATCATCGCTGTCATTTCCAGAATCCTCTTAACGCATTACTGGATTTAATTTGGCCAATTTATCCCGCTTTAAAAGTGTGTTGTGGTTAATCTTATATTTGGATGCAGTTCCTCGAATAGACTGTTTTTTTCTAAGGAAGTATTTTATCGCTGTGGCCATAGACTCCTCATTAATTCGGCTTTATGTTTTTCGTTTTTAAATTTCTAACCATTCTTAAAATAATTATAAAGTATTAACTAATTAAACTTAAATAAGATCTACATTTTGATAAAATTCATTAAAATGTTTTGGGGTAGTAATAAGCATGCTTAATATTACCCCATATACAATGCTTAACTTAACCCCACGTGTTTTTTTTGCAATAACGGTAAAAAAATTGGGATGTGGGCTACAAATTGTATGTACATTTTAATACCTTTTAATAATCCTTACATGTTTCACTTTTAAACCCACTATGGAAGTTTTTCCAAACACTACATAAATTTACTAAAACGATTAAAAGCCACCTTTCCACCTATAAATACAAACTGAGACTGAATATCGAAATATATTTTTTTTAGTATGAAGATAATATTCTCTTTTCCTCACTTCAATATATCCCGTTAGTTTGAGAGATAAATAGCCTGTTTACTTTTACCCCACGCTTAAAGTAGCCCCACTTCCCCCTATGCATTAAATTTAAATAATAATCTGCATCAGCTATAAGTCAGCCATGCATTTTTTTAACACCAAAATCAGCCGCATTCGATACTATTTTCAGTTGCATGATTTGTATTTTTAGTTGATTGTCTGTTGCAATGTGTTGACTCCCGCAATTGGTGGATTTTGGCTAAGAATATACATGGCTTACAAGTCAAAGGTTTCTCGATTTGATTCATTTTTTCTGACATTTTTACCAAAGAAAATTCATTATTTGGGAACAAAAGAAAATAATATATAAAGGCGGCAGCTAATGCAAATTTATTATGCGCGGGCCTCATATTTCTTACGTAAAAAATCAATTAAGAACCAAAAAATAAATATTCTTCAAAATGGCTACTTCATCGCGAAAATGAAGGATTTAGCCACAAATTATTAAAGAAAATAGAAGTCGAAGACGTAAATTTATATCGGAGAACTTTGCGGAAGACTTCTGTATAATTTCGAAAAATATTGGAGATGGTACGGCCATTTGTCAACACAAAAAAAATTTTGATTCTATTTACATATTTTGTTTATCCGAAACTTCAAAATATTTGTATATAGTATTGTCTACACTACCCTTCTCTGTTTCGCTTTACTAGTTTTGCAGCACTTTATTGAACTTGAAAACAAGTGAGTATCATACAGCCATAAGTCAATATAGCAGTGATGGCCGTAAAAATTTGGTGTAATCGTACCAAAAATTACCACCCAAATTCACAAAATATTAAGAACGTGTGACAATTTTGTGATTAAATAATTTTTTTTCGTATAGTTCTGTAAACATCTTAGACATCTGGCGTGCACTAGTAAAACTAAATCTAACAAGTATTATTTTAATTTGTCAAAGCCAACTTTGATGCATTTTTAAAAATGAAAGTTCGAAAAATATGTTTAAGAAATAATTTAATTTTAATATTTCTTTAAGTAATATTTAAGTAATACCAATCGGAAAGTACATAGGTCAAACTTCCTCCAATCAAAAAGAAAAAATAAATTTTTAGTCTGACATTTGACCAAAAAACAAGCGTTTAAAAACAGGGTATTTTTTCGAAAAATTTACCTGTTGCGTTTTTCTTTGGCGTAGTGTATTATACACCAAATGATTTATTTGCTTTACTGGTTTGTTTATTGATTTGCAGGTGTATGATTTAATATTTCGCTTATAATTGGAAGCAAAACCAGATCATTTAACTTTTGCGTGACAGAAAAAGGTACTGGGTATTCGCTAGAAAACTCCCCATTAGTTCATGCAGAAATTCAGATAATCAATAGCAGATTCCTTAGTGGAAGTTGAAAGTTTAAACATCTACATCAGGTCTAATCATCAGGCCATTCTTTAAAATCACATTATATAAATTATAAGAAATATTGGGAAATAAAAAATACAGGAGTTTTAGGCGGAATCTGTAATGGTCTTGTGCGGGAACAATTTTGCCAATAATCGTCCATTTGTTCTAATCAAAATTAGCTTCATTGGAGAGAGATTCGATGGGGTTTATAAATGAAACTGGTATTCCATTGGACCAAAAACGATGTAATACCGAGACGTCTCGTGAACATTTATTTTCAAAAAATAAAAAAAACAACAACAACAAATGGAAAATACAGTAGATCTTCTTAATCCCTTTAAATCAGACTCTCTGCTGTTAATTTCTTCTTACCTCTTACTTCTTCTTGATTTGCGTTTGACTTTGAATTGAGTACATATGCTCTACAAGTTTAAAAATTTAAAAAACAAATCGAATAAAAATTCGCATTTCTCACTACTTTTATTTTTGTTTATTTTTTGTGTTTACAATTTTTATGTGTGAGTACGTAGGTACATCAATTCATACAAAATTTGTGATATAGTTTGAAACAAATAAATAAAAAACATTATGCTGGATACATAGAAAATAAACGCTCCTCGTGTATACTATATAGTTAGAGTATAGCTCCTAATAAGTTTTTGTTATTGGTTTTGGATTTTTTAACCTTTATTTAACCTTTTCCCGGCTGAATAAAAAAACTACATATTTCGGCTGGAGTTCATATTTTGTATATGAAAATAAAGCGAATTTATATTACTAACATGGGTGTACATTGCGTTATGAACTATTTGTTGTGCCAAGCTGGGAATATACATTTGATTATGATACTTACTAAATGTGGCATACTAAATTGAATTTCACACGAAGTTCTGGAATATGGCCAAATATAATGGAACTTGTCTATTTCTCAACCGCTTATAATGAAATTTTTTATGTGCATTTGAAATGGGATTTTAAAACGATTTTTGGAAGAAGTTCTGACATATGACGAAGAATGATGGCACTTGCCTATTTCTCAACCGATTATGATGAAATTTGACAGGTGCATTGGAAATGGGATTCTAAAATGATTTTTGGGTGAAGTTCTGAAACATGGCCAAGTATAATGGAACTTGCCTATTTCTCAACTAAATATGATGAAATTCGGTTTGTGCGTTGGAAATTGGATTCTAAAATGATTTTTGGAAGAAGTTCTGGAATATGGCAAAGTAAAATGGAACTTGGCTATTTCTAAACCGATTATGATGAAATTCGACTTGTACAATGGAAATGGGATCTTCAAATGATTTTTAGATGAAGTTCTGGAATATAGCCAAATATGATGTAGCTTGTCTATTTCTTAACCGATTTTGATGAAACTTGGCACGTGCCATAGAAATGGGATTCTAAAATGATATTTAGATGAAGTTCTGGAATATCGTCAGTTAGGAAGGAACTCGGTTATTTCTCAACTGATTAAGATGAAATTCGACTTGTACGATGGAAATGAGATCTTCAAATCATTTTTAGATGAAGTTCTAAAGTACGGCTAAGTAGGATGGAACTTGGGTATTTCTTAACCGAGTACGATGAAATTCTACTTGTATGATGGAAATGGGATCTTCAAATGATTTTTTAGATGAAGTTCTGGAATATGGCCAAGTAGGATGAAACTTGGCTTTTTCTTGAACGATTTTGACGAAGTTCTACTTATACGACGAAAATGGGATCTTTAAATGAGTTTTATGAGTTTTAGATGAAGTTCTGGAATATGGCCAAGTAGAATGGAGCTTGGCTATTTGCGATAGAAATGGGATTCTTAAATGATATTTAGATGAAGTTCTGGAATATGGTCAGTTAGGAAGGAACTCGGTTATTTCTCTACTGATTAAGATGAAATTCGACTTGTACGATGGAAATGAGATCTTCAAATCATTTTTAGATGAAGTTCTGGAGTAAGGCTAAGTAGGATGGAACTTGGGTATTTCTTAACCGAGTAGGATGAAATTCTACTTGTATGATGGAAATGGGATCTTCAAATGATTTTTAGATGAAGTTCTGGAATATGCCCAAGTAGGATGGAACTTGGATATTTCTTGAACGATTTTGACGAAATTCGACAAGTGCGATAAAAATGGGATTCTAAAATGATATTTAGAAAAAGTTCTGGAATATGGTCAGTTAGGAAGGGGCTCGGTTATTTCTCAATCGATTATGATAAAATTTTACTTGTGTGTTTACAGAGGAATACCATTTTGTGAACAATTGGTTTAGAAATTCGATATGAAGTTTTGCAAGTATGTCAAAGGTGTTAAAGATTTTTTCTATTAGATTGATTATTTACTAGAAGATATTTTTCCGCAATTATTTAAAAAACACTTTTGATTGAAATATAATGTGACTCTAAAGAAATAAAATAAACTTTGTTTGGGAGATTTTACTAACAATTGAGCTAATAAAAAGTAAAATGAGGGGGCGTTAGAATAAATATTACCTGTCGCACCGTCACTCAATTAGCAAAGCTGGTTAGAAACACTTTCTATACAATAAGCATTGAGAAGCATAACGGAGATTGGCTGAAAAGAATCTCTATTTGAATTGCCCAAGAGCCGGTCTTTCTTATTTTTAGAATTCTTTTAATATACAATTTAAAATTAGTATAGGCAAAGCGAGAAAACGCTAGTAATAAAGCAGAAAGGGTTCTAAATATGACGAAATTGACAATTCTGTACTACACCTATTCATGCATGTTTTTCGGCCATAACACAGCTTTTCGAAATTGTTTTTGTGACACTACACAAGCATCGTGAATAACATGAGATAGTATTGGGCGCTTTCAGCTCTACCAACTGTTGGCAACATGTTTACTAAAATAATCCTGTTGTTTTCTGAATGCCCCGATTTATCGTAAATTCCATGGCAATGTTATGTATCGAATGTCATTTTGCCCATCAGTAAATTTTGAAAGCCAACATGTTGCGGGACCTGAAAGCGCCCAATGGCACCCATTTCCAAGCCGTTGAAAGCTTACTAAAAGCGATTGTGTTGGAGTCAGTGCTTTAATTTTCCACTTAATTTTTTAAAGCCAACATATCAAAAATTCGTCGATCTCATACTGTTTGAATAATAATTTAAATCGAATCAATTTTGACGTCAAGAACGACGTGATGATAATTATCTTTAGCAAAAATCATGGAACATATACATATCTAACATCTGATAAATAAAAGCACTTAAGCAGCACGGTTATTGTACAATTGAAATTGTAATTAAATAAGTATTTTATACAAAAACCGCTAATACTTAAGCAAATTAATTAATGAAATATATGTATTATTAGGTAAAAGTAATATTAAATATAAGTGATAATTATATTAATTATCATAACAAGTGATATATGCAAAATGAAAAGTTTTTGATCGAATAGACCCCTTGTTTGATTCATAAATTTATTTTAGAATTATGTTCATTTTACACTTTACAGGGATATTAACTACAGTTTCGTTAATTAGACTACAATTTAAAATGATCAGTTGATCAAGAAGCTATAGTAATATTTTTTGACGTTTTCTCTAAATAGGGAAATCCATGAAAACTTGGGAACTTTGCTTTAAAATTAGATTTACCTATACCAGGAGGGATGTGCGTGTGATTTTTATTCCAGAAATGGTGGAAAGATCCCCTGAGGATGTTAGGCCTTACAGACCCATTAGCCGCACATTATTTATTCTGAAAACCAAATCTTGCATAAAATACCGGTTCAGTAGATTAGATTCAACGCCTTCATGCGACCTGATATCATAAATTGATGATACACTCCGGAACGGTACTATTAGAGGTACTATTAGGTTCATTCATTGATATTCCACGGGCTTTTGATAATACCAAATTCAAAGTCCTTCCGTAACAAGGACAATCATGGAGTATAGACTCGGCCTGATCCTATAAGTAGTTTGCTTCTTTGTAGCATCATGAATAACATGAAATGTTATTAATAATTAATAACAAAATGTTTAATAATAACTATTACTCCTATTATGGTTCTCACCTCACCGATAAATACTATGCAAATGTGACTAGATTTGTGTGAAATTTTTCGGTGAGGTGAGAACCATAATAGGGCTAAGAGTTAAGTTTATTTTATTTCTTTAGTCACATTATATTTCAATCAAAAGTGTTTTTTAAATAATTTACTTTTATTTGCGGAAAAATATCTTCTAGTAAATAATCAATCTAATAGAAAAAATCTTTAACACCTTTGACATACTTGCAAAACTTCATATCGAATTTCTAAACCAACAATTTTATTTGTTCACAAAATGGTATTCCTCTGTAAACACACAAGTCAAATTTCATCAAAATCGATTGAGAAATAACCGAGTTCCTTCCTAATTGACCATATTCCAGAACTTTTTCTAAATATCATTTTAGAATCCCATTTCTATCGCACTTGTCGAATTTCATCAAAATCGTTCAAGAAATATCCAAGTTCCATTCTACTTGGCCATATTCAAGAACTTCATCTAAAAATCATTTGAAGGTCCCATTTCCATCATACAAGTTGAATTTCGTCAAAATCGTTCAAGAAATAGCCAAGTTCCATCCTACTTGGCTATATTCAAGAACTTCATCTAAAAATCATTTGAAGGTCCCATTTCCATCATACAAGTTGAATTTCGTCAAAATCGTTCAAGAAATAGCCAAGTTCCATCAAAAACTATAGTAGATTTCATAGAGACGTCTCATGTCGAATAAATAAACATTCAAATTAGTTGGGTGTAGAAAATACCTATTTGGGTGTAGAAATTATATTTCGAACAATACAGTGAGCCCCTACGCAATATACTTTAAAAACCACAAAAAAAAATTATTCTCTCTTTGACTAAATTTACTCTTCAACTAATACGAGATTGTTTTGAGCGAGGTCAAAAATATGTATTCAGAAAAATTTTCGTATGTTAAACTAGTTAGTATGCGCTGGTACACCGGTGAGCATGATTCAAGCAAGGTTAGCTCGATGTTTCGAGTCACGTGTTCGTGACGTCACACAATTCTGCCACGTGTTTGTAAATAAATAGAGAAAAAGCGAATGAACCATTTTTGTGTTTGCTTTTATTTTTCGTTTTTTTACTTGTTTTTGTAATTTAAAGGTCTCCTTTAATACTAGAATTGAATGTCGTCATAAAACAAAAAATGATCATTTGTTTACATATTTAGAGCTAAACTGGTATTAATTGAATCACGACCGGTGAATAAAGGGAATATACATATGTTTATTTGTTTTTTTCTTTATTAACAATTTAACGATGGGTTTTCATTGGGTTATGGGTTATTTATTGTGGCCAACAGCAATATACATTTGAATACGATACTGACTAAATGTGGGATTCTAAAATGATTTTTAGATAAGATTCTGGAATATGGACAAGTAGTATGGAATTTGTCTATTTTTCAACCGATTATGATGAAATTTGACTTGTACGATGGAAATAGGACCTTCAAATAATTTTTAGATGAAGTTCTGGAATAAGGCCAAGTATTTCTTGAACGATTTGGACGAAATTCTACTTATACGACGATTTTTAGATGAAGTTCTGGAATATACCCAAGTAGGATGGAATTTGCCTATTTCTTGAACGATTTTGACGAAATCCTACTTATACGACGGAAATGGGATCTTCAAATGATTTTTAGATGAAGTTCTGAAATATGGCCAAGTAGGATGGAACTTGACTATTTCTTGAACGATTTTGATGAAATTCGACTTATATGATGGAAATGGGACCTTCAAATGATTTTTAGATGAAGGTCTATAGAATGGAACTCGGATATTTCTTGAACGATTTTGATGAAATTCGACAAGTGCGATACAAATGGGATTCTAAAATGATATTTAGAAAAAGTTCTGGAATATGGTCAATTAGGAAGGGACTCGGTTATTTCTCAATCGATTATGATAAAATTTTACTTGTGTGTTTACAGAGGAATACAATTTTGTGAACAATTAAAATTGTTGGTTTAGAAATTCGATATGAAGTTTTGCAAGTATGTCAAAGGTGTTAAAGATTTTTTAGATTGATTATTTACTAGAAGATATTTTTCCGCAAATATTTTAAAAACACTTTTGATTGAAATATAATGTAACTCTAAATAAATAAAATAAACTTTGTTTGGGGGATTTTACTAGCAATTGATCTAATAAAAAGAGGGGGCATTAGAATAAATATTACCTGTCACACTGTCGCTCAATTAGCAAAGCTAGTTAGAAACACTTTCTATGCAATAAGCATTGAGAAGCATAATGGAGATTGGCTGAAAAGAATCTCTTAGCCCTATTATGGTTCTCACCTCACCGAAAAATTTCATACAAATCTAGTCACATTTGAATTGTATTTTTCGGTGAGGTGAGAACCATAATAGGAGTAATAGTTATTATTAAACATTTTGTTATTAATTATTAATAACATCTCATGTTATTCATGATGCTACAAAGAAGCAAACTACTTATAGGATCAGGCCGAGTCTATACCCCATGCTTGTCCTTGTTCCTGAAGGACTTTGAATTTGGTATTATCAAAAGCCCGTGGAATATCAATAAAGGAACATAATAGTACCTCTTTTTTCCGGAGTGTGTCATCAATTTATGATGTCATGACGTCAGGTCTATCCACCATGATGTCAGGTCACGTGAAGGCGTTGAATCTAATCTACTGAACCGGTACTTTATGCAAGGTTTGATTTTCAGAATAAATAATGTGCGGCTAATGGATCTGTAAGGTCTAACATCCTCAGGGGATCTTTCCACCATTTCTGGAATAAAAATCACACGTACATCCCTCCTGGTATAGGTAAATCTAATTTTAAAGCAAAGTTCCTAAGTTTTCATGAATTTCCCTATTTAGAAAAAACCTCAAAAAATATTGCTATAGCTTCTTGATTGCCTGATCATTTTAAATTGTAGTCTATTTAACGAAACTGTAGTTGATATCCCTGTAAAGTGTAAAATGAACATAATTCTAAAATAAATTTATGAATCAAACAAGGGGTCTATTCGATCACAAACTTTTCATTTTGCATATATCACTTATTATAATAATTATTATAATTATCACTTATATTTAATATAATTTTTACCTAATAATACATATATTTCATTAATTAATTTGCTTAAGTATTAGCAGTTTTTATATAAAATACTAATTTAATTACAATTTCAATTGTACAATAACCGTGCTGCTTAAGTGCTTTTATTTATCAGGTGTTTGATATGTTCCATGATTTTTGCTAAATATAATTATCATCACGTCGTTCTTGACGTCAAAAATGATTCGATTTGAATTATTATTCAAACAGTATGAGATCGACGAATTTTTGTTATGTTGGCTTTAAAAAATAAAGTCGGAAATTAAAGCACTGACTCCAACACAATCGCTTTTAGTAAGCTTTCAATGGCTTGGAAATGGGTGCCATTGGGCGCTTTCAGGTCCCGCAACATGTTGGCTTTCAAAATTTACTGATGGGCAAAATGACATTCGATACATAACATTGCCATGAAATTTTCGATAAATCGGGGCATTCAGAAAACAAAAGGGTTATTTAAGTCAACATATTGCCAACAGTTGATAGAGCTGAAAGCGCCCAATACTATCTCATGTTATTCATGATGCTTGTGTCGTGTTACAAAAACAATTTCGAAAAGCTGTGTTATGGCCAAAAAACATGACAGCATGAATAGGTGTAGTACAGAATTGTCAATTTCGTCATATTTAGAACTCTTTCTGATTTATTACTAGCGTTTTCTCGCTTTGCCTAAACTAATTTTAAATTGTATATTAAAAGAATTCTAAAAATAAGAAAGACCGGCTTTTCCGCAATTCAAATAGAGATTCTTTTCAGCCAATCTCCATTATGCTTCTCAATGCTTATTGTATAGAAAGTGTTTCTAACCAGCTTTGTGACAGTGCGACAGGTAATATTTATTCTAATGCCCCCTCATTTTACTTTTTATTAGCTCAATTGTTAGTAAAATCCCCCAAACAAAGTTTATTTTATTTCTTTAGAGTCACATTATATTTCAATCAAAAGTGTTTTTTAAATAATTTACTTTTATTTGCGGAAAAATATCTTCTAGTAAATAATCAATCTAATAGAAAAAATCTTTAACACCTTTGACATACTTGCAAGACTTCATATCGAATTTCTAAACCAACAATTTTAATTGTTCACAAAATTGTATTCTCCTCTGTAAACACACAAGTAAAATTTTATCATAATCGATTGAGAAATAACCGAGTTCCTTCCTAATTGGCCATATTCCAGAACTTTTTCTTAATATCATTTTAGAATCCCATTTGTATCGCACTTGTCGAATTTCATCAAAATCGTTCAAGAAATATCCAAGTTCCATTCTACTTGGCCATATTCCAGAACTTCATCTAAAAATCATTTGAAGATCCCATTTTCGTCGTATAAGTAGAATTTCGTCAAAATCGTTCAAGAAAAAGCCAAGTTCCATCCTAGTTGGCCATATTTCAGAACTTCATCTAAAAATCATTTGAAGATCCCATTTCCATCATACAAGTCGAATTTCGTCAAAATCGTTCAAGAAATAGACAAGTTCCATCCTACTTGGCAATATTCCAGAACTTCACCAAAAAAATCATTTGAAGATCGCATTTCCATCATACATGTAGAATTTCATCGTACTCGGTTAAGAAATACCCAAGTTCCATCCTACTTAGCCTTACCCCAGAACTTCATCTAAAAATGATTTGAAGATCTCATTTCCATCGTACAATTCGAATTTCATCTTAATCAGTTGAGAAATAACCCAGTTCCTTCCTAATTGACCATATTCCAGAACTTCATCTAAATATCATTTTACAATCCCATTTCTATCGCACGTGTCAAGTTTCATCAAAATCGGTTAAGAAATAGACAAGTTACATCATACTTGGTTATATTCCAGAACTTCATCTAAAAATCATTTGAACATCTCATTTCCATTGTACAAGTCGAATTTCATCATAATCGGTTTAGAAATAGCTAAGTTCCATCCTACTTTGCCATATTCCAGAACTTCTTCCAAAAATCATTTTAGAATCCAATTTCCAACGCACAAACCGAATTTCATCATAATTAGTTGAGAAATAGGCAAGTTCCATTATACTTGGCCATGTTCCAGAACTTTACCCAAAAATCATTTTAGAATCCCATTTCCAATGCAATTGTCAAATTTCATCATAATCGGTTGAGAAATAGGCAAGTGCCATCATTCTTGGTCATATGTCAGAACTTCTTTTAAAAATCGTTTTAAAATCCCATTTCAAACGCACATAAAAAATTTCATTATAAGCGGTTGAGAAATAGACAAGTTCCATTATACTTGGCCATATTCCAGAGCTTCATCTAAAATTCAATTTAGAATGCCACATTTAGTAAGTATCATAATCATATGTATATTCCCAGCTTGGCACAACAAATAGTTCATAACGCAATGTACACCCATGTTAATAACATAAATTCGCTTTATTTTTATATACAAAATATGAACTCCAGACGAAATATGTAGTTTTTTTTTATTCAGCCGGGAAAGGTTAAATAAAGGTTAAAAAATCCAAAACCAATAACATAAACTTATTAGGAAACTATACGAGATGCGTTTATTTTCTATGCATCTCAAAATGTTTTTTATTTATTTGTTGCAAACTATCACAAATTTTGTTTAAAGGGATGTATGTACTCACACATAAAAATTGTAAACACAAAAAATAAACAAAAATAAAAGTAGTGAGAAATACGAATTTTTGTTCGATTTGTTTTTTATATTTTTATACTCGTAGAGCAAACTCAATTCAAAGTCAAACGCAAATCAAAAAGAAGTAAGAGGTAAGAAGAAATTAACAGCAGAGAGTCTGATTTAAAGGGTTTAAGAAGATAAAGTTATTACAGTTCTACTGTATTTTTCATTTGTTGTTGTTGTTTTTTTTATTTTTTGAAAATAAATGTTCACGAGACGTCTCTGTATTACATCGTTTTTGGTTCCATCCTACTTTGCCATATTCCAGAACTTCATCTAAAAATCATTTGAAGGTCCCATTTCCATCGTACAAGTCGAATTTCATCATAATCTGTTGAGAAATAGACAAATTCCATACTACTTGGCCATATTCCAAAATCTTATCTAAAAATCATTTTAGAATTCCACATTTAGTCAGTATCGTATTCAAATGTATATTGCTGGTTGGCCACAATAAATAACCCATAACCGAATGAAAACCCATCGTTAATTTGTTAATAAAGAAAAAAACAAATAAACATATACATATTCCCTTTATTCACCGGTCGTGATTCAGTAATACCAGTTTAGCTCTAAATATGTAAACAAATGATCATTTTTTGTTTTATGTCGGCACTCAAATCTAGTATTTAAGGAGACCTTTAAATTACAACAACAAGTAAAAAAACGAAAACTAAAAACAAACATAAAAATGGTTCATTCGCTTTTTCTCTATTTATTTACATACACGTGGCAAGATTGTGTGACGTCACGAACACGTGACTCGAAACATCGAGCTAACCTTTTTTGAATCATGCTCACCGGTGTACCAGCGCATACTAACGTAACTAGTTTAACACAGGAAAATTTTTCTGAATACATATTTTTGACCTCGCTCAAAACAATCTCGTATTAGTTGAAGAGTAAATTTAGTTAAAGAGAGAATTATGTTTTTGTGGTTTCAAGTATATTGCGTAGGGGCTCACTGTATTGTTCGAAATATAATTTCTACACCCAAATAGGTATTTTCTACACCCAAGTAATTTGAATGTTTATTTATTCGACATGAGACGTCTCTATGAAATCTACTATAGTTTTTGATTGGACTGTAACTTTTTTTATTTTTTATTAAATGTTGTATATGTACTGTACATGTAACATAATAATTTAATAAATTTACAGTGATGTGTTTCTAATTTTGACTAATATTTCGAGCTGAATTGTTTAATGGTTTTTTAAACGGTTTTAACTCCAAGGTCGTCATGTACATTACTATTTCGAATGTATCACGGAACATTGGGAATACTGCGAAGTATTTTCGCTTGGGTTCATTGCAGGAGTTCCCTGTCTGAAGCGCTGGTCGATCCCCATAACTGAATACTATATGTCCATATGAGTTTGATTATCGCTTCGTACAGTAAAACTTTATTGGATAATCACAACTGAGACTTTCTTCTCATCAGCCAATACATTTTGCAAAATGTAATTTTCACGTCGCGTTTGTTCAGCGTGAATGTGACGTAAGTGGATTTGTTTTCGTTCACTTTAATTCGCCATACCTTCAGCCAGTCCGTGACTTTATTTAAATGATTCTGTAATCCCTTTAAGACCATTTCGGGATTAGTATGTGACACCAGGATGGCCGTGTCATCGCCAAATTTTGATATTATTACTTTATTGGTTACAGGTAAATCAGCTGTGTATAAATATTATAATATTGGTCCTAGAACGCTGCCTTGCGGGACACCTACACTAACATCATTTAAACAAGTAGTTGCGCTGTTTTGCTTGACCATGGATTGCCTTTGAAGAAGATAGTTTCCCAAAACTCAGTGAAATTTCTTCGGTAGAAGCTCTTTCATTTTGTATATTAGTCCATCGTGCCAAACTTTATCAAAGCCTTGTGCGATATCCAAGGAAGCAGCAGAACACAATTCTGGGTACTTGCTCACCATGTTGGTTTCGGAACCGAAATTGATAGTCTGGAATAACCTTCTTAAAGTCCTTCGACGTTTACCAATGAATACCACGTCAAGGAAGTCAAGGATTTTGTGCTCAATAATCGTCAGCTGATAACTAGTAGGGGGGCGAGTAGCAGGGACAGCAGAGACGCAACGATTTCAACAACAACGTCAAGCAACACTACCTACAGTTAGTACAAATTTGGGTGACCGCATGGGAACATGATGATGGAACGAAATCTCGTCCCCCCCCTCACAACCGCCGATGGAAAAAATGGTGGAGGGAATAATAATAGTTATTTACAGCTTTTCAGAATTTCAGAAAAAAGAGTTTGCGGCACTAGGAAAATTCTAGGAAAATTTGTGTTGTCATTGTGTCTTCTTACAGGTTTGGAGCAGTAGATGAACTTTAAAATTGTATGTCTTGTGCTAAATAAATTACTAAAAAAATATATTACTAACAAATTTTACTAACTATCTATCAACTACTTAGGTGTCTGGAACCGGGTTGAGTCTTTGTTGCTAAACATTCCTTTCCCATCCCTCGATCTTGTTATATGTAAAAAAGGTGTACGACGGCGGCCTGGTCAGGGGCGGATATCACACGGCGGATATCACACTATTAAACTTATGTGGTTATCGATGTGGCGCCTTTCTTTACGGAGTTTTGGGCTTCATGAAGAAATGGTGTGTGTCGTGTTGTAACATGGGTATAGTGGTATGGTATTCGCATTTATAATACGGGAGACTTGCTTAATGCTTGATCGTACATCGCAATCAATCAATCAATCAATCAATCAATAATCGTCAATTGATAATTAGAGATCTTGGGTCAATACAATCGCTTGGGCCTCCAACGCGTCTCACCTCGTTTGGTTCCAAAAAATTCGTAACTATTTGGCCAAAAATTCTACCCATATCATTCCGCAACCACCCTATTCACCAGATTCAGCTCCGTGTGACTTCTGGCTATTCTTGAAACTCAATAAAATGCTCCGAGGACATAGTTTGGATTCGATCGAGAAGTGTAACCAGATACGCAGTACCTGCCTTAAATTTAAATAAAAGAAGGGAACTTACTATAGAGAACCTTAACGTACAAGCATCTAAATTTGCTGAGCAAATGGATTTAACTTATATAACATCTGTACCAAAAATCAAGCACCGATTGGGCAGCAACACAACTTACAAAAATCTGTAGCTGCTGCAGAAGTGGATATAAATTCTTTAGCAAACGGTTCTTAATAATATCTTAATAACAAAAATTGTTTGGAAGGTTTGTCACCTGTCCACTTTATGGAGATATGAGCACACATTGCCAACTTGATGGCCCTGATCTGTCGACTTTATGGAAATATCACCCCATACCTGGTTCTACTGGTTATTTACACTTTTTTATGTGGACCTACACTTTTTCGGCACACGTACAGTTTTTACGAATTTTTGAAGCTACACTTTGTGTGAAATATTTTACACGACTTTCTCAATTTCGGTAACGTATATTCGTGAATTTTTGTTAATACATACTGAATAGTATTTAAATTGGAACTATGCTAAAAAATAGCTAAAATATCCAAAAAATTTAAATTAAGGGAAAATGTTCTTTTGCCAACAGGCAATCCGGTAATAATCCGAATCAATGGAATATTACATACGTAAACTGTAATATAATTCTGTGGTGTTCTGTTTTTTGATAAATAAAAATAAAAATCACAGCAATGAGTGAGTGGAACATAACACTGTGGTAAAAAAGTAATGATTTTTTAAATAAAACACAAACCGCTTATTATGAACTCAATTTGTCAAATTTAATGGGATAATATCGGGTGAGTTTGTACCGAAAGTGTTCAGAGAATTAGTGGAGGAAAAAATCAATCCCCATGGGACCTGGGCAAGATGTCACAAGGAGAAGGCTGATATGTTTGCGTAGCATCTCAAGGAAGCCATCGAACCACTACCAAGACATACTGACAAGAAAATATAATATCAATTCACAAACTAGATGAGTTTGACATATGGTAAGGTGAATGTTAAAAATCCCCAGGGTATGATTTGATTACATGCCAAATTATCAAGGCTCTACCTGACAAAGGATTTCGTAAGCTATTCGTAGGACACATAATCATTGCGATCTTTTATGTTAAAATATGTTCCGCATCAATGGAAAGTAGCAGAAGTAATCATGATAGCAAAGCCTGATAAACCATCTAACGATAAAAAATCATACAGGCCAATTTTTTTGCTGCCAATTATGTCAAAACCCTTTGAAAAATTATTACTAAAGACACCTAAACCAATAACTGAGGACCGACAACTAATTTCTCCACATCAATTTGGATTCAAAGAACAGCATTCTACAATTGAACAGGTGCATAGCACAATCACAAACATAATTGAAAGAACGATGGGTTAGGTTGGGTTTGGGTGGCGGTCCACTAGGACCAGGCATATACACAAAAATGGTCCGTAGCCATACCACGAATAATTGTTTCCAACTCATTGGAACCATTTTGAGCTGTTAACAAAGCGCTGGATACTCCTGACGTCCATCCTATAGAGGTCCATTTCATTTTATTAAAATTTTGATTCTTCAGAAAGGCGTTTTGAATATTGTAGGTTTAACCTCTTTAACTTCAGAAGATCTCATTGGTGCAATTAGTGAGTGAGGTGGTGAAAAAGCCCACCAGGTTGTTAGATCATTTACTTTAGTTGGAAGTAACTAAATATTTTTTTTTGTTTCTGTTAATTTGACATGAATCTTTTTAAATACCAATCGAGCTATATTTTTTAATAATTTCTATTTTACTCCTCTTTACAGGGTATTTAGCCATGTTCGTGTGGACTACATTTATCGTTACGCAGTTTATGGATCTGTATAATACATTTATAGACGGTGACATTAGTAAAATAACGACAAACGCAACATTCACGTTATTAATTGCC
The DNA here is from genome assembly GCA_958295665.1 of Tipula vernalis. Classification (NCBI taxonomy): domain Eukaryota; kingdom Metazoa; phylum Arthropoda; class Insecta; order Diptera; family Tipulidae; genus Tipula; species Tipula vernalis. The sequence continues at coordinate 164,768,092 of OY282560.1, read as the reverse complement.
ACTGCACTATTTCAATGCTATCGATTTTTGTATCACAGATCAGACCTAATGGAAATTTTATGCAATGAAATCGAAACGAAATTGAATGTCGTTCGTAATCTTGGCGGTAGCAGCGAAAAAGATCGACAAAAGGTTATGAAAATATTAGCGATAAATATACGGAACTCCAATATATTGACGAAAGGATATTGGATCTCAGCGTTTATTACCGTGCACTTGATGTGCTTTTATGGATTATGGAAATATTTACATGCGCGTGGTTTTAGCGCTGAGGATAGAAAGGAAGTTAGCTGGTTAATGATTAAAGCTTGGTATCCAGTAGATATGCATGAATAGTGAGTATATACAATTTGGTGACTGCGTAATTGCTCGTTGTAATTTTGCTTGTCTTATATGCGTAGCTTCATTCCAATTTATATCCATCAAGTGATTAATTGCTATTTAGGATTAACACTTGTCCCCCTATTGTTCACGCTAATCGCAGCCTATATGATTTATGCGATCGCAATGTTACAAATTTTAAAATATCATTGCGAAACGATTACCGATGGTATTGAAGATGCATCAACGGTGGACGATCGTGATTTATCTTTACAGCAAAAATTTGTTGAGTATGTCGAAACACAATTGGAAATTGGACGGTAAGTACTCGTTGCTTCTGTTTAGTATTTAGTCTTTGTATAATTTAATGATAATAAAACGTTTTTTTTTTTCGCAGATTTGTTCAAAATCTGGACGTACTAATCAGTCCATCGATGTTTTTTATTTTCGTAGTACTCTCGGTTTTAATGTGCTCGCTGCTTTTTCAAATATCAACGGTATGTCACAATTTTACAAATTTAATGTTGAATGTAAATTAATTGAATTTTTCTTAAATTTTCAGATGGAATTGTCCGGCGAGTTATTAATTCCCGTAACTTTTATGTTTAATATGTTGGTTTTACTGTTTACCTTTTATTGGCACGCAAATGAGATTGCAGTTCATGTAAGTGATTTAAATTTGGATTGTAAAATTTTGCAATTTTTCTATTTCCTACTTGCAGAGCAGCGACTTGGCCAATTCGATATATTTATCTAACTGGTATATGTGCCCCAAAAAGTTTAAAAAACGGATGCTAATTTTTATGATTGGTACACAAAAGCCAATGACGCTTTCAGCCCTGTACTTCACAATGAATTTGGATGTGTTCATAAGCGTAAATTTAATCCATCAAACAATTTGAAATTCTGATTTAATTTTTGTTTTTTCTTTTACTTTATAGATGTTAAAAGCAACTTACAGCTACTACACTCTGTTATCGAATATGTCTAGTCGCCGCTAAATAATCAGCACGAACCTTTAAAGTTTTGATTTGTATAAGTTTTAGATTTTATTCATTTTTTGTGTAATAAATGTGTTAAAATAGTATTTGCATTCATTTGAATCGGTGTTTAATTTGGTGTACATCAGGCTTCCAGCCACAATCCAAATTGACGGAATGGGTTGTCATTTCTGAAAATTCGTGATTGGCCAATTCTCTAAAATTAGTATCTCCGTTTATGGTATTGGACAAGGCATTCCTGCAGAAGTAGTGTGTTATATGCTCACCGGTTCCAGTGTCGACCGAATTCAACGAATTTTAGAATCCATCTATCGATCCATAGGAAGTATTATGAAACGCCCCCTCAATGTCCGCAAAGCGCAAACGCCAATTTCTTTATTGGCCTTCGCTCTTTCAATTCTCGTGACTGAACCGCTAAGAGCCTTCACAGTGGATTTACCAGTTTGATCAGCAAAGGAACTCACTTCTTGTTTGATAATCCGGGATTTTTTCCATCGTTTTCAATAGAATCGATGTAAAACTAATGACCGATATGCCTTGGACTGGTAATCCGAACGACCTCTCCCTTTCGTTTAAAGAAAATATTAACTTTCCTCCAAAGTTCAAGGGAGGATCAAGCTAGGCAGTATTTCCTCAATATCTTTTTGAAGTAATGCCGAAAAGATGCCACCCTCTCTAGCAGATTTCAACAATTTGAAAGTGCCAATAGCCCATCTCACCTTACTGGGTGTAAACAATTTTCAAGAGATGGCACTTGGCAGGTCATGCGGGTCCTCTTGGCCTCCTACCACTATTGAATCCGGAAAGTGGGTATCTAATAGTTGCTCTAAGGTTTCCTTCCGATTTTTAGTGAGCCTGCCATTTCCATCTGAAGAAGTCCTAAACCGTTAGGATGATCCCTGAAAAGGACTTTCTGGAGGTGTAGTAGCCCTTTTGGATCTTCTTCGTTCGAGATTATATTCCGTCAAGGCCATCTTATACTCGCCTCATTCACTGGTCCGTTTAGTCTCGTTGAATAACCTTCTCAATTTTTACATCAGTTTTTCAGTTCAGCTAGGTAAACCGTAAGTAGGATATCTGGGATGAACAATATAAGAGCAACCCTATAAAAGTTACGTAGTAGTGTTGCAACGCAATTATTGTAAATCAGGCGGTAAGCGACCTACCAACAATCACCCCTATTATGATTGTCCAGTCGATCGACAATCGACACGACTCTGTGTTCCCTATTCCTTTTTCGTATTGTTTTTATCAAATGAAAAAACGTAAACGCAATACAGAGTCGGGTCAATTGTCGATAAGCGACTGGTTTTTATGTTTTTCTTGTATTTACAATTTTAAATTAGCCAAGATGAATAATATATTTTGATGTGAAGTGTTCATAAGTGAATTGCAATTAAAACCCCAACACATCAAATCTATCAATCGAATTTATCATTTTTTTTTTTGGTTGTTGTTGATATTTTACAGATTTTAAAAATGTTCTACCCCGTATCCCTCTAATTGACACAAACTGCTATCTGCGGTTGGACGATCTTTTCTAAATAGTATAAGCTCGCGGATTTCTTTCTACTTGCGAATGGCGTCTTACATCTTTTGGACTAATACCACTTTTCCGTTCTAATGAAATTGTGCTTCGCAAAAATCGTTCACGTCTTTGGTTTCGTAATTCTTCTTCAACGGTTTCCTGTGCTTGCTTTTCACGCTCCTCTCGCTTTTTCGAATCTATATCAACCTGATTCAATTTAATGGCCACATTTGTAAAATGTTCAATATATTCGTTAAGATTGAAACAAAGCCTGAGCATATCTTGCAGCTTCCTCTGTACGTTCAACAAATTCTGTTGTATGGCCTCGCACCGTGTAAGTTGCAAATCTGCCAAATACAACCAAATATAATTTCCACATGATTCACTATACTCTACAACGTGGTGTGCCATCGTCCGTGCCGCATCAATTTTTACTTGTAACAAATGCAAGCGTGACACTTCATAGCAGATAAAACATTTTTCAATCGGCGATTCAAGCGCTTCGTTTAGCTGCTCAAGTATTTGTACACGATGCTTGTATGTTAAATATGTTGTATCGACTGCATGAAGTTTTGCGAATGCTTCATAATCACCAAATTCAGTTTTAGGCTGTACAATTGCAGTTTCTTCATTTTTATCATGCAACCCTTTTGCCGCAATCAAGTACATGAGCCGTTCAAACTGTGGATGCGTCATTAAATCATGCGGTATTTTGATTTGATTTAAAAATGCGATGCTTATGATGTTACACAATTCATTGCGAAACTCGAGAATTCGCGGAAATATTCGTTTCGTCTTTATCGCGTAGTAATGTTGCAATATTGAAATCGTATAATTGACAAGCTCCTCGAGTTTTCCTTCAGCAGCCAATTTACGTACTTTGACGAGCTGCTGGAAAACTTCGACGCGGGTTTGCAGTTGAATACGATTCAAAATTTCTTCTTTATAATATTTTGCCTTTTGGGCATTCTGAATCATGTTATATTTCCTTGAATAAATCGGTTGGCGGTAACGCAACATTTTACGCCATTTTAAGACGCGTTCCGATGAGGGATTTGCTATCAACCGAATTTTCTCGTTCGTGTCTGGTGTTTGTTTTAAATTTAATCGGGGATCTTTTTCTAACCCCGTCAGGAAAACAACGTCTGAAGCCGTTTCAAGCAGGTACACATTATTTATCATTGTCTGATTCTGTTCGATACGTTTTTTAAGCAGTGGTTTCAATTTTCTTCGTACTATATCCGGTTCACTCGAAACACCGCAAGCTTTTTTAATCGGTTCTTTATCAGTTTTCCACTTATCGTCCAAATTTGCGATTGCCCCTCGTAAATTAAACAAACATTGCCCAGAATGTTCACCAATAGAAAAATCGAGAATACTACGAAGAGCATATATTCGTTCATCACACTGGGTTACATTATCTTTACGGTGGCTCAATAAGAGCGTATTGTACGCATAGACCAATGCTTCCTCGAAATTATTCTCGTTGTAGATGCAGTCGATCATGTGATGGCGTAAATATGTTATAAGCGGTTTTGGACACAATGTTAACGCATGTTTCACTTCTTCTTTAGCCTCATCAATTTTCGCCAAATCATAATGACATTTGCTTGAATTGAATATTGGCATGTAATCAGTTTTCAGCAGATCATGGGCATCATCAAAATGTTTGAGCGCTTCATCGATCATTTGGTGTTTTTCAAAATAAATTCCATTGTGCTTTAGAGTGTTCTGCAGCGCTTTGAGTTTTGGTGAAAATTTTACGGTTGGGAAAACTAGTTTTTGTTCTGCTGGATTATTAGATTGCTGGCGTAGATTTTTGGAATATGACATTTTCTTGGGCTAATTAATTTTGTGGTTTTGTAACAAAATGTATTCAAATGATGTTTTATATCAAAAAAAAAAAACGAGGGATTTTTAGTATAAAAACAACAATTTAGGAACATATAAAAGTAGCAAATGACTGAACATAGACATGACCGAAAATACAAAGCCTGTGTAGCTAGAAAAATTTAGGCGATACTAAATTGTGGCATAGATAGTATGATGAATGACAATCGGCAATACGAACTCGACAGTTTGAAAGACCCTCGGCCCGCGTTCCACAAGATCGAATACCTATTGTGATGGCCACTCATTTCAAAGTGATAAATTCTCTAGCGCGAATACGTAATTTGGTTAATTGTTCATAGCATAGAAGAAAATTAATCATTTGACCTGCGTTGTAGTTGTTGAATTAATTTTCAACATTTTGTTTATTTGAATTAAGACTGATTTACATTCAACGACAATTGATGTCTGCAAAAAAATTGAAACACAACATAGGAAAAAGTACAAAGACAAAAAGAGAAAAAATAATCATCTGCTTAAAAAAGTCAATTGAAACCCGAGAAACTGTAATAAATAAGATTATGTATTATCTAGTAAAATTTATTATGTATTTTATTGTACAATGTTAATTTATCTTGCGTACAGCATGGTGGTCAAAGCTTAACCAACTAGCATGATGTTGGTTACTATAGAACTGTCAGTGGATGCTTGACATATTGAACGCACTCATTACACGTTTTTTTTTTTTTTTTTTTGTTTTGTTTGCTATTGTCATAAAAATAACTTAAACTAATCCAACAATTAAAACTAGACTTATAACTAATCAAAGCCGTACATTTGACAGGGCTCAATTACACGACAATATCGTGACATTCTAACCTTCGGCTGTGCAGACGGTACATGTACTGTTTGCGGTGCAGGCTCCGACTCAGATCCAGATCCCGAGGCATTGCTATCAGCAGTATCATATTCATCCGATGATGATACAGGCATCATTGTCAACCACTGAGAGCTCTGACCCTTTCACTTCATCATTTGTGTCGTTTATGTTAATTGACTGTTCCATCGGTGGAGCAACTTGAATTTCCGTTGGCCCGTGGCCAATTGCCACAGTTCCATCAGTTACTGCACCCTCTTCCAGCAACAACTCACTTGGATCGATTGCATTATTTTTTGTTTTTGCAATGAATCGTCTATTATGTCTGAAATAATAATCAAAACTATCCTTAATTATATATGAGCGTCCACTTACATCACCAATGATTATTCCATAATTCCATTCCTTGGAGTTTTTCTTAAAAATATTTTTATCACCAATTTTCAGTGTTGGTAGTGACTTAGCATTACGATCATAATAATATTTTTGTTTTTCCTTTTTATTTTCAATTTTTTGCTGGATATCCTCTTCTGAAATACTTTTCCGAACCAACAATGAACCGGACACCGGCAATTTTGACTTCACTATTTTCCCAAAAAATAATTCAGATGGAGTCGACCGCATGCTTGCCACCGGTGTGGTATTATATTCAAGCAATCCGTATTAAAATTGATCGACCTCGTTCGCTTCATAACATCTTTTTAGTATGTTTTTTGCAATACCAACAACATTTTCAGATAATCCATTGCTTTGCGGATATCGTGGGCTTGAAAAATTCATCTTGATGTTACATTCCGACGCAAATCTATCAAATTGCGCAGATGCAAATGGAACATTGTCAGCTTTAATTTGCGTCGGATATCCTATTCGATCAAATACCTCCCGAAGAATCTCAATGATATGCTTAGACGTTTTGTTATTTATTCGATATGATATCAAATAGTTTGAATATGCATCGACGATTGCAATGAAGTCGTGTCCAGCATACTCAAAGAGATCCATTGACACACGTTCGTATAGGCATATTGTGGTGTCTCCTCCTGAATCAACAGCTCCTTTTGATTGTTTGCAATCAGCAATGAGCATGTCTTTACCCGGTTTGTATGTTACTTTCATGTTTGGGTATTTTAATAATTGCATAAACATGCGTTGAAGTCGGGGCTGTCACATCATCAATGTCTCGTTTGACCAAAGTTTCAATCGGTTTATGATCACTTTCGACCGTAAATTCGCTTCCATACAGGAAATAGTGAAATCTTTGACACGCAAACACAATTGCCAGAGTTACGTATTGTCACTCCACACGAACCCAACATCCCAACATCATATTGACCAAACAACAATGTAGCAGTAGACAAGATTGTAACACCAAATTATCAACAACAACATCAATAAAAATGTAACTACAACCAGAGATTTTATTATATTAGAGATATACAAAGCCGTATATATTTTTTCTACTGATCATTTGTTGTTGTAAAATCACATTGAAACCCTGGATGTGTGTTAGTTTAAATTGTCGAATGGAAATATACGAGAAAACAATACATTTGCATTTTTCATTTGGTTTTTTTTTATCATTTTTGTAGATCTAGCTAGTATGTATTGATATTACATTATAGAATAGAAAATAAAACAAAAATAATGTATGAAATTTTAAGCTCGAAGGTGAAAAGAAATAAACGAGAAAAATTATTATCGATGATATACAACGAAAAACACCAAATTTAAATTGCAAGTGACAACCTATCTTTGTTTTACTATTTTTAATTTTTCCGGGATATTTTGGACATACCATATTTTTATTGTTTGGGTTTTAAATGATTTTAAAATATTTTGGTAGTGTTGATTTTTTTATATTTTTTAAAGAAAACGTTTAAATTTTGTATTAACGTAAATTAATATAATGGAATTTCATTAGTTTTTAATGCATATATTTAAGAATATATTTATATGAACTTTTAAAAATTGGGGCCAATTTATGACGAATAAACTGGTTGACGACCATTGAGATTTGGTTGTGGACTGATATTTTCTTACGTCTTGGAAACCCCGAGTCCGCTCTTTTGAAATCAACAGAACCTTTTGATATCAATTTAACTGGGAAGTTTTACGTGGATCAACACGGTCGACATATAGTTTTCTAAGTAACAGCACATTCCTCGTTGTGATCCTTGATTTCTTATACATGGTTAAACGGGAGTTCAACTATATCAAATTTTATTTTTTCTGCTAATATTTTTAACAGTTGAGATTTTTTACGGGTGAAGATCATCACCCCAGCGATTAAACGAGATTAAAACTCAGTAAAATATCGATACTTAATTTAAATTACTATATATATTTTATTTGTTTAATTATACATATTGAAAAACTAACTATTTAAAATTGACATTTTTGATTGTGAAATGTATTTTTTTACTGCCCATTTACAATGTTTTCGCAACAATACTAAAATCATAAAATCTAATATTTCATTATGGTGATCATAACATCCGTTGTTATGATTTAAAATAGTTTCAAATTCGAATCGCGATTTCGTAATTTCAATACATTTTTGTTTAATATATTGTTTAATATTTTTGATATGTCCAGTGTTATTAAAGATTTTATGAAAAATATTTACACAACATTTTGAAAAATTAAAAAATATTTCAGATGGGGCATTTAAGCTTCCAAAATCAGAATTTTTAGAATAATTTTTAAAATAGATGAAACGCTCATTTTTAAGAGTTATTGTTTCTTCGCTTTTAGTAAGTAATAGCTCACACGAATTACATTTTATATTTTTATTAGATTTAAAAAAGACATACCCAATGTCTCCATCTCCATTTAAATTAGGCTCTGGGAGCACAAGTAAATCTTCAAATTCAAAATTTTCATTCTGGTTTGAATCATCGGATGGTATTGAGTTTTCAGTTATGTCTCTTGAATCAGGTGTTGTGTATACTTCATAATTCTCCAATTCGTTGAGACTAGATGTATCTTCTTCGTCATCATTTTCACAATTTGCAAGATTTGTGTTTTTTAATAATCTTAAGCACATTATCTGGGCAACCGTTCTGCTGAACTCCAAAACCGATGGATTTTTACAATGTCCTCCTTTCCCTCGAATAACCGAAAACATATTTTCAAGCGGATCTTGATTAAATCTTGAAGTTATTATGAATCTATCACAGTTATCTTTAAATAAATCATTAGATAACTGGAGAATTGCATTTATTGTTGTTATTAACCCTTTGAAACAGAAATTGGGACTTTTTTTCTGACATTTTAAACTGCCTATGTATAATTTCATAGAAACCAAATTTTCAACTACGTGATTATTATACTTCAAAGCACATTGGTTAATATTTTTTGCATACAAATTTCTGCTATTCAAATTATCGAACAATTTATCTAATTTTTCACAAAAGTTGGCTGTTGCAAGAGCATATTTTTTATTTTCGATAGAAAATTTATCAAGCTCATACATTGTTCTTATTGCAGCAGCTACAGTCCGACTGAAAATTTGAGTTGCCAATGCAACTCGCATTTTTTCGAACGTATTTGGATATAAATGGCGATAAGTAATCTTAGGACACAGTTTTGTAGAACTATTTTTTTCCGTATCGTATAGTTCTCTTAATACTCCCCAGCTAACTACTCCATCAGGCGTTTCAATATTTGCTTGCATTAAATTATTTCTAAATGATTTCATTAGATGTGGAACATCAAACATGGCATAAATTTGTCTGTCTGCACAACTCATTTTAAAAAATGGGGTTTCGTCAGTTATGCTTAACAATTTGTACGCCTTTCTATTGTTTGATCCTTGATCACATACTACAGCTTGCACAACAAATCCAATATGATCTAACAGTTTAATGTTTTCATTAATTAATTTTACCAAATGTTCACCAGATATTCCTTTGGCCGAAGTATAGTATGATAAAACATATTTGTATTTAGAAAATAATCCACGGACCATAAACACCAACACATATTTTGCCACCTCAGGTTTTCTTTCAGTTCCATCATCTGTGTATCCTTGAATTAAATCATTTTTTATGTCATACTCCAAATCTCGTCGGATGTTCAATTCATCGAACATCAAAACTGCGTAACGATTTTCAATTGATAAATTCGCAATTTTTTTTTTTAAATTTTCGACAACATTTTCATTTAGTCCGGGTGCAAGGTTTTTAATTGGCATCCAATTTATAATTGAACTCTTAGATGGTAAATTTAATTTTAAATTGTCTCGAAGAAATCTATAACATGCTGGAGATATAAAATATACGTTTTGGGCTATGTTACGCTGTTCTTGAAGATATTTAGAGGTTTTTGAATTTCGACATAAAATCATTTTTGCAAAATATTTTGCAGCCAAACTTAAATTTGATTCATCAATCTGTTTCCGCGTGTGTTGTGATTGTAGTTTTTTATTAGGAATTAATTTTCTTTTATTTTGAAATTGTAGGTAAATTAAAGTTTTTCGATTTTTTATGTATTTAGTTTTCAATATGTCGTAATGTTTTTTTAATGATAAATATTTTTTTTTATATAATTCACTAATTTTAATATATTTTATACAGTTAGTGCAATCTGCTTCGACACTGCAAGATGTATTTGAATAATGTCTAGGAGATTTTATGTTCTCAAAGTCGAAAATACTCATTTCGGGCAATGTCCCACTGTCTTTATATCCATATGTTTTTATATTTTTATATTTTGATGAATTTTCAGGCAGATTTAAATCCGAAGATGAGTTACCGGCCATTGGCATTGAATCAACAACTACACTCTCATCCATCAATACCATATCAGGGTCACCTAAATATAATTTTGGGATAACATTTTTTTTTAATTTTCGTTTTCCTTTATCGGTCTCATCGAAGTGCTTTTCACAAATAATTAATTTTTTTTTTAAACTATCATGTGACAATGAGCATTTGTCAAACCAAATTTGAAAAAATGGAGAATTTTGTTCCGGGAAACCATAAAACTTTCTATCAGGATGGCTGCGTCGAGTGGCTTTACAATTCACAACAGCGCATGGGATTCCACTAACCATGTGGTTTTCTTTATCAAAAAACGCCATTATAGAAATGAGTGCATAAGACAAATATTAAACTAAAATAAGTTTTTACGTGACGAGAAAATAACTGTTTCTAAAAAATATGAACAACTGAAAAGGAACTTATTTTCTGTTACACATTTATCGAAAAACTCGATTCGCACACTAAGCATTAAAAAACCGGAATTTTTTCATATGTATGTGTACAAAATATTATCATTTCGTATTTGTTTTTCAAACGTTTAATCATTTTTGTTTGTGTTAGTGCGAAGAATCCAAAGAAACCAACAAAACTATGGTGTTAAAAAAATCCTTAAAAGAGCGAAAAATAGAGCGTGGAAAGGGTAATAGAGAAAAAACAGTATTAAAATTTGTATATGTGTGTTCTCTTGTATACTATATGCAATATAAAGAATTTATACCAATACATTACCAGGGTCAGAATAATTTACAACAACAATGCCATAATAGAAAAACGTATATAGCTTTGTATATCTCTAATATAATAAAATCTCTGCTACAACATTGTAACAGTAAATTATCAAATATCATAACATAGAGAAATTAAATTAAATGTAGACATAGAATAAAATAAAAACAAAAGAAATGATTCTACGTACATATTTTTACTTTCACACATTTATAATATTACATTTAGATAAACCATTTCTTAGAATTATAATCATACAATGTAATGAATAAATAGAGAACAAACAATATGATTATAATTCTAGTACTGCATTTACATTTTTACATTTTTGTTTAGTATAACGATATAATATATATGATGGTTCAACGAATATAAGAATCAGAATTATTGTAACTTTTAAATAGAAAGGAACTAAATAAAAATTTGTTAAAGAATAAAATAAAAAGTGTTTTATAAAAAAACCCACCACGACTGCCTTAAACTTTAACTGGCGCAGCCCAGTAGTAGGATATTTTTAAATATCCAAATTTAGAATCAGTGAATTTTTTTTTTTTTTACGAAAGTATTGTCAAATATTGACACGGTTTTTTGCGAAAACAAAACTCTAACGGTTTATTAGAGTATAGTGATCGTGTTTATTGGACTTTTTAAGTGAAAAAAAAAAAATAAAGTGTGAAGTTTAAGTGACGGTTTATCAACGAGACATCACATGGCGCTGATTTTGATCTACCAGTTTATTCTATTTATGGTTACATGGTAAGTGATTTTAGTGATTACCTATTAAATTCCTTTACCTAATTCTCACTCCTCACGGTTTATGAGGAACAGGTCCTAACTTCACGGTTTATGAGTGTTAGGGACATCTTATATAAAAGATTAATTTAAGAAAATTGTGAAAAACTGTTTTTTTTATGGTGAAAAATAATTTGAATTTGTGTATTTAATAAATAAAAATAAATCAATCACCACGGTTTATGGATGAATTGATAAATAATATTCTTAAAATAAAGATAGTAGATCCAGATTCTGATCAAGAAAGTAAAAAATTAGGAAGTTCAGATAAAATAAATAATTTTGAAGTAGAATTAGAAAAAAACGAAACCTTTAAAATGGCAACAATTGAACATATTAATACATTAGTAGATACCCTAAAATTACCTGACTGTATCAAAGACTTACCCAAGTTCACGGGTAATAAACATTCGCTACACGAATTTATTAAAAATGTAGACGAAATAATGGCACAGTGTAATAAAATATTAGGATGTGGACAAGTACCCACAACATTTTTACGGGCCATCCGTAATAAAATCATCGGAGAAGCCGATGAAGTACTTTTAATGTATGGTACAGACCTTAATTGGAATAATATCAAGGATAATTTAAGAACTCACTATGCGGATAAACGCAATGAAACAAGCCTCATTAGAGACTTGCATACCTTGTATCAAGGTTCAGATACAGTTGAGAAATACTTCTCAAAAATTATTGACATTCAGTCAACCATTATTAATCACGTTAATTTACATGAACTCAATGCCACGGTAAAATCAACAAAAGAAAATCTTTATAAAGAAATGTGCTTATCCACATTTTTGGCTGGTCTTAGAGAACCTCTGGGATCAATGATCAGAGCTAGAGATCCTGATAGTATCGCCGAAGCATTTTCATTATGCATCAGCGAACAAAATATGCATTATATTAAAAATCGTGTGTTCAATCCAAGTATATCCAACTTTCAACGTAAACCTTCACCCATACATTATGAAAAACAGGTGCAACAACCTAATTATCAACACAGATTTCAATATGCCGCCAATAATTTCGTACCGAGGTACCAAAATAACTCCAAATATCATTACAATTCTCAACCATTACCAAGAACTGGCCAGCCAGGCCAAGAATTTCAAAATAACCAATTTAAACCAACCTTTCAAACATTTCAAAAACCTCAAAAACCTCTAAGTAAAATAGAACCTATGGACACAACATCTAATATAAATAAATTTCAACAATATACTAGATCCAACAACCAAAGTAATTGGCAAAATCAAAAACCCCAGAACCAATTCAGACAACAAGGACCTCCAAGGTTTGTGTCTGAAGAATTATATAACTTGGAAGAATTAAATACTAACGAACAAGTATATGTAGGGAATGAGTACCCTCCACAATATGTACAAAATCTGGATTCATTTCAAGATCCGAATGAAGAAGAACCAGATGAGGAGGTTTTTCCGCCACTAGCCTCGGAACCCCCATCGGACTAATTAGTCTCAACACACACCAATCAGGCTTATTGCCATATATTCATATAGCAATAACTAATAAAACAAAACTCAAGATGCTTATCGATACAGGTGCCAACAAATCTTTTATTAACCCAGTCTACTTAAATCCTAAACGAATACAGAAAATTCAACCTATAACGGTGCGAACCCTATTTCAAAATCACGAAATTACAGGAAAAGTTACAATTAAAGGATTACAAGAATTTCAAACTGAAGAATCCTTAGAATTTTTTAGCTTCAAATTCCACGAATATTTTGATGGCTTAATTGGCCTCGAAATGATCCAAAAATTAGGAATTCGATTAGACTTCCAAAAATCTTTGTTAGAAACGGACAAAGTAAAAATTCCACTATTGTTTAAACCCAACTATACATCTCAATTCCTTACCATCCCAGCTCGAACAAAACAAATAATCCAAATTCCAGTAGATACTGAAGAAGGTGAATTCTATATTAAACCTATTCAAACGCAAAATAATCTTATAATACCAGAAGGCATCTATAGAGCCAAAAATTGGCAATCAAACGTAGAAATCGCAAATTTCACTGATCAAGATCAGCCTTGCCTTTTCGAACAACCAATTAAAACAGAATCTCTAAATAATTATCGCACCGAATTAAATCATTCCTCTATATCAATGATTACCCAAGATTCTCAGGATATCACCAATCTCATTCGAGTTAGTCACCTTAACGGAGAAGAGGAAAAAGCTATCAAGAATTTATGTTTAGCATATGAAAAGATTTTCCTCAAGGAAAATCAAAATTTAACCTTCACAAATCGAGTCAAACATCAAATTGACTTAAAAAATGATAAACCCATATTTACCAAAAGCTACAGATACCCGCACATTCACAAAGATGAAGTAAAAACCCAGATTGACAAAATGCTTCAGGACGGAATAATTAGACCAAGTTATTCCCCATGGTCCTCACCAATCTGGATAGTGCCAAAAAAGGTAGATGCAAGTGGTAAAACTAAATGGCGTTTAGTTATAGACTATCGTAAATTAAACGAACAAACCATTGATGATAGGTATCCTTTGCCTAACATCACTGAAATTCTAGACAAATTGGGACGATGCATGTACTTTACAACTCTCGACCTAGCGTCAGGCTTTCATCAAATTGAGGTTCACCCAAACGACATAGAAAAAACCGCATTTACGGTGGATTACGGACATTTTGAGTACGTCAGAATGCCTTTCGGACTAAAGAATGCCCCTTCAACATTCCAACGCGTAATGGATAATGTCTTAGGTGGATTACAAGGAAATACATGCTTTTGTTATATGGATGATATAATCATCTTTTCGACATCACTCCAAGAACATATCAATAGCCTACAGAAAGTATGCGAAAGTATTCGAAAGGCTGAAACAAGCAAACTTAAAAGTTCAGCTAGACAAATCCGAATTTCTCCATCGAGAAATCGCATTCTTAGGTCATATTGTCACGAGTGAAGGGGTCAAACCAAACCCTGACAAAATAAAAGCGGTTCAGAATTTCCCAATACCAAGAACCGAAAGACAAATTAAATCATTCTTAGGATTATTAGGTTATTATCGAAAATTTATTAGAAATTTTGCCGACATAACCAAACCATTAACACAATGCCTACGAAAAGACAAAAAAATAATACTAAATGATGAGTACCAAAATTGCTTTGAATATTGTAAACATCTGCTGTGCAATGATCCGATTTTACAATATCCAGATTTCGAAAAGGAATTCATCCTCACAACGGATGCCAGCAACTTTGCCTTAGGAGCAGTTCTGTCTCAGGGTGTTATAGGATCAGACAAACCTGTTTGTTATGCATCTAGAACTCTGACCCAAACGGAACAAAATTACTCAACTATTGAAAAAGAACTCCTTTCCATAGTTTGGGCAGCAAAATACTTCCGCCCTTATTTATTCGGCAGGAGATTTATCATTGTGACAGATCACAAACCTCTAACATGGCTCTTTTCACTGAAAGAACCAAACTCCAAACTAGTTCGATGGAGATTAAAGTTAGAAGAATACGACTATACAATTATGTATAAAAAAGGCACTAAAAATACCAACGCCGATAGCTTGTCCAGAATAGAACCTGAGTCAGTAGAAATCAATCATCATTCCGATGATAACACTAATCCAAGTACTTCTAGTGATCAGGATATACAATCAGAAATCATCAAACAAAAGGACGTCATTCCAACTACAGAAACACCAATCAACGAGTTCAAAACTCAAATAATCTTGAAAACAGCAATGAATATACAGGACCTTGAAATTAAATTTGAAATTTTATTTAGTTCAAAGAAAAGATATACTATCCAAAGTACAAAATTTGATGAAAACAGATTAACTAAAATTCTAAAAGAATATCTAAAACCAAATTCATTAACAGGACTAGCCTGTGATCAGGATACATTTAGAACCCTCAACTGTGTTATAAAAAAACATTTTAAGAATTCTAACCTCAAAATAATACGAGCCATATATTTACGTTTAGATGTAGAAGAACCATTAGAACAAATAAAGATCATCAAAGAAATCCATGACAACGGTCATCGTGGAATCATCGAAAACATTCAGCAAGTCAAAAGAAATTACTATTTCCCGAAAATTCGTAATGTCGCACAAAAATATATCAACAAATGTGAAACTTGCCAAACTCAAAAATACGACCGTTTAGAAAGACCTATACAATTTGAAATTACAGAAACTCCAGGAAAACCAATAGAAATATTACATATAGACATTTTTTCCATAAATAACTTAAAGTATCTAACAGTTTTAGACAAATTTTCAAAATTTGGGTCCGCTCTATTATTGCGAAACCCAGGTAGTCTCGAGGTAGTGAAACTCATGAAAACATATATATCAACCCATGGCAAACCCCTGAAAATTATTAGTGATCAAGGTATTGAATTTAAATCAATAATTTTTAAAGATTTCTGCAAATTGCATAATGTAACATTACACTTAACATCCCCGAAATCGTCAACAGGTAACTCTCCTGTAGAAAGATTTCATTCAACACTTATTGAAATTTACCGAATCCTTTATTCAAAAAATAAAACACAAGATCCGGACGATCTAATGTTAAATACAATAATAATATACAACAACACCATACATTCGGCAACACAATTGACTCCAATAGAACTAAAAAATGGACACTACTCTAAGAATGAATTATTCTCACAACAGAAAAAAGATAATTTACACGATTATATAAAAGAACAAAAAGAACAATATGATAACCTCTGCAAAATCATACAACAAAAGAATTTGCAGAGCAAACAGGCAATAATAAATAAACGTAATGACAATAGAATACAACCACCAGAGTTTAGAATAAACGATATCGTCTATGAAAAAGACAATAGGCGAAACACATTAGCTCCAAAATTTACAAAAAATCAAATCCTGAAAAATAATAAAATAACCGACAAAATAAAAACAATAGGAAAATACATAAATCTAAAATAAAAAACCCTTTGCAGGTACGTGAGTAACAGTACCAGCCAAATGATGGAAGTCATAGACTACAACGACAACAGAGGCTTTATTCCTATAAAGCTAGGAGAAGCAAGAATAATAAATGGCAATAGCAAATTATTACATATTATAAATCTTACCCAGTTTGACCAAAATATCCTAGATCTTGACCTTAATGTTTACCAAATACAGGAAAAAACAAAATTAGACACACATTTAGCTACACTTTATCATAACAAGATAAGTATCCTTACATTACAACTAGATAAACTAGAAGATACTCTTAATTCCATAAAACCCACTTATAGAAGCAAAAGAGGACTAATTAACGGATTAGGATCCATACTCAAAAGTATTACAGGTAACCTAGATAATGATGACTATATAGAAATAAATCAGGCAATACAACAATTATACAATAACGAAGGACAGATAACAAAAGAAATTAATGAACAAATCAATTTAAATACCGAAATGATTGAACGATTCAAAGAAATTAAAGAAGTCATTAATAATAGCTCGATAACCCTAACTAAGGAATTAGAAGTAACTCGAAATTATAATTACGAATTACAAAGTATAATGCTTATTGATCAATATCTATATCACACCGAGTATAATATAAAATATCTACAAGAACATTTAGATAATATCATTGAAATAATATTACTAGCGAAAATCCAAGTAATTTCGCACCATATTCTAGACAAAAATGAAATGCATTATATTCACAACCTTTTCGAAAAACAAAAAATAACTATCCATTCTGATAATGAACTATACAAATTGCTAACACTCAAAGCCTACTATAATCAATCTACTATTATTATGTCTATTCAAATACCTAAATTTCATCCCGCCAAATTTCAACAATACCTATTGCAACCTACTACTATAAATAATTCCTTTTCCATTTACATCCCGCATTCCAAAATAATCGCTAATAATCAACATTACCAGTATATCGAACGACCATGTACCATAATAGAAGGGTCAGCTTACTGCGAAGAAACTAAAATCCAACTCAGTAAACAATATTGTATCACTCAAATTATATTCAACTTACCAGCCAGATGCAACATAACCAATGGATCTCTTCCCGAGGAAGTTAAACAACTACAACCAAACTATCTATATGTATATAGCAAAAACCCGATTTCTTTCTCATCAAACTGTGAACAAAAACAAAAAGAAATACAGGGAGTAAAAATTATAAAATTTACTGATTGTACATTAGAAATAAACGGAATACAATACGAAAATTATGCAGCTACCTTCACAGATAAAAAACTTTTGCAACCTTTCAACGATATAATAGTTGAAAAAACCGAACCAGCAATAAATCTACTCATGTTACACGATTGGAATTTAAAAAATCAAGAAAAATTGAATGAACTACATTTTGTAACGAATCAACACACCATCAGCCATTACACATCGTGGACACTTTATGGCATAATAATCTTAATTATATTAATCTATATTCTTATTTCATATTTTAAGAAAAATAAAACCGGACTACAAAACGGTACATCACCTACTTCCAATGACCAAAAGTCTTTCAGATTTTGGCCATCACTTCGGCGGGAGGAGTTACGTATTGTCACTCCACACGAACCCAACATCCCAACATCATATTAACCAAACAACAATGTAGCAGTAGACAAGATTGTAACACCAAATTATCAACAACAACATCAATAAAAATGTAACTACAACATTGTAACAGTAAATTATCAAATATCATAACATAGAGAAATTAAATTAAATGTAGACATAGAATAAAATAAAAACAAAAGAAATGATTCTACGTACATATTTTTACTTTCACACATTTATAATATTACATTTAGATAAACCATTTCTTAGAATTATAATCATACAATGTAATGAATAAATAGAGAACAAACAATATGATTATAATTCTAGTACTGCATTTACATTTTTACATTTTTGTTTAGTATAACGATATAATATATATGATGGTTCAACGAATATAAGAATCAGAATTATTGTAACTTTTAAATAGAAAGGAACTAAATAAAAATTTGTTAAAGAATAAAATAAAAAGTGTTTTATAAAAAAACCCACCACGACTGCCTTAAACTTTAACTCCAGCAACTCCTTTTCAATTTGTGCCCATTTTTGTTCACTCTTGCTCAGTGTTCGTGATGCAAACGCGATTGGGCGACCATCTTGAATGAGTACAGAACCCAACCCATCGTTTGATGCATCAATTTGTACAATTACTGGCTTTCTTGGATTGTAAATGCCAAATACTATATTTGACGAGATTATTCCGAGCAAATTTTCGAATTCCCTTTCATGTTCGTCAACCCATTCGAATTCCACATCATTTCGTGCTAAATTTCGTAAATTTGCCGTTATCTTTGATAAATTTGGGATAAAACGAGCGATGTATTTCAACAAACCCAAAAGTCGCATAACAGAACTTTTATCGGTTGGTTTTTCCATACCGAGAATTGCATCCGTGTATTTAGCGAGCGGTCTAATTTCCCCCGACGAAATAGTATTTCACATGAATTTCACTTCCTTTTGCTTGAATTGAATGTTTGCGGGATTGAATTTAACATTATTTTGACGAGCCCGGTCAATTACTTTGTTTAAAATGGCGTTCATTTTCCGCGAAAATAATCATATCGTCAAAATAAATCAAAACTCCTTGAAAATCCCCGAAAATTTGAATCATTTTTCGTTGAAACATTTCCGGTGCACAATTTAACCCGTATGGTACACGATTAAATTTGTAACTCCCAAATGGGGTCATGAATGTAGTTGCAACTTTTTGTCGTGCACACCGATGATGATGCAGTCGCGAAGCATTCGATCCTGATACGAAACATCACACGCACATGAATAACCGCAATGACGCAATTGTGTTCGCAATTCCGTTTCGAATTCTGCAAATGATTGTTTTTCCTTTTGCACGATGACAATTTGTACGATTCCATAGCCATGTTTCGTTGTGGAATGCAATGTCGTTGCAAAACCTCATCCAATGTCCGTTGAACAACAACATTTTCATCATGTGCTGGTACTGCTGGTTGCGTGCAACGACACCATCAGCTGCAGCTACAGCCGGTACCTCCTGTACATGTCAAACGGTGATTTGTGTACCAAGCATTGAATTGACCGACCCGTCATTTGGATACAATGCATTGTATATTTCGGCCGCTTGTGTACCGATCAACCAAATGAACGTTGCGATTTTTCTTGCCTCCGGTTCGGTTCCTTTTCCGCTTGAAATCATGTATACGGTGAAATTACGTTTCCATATCGGCCACTCAATAGCAAGATTCGTACAATCCAATTCATTTGGTTCCCTTGTGTTGTTGTTGTTGTTCGCCATTATGCGAATGTTTTTTTTTTTCTCTCTCTTAAATTTTCTCTTAAATATGATTTTTTTGATGATATTTTGTGCTCAAAAATTCAACGATTGTTTGAATTTTGATAATCCCACTTCTGACACCATGTAATAAATAAGATCATTTATTATCTAGTAAAATTTAATATGTATTTTATTGTACAATGTTAATTTATCTTACGTACAGCATGGTGGTCAAAGCTTAACCAACTAGCATGATGTTGGTTACGATAGAACTGTCAGTGGATGCTTGACATATTGAACGCACTCATTACAGAAACAAACCCAAAAACCGCGTCTGCTTTTTTTTTGCAGATGTCGAGTTTCATCTTTTTTCTGTAAAATCGTCGATGCGTGAATAAATAACTATAAAAAGGTTACATAAATAAGAAAACCAATCATTTGTATTGGTTTATGACATTTTTTGATTAAATTTACTTTTCATGTGTAAAGAAAACGAATTTTTGATTTGACATCTGCATCTGCGAAATTTTTTGAATGTAAATCGATCTTTAATCACAAGATTGTGGTTAGAGTCTTTGATATTTTGAAATGCGAACAAAGCCCATTTTCATTTTAAAAATGAAGTATTAATGCATATAGGGTTGATTTTGTAAAAGGTATTGACATTTTGTGTGAGTCGGTAAAAGTTTGTCAAACCAAGCGGATTATTGCAATCCCGGTAGTATAAAAATAAAATTAATAAAATTTGTTTCTTTTATGTGGTGCAACATTTTTCTAGTTTTATTACAAAACAGAAATCTTGGATGTAAAAATTAATTTGAGTGTTGAAATAATATTATTGGTATTAAATATACAGTCCACTTTTGTAAATACATAATTGGCAATTTGCTGTTTTTGGCAAATAAAATTCAACATTCTTTTTGGTCCTTCGAGCCAGATAGATGGCGATAGACAATAAGTGATTTGGAACACGTGAAAAACAAAATTAATAATTTTCAATCATCCATTGCGGATAGAAGTTTTTATTTGTGGAATTGGGAACAACGTGCGTGGAAAAACAATAAGTTTTTATTTCCACAAAGATATTTGTGTATTTGTTTTCGAAAATATTGAAAAATCGAAATTTATCAACACGACACACGTATTACATTCCCCACATTACAAACCTCATTTTATAAAACATCTGGAATAGTGTGCGTTTTAATAGACAAAAATAATAAATTATAGTGTGGTGTTATTGAAATTAAAGTAAAAGCAAAATGAAAAAATCGTTCACTGCGCTCAAGTCATTCATAGAGGCGTATTCACCGGAAGAAGATCCATATAGTTTTTTATTGAATGAAAAATATCCAAAGTTTGAGAATTTGGTACTCAATTACAATAATCTGCACCTAGAAATATCATAATTAGCGCTGGAATCAAATGATGAAAAATGTTACAATGAAATCGAGGATGACAATTTAAAATTCAATGAAGAGTTGTTTGCATGTGAAGTATACTGTTAAAGTTAGCCGAAAGTGAAAAGTCGATAATGTAGATTGTTCAGACGAAAGTAAAAAAAGTGGTAATGCAGATTCTCTAATCCCAGCCGAAAGTTTCCAGCCAAAAGCAAAAAGTCGATAATGCAGATTATGATATTAAGATTCCAGCCGAAAATAAAAAATTTAGTAGTTATCAGCCGAAAGTAAATAGGATACATGGATTTAAATAAAAAATTTTGTAAATAAATTTACGTGTAAAACTTCGCTTCGTAGAAAAAATCGGAAAATCAGAAAAATATACAAAATTGGAATAAAATCAGCCTCTAGAGTATATATCTGAAGTTCAATCGTTTTTAAGTGATTTGTAAATAGCTACCGAATGAAAAAATTCTGTTCAAGTTTCCCGTGGGAAATCTCGGGAAATTTGATTTTCCAAAAATTATTAGAAAATTTGTATAAAATCAGCCTCTAGAGTGTTATGTCTGGAGATGGATTGCATTGATGTCATTTGTCAATAGCTATCGCAGGAAAAAAATTCAGTACAAGTTTCCCGTGGGAAATCTCGGAAGATTCGATTTTCCAAAAATTATTAGAAAAATTGTATAAAACCAGCCTCTAGAGTGTTATGCCTGGAGATGGATAGCATTGATGTGACTTATCAATAGCTATCGCAGGAAAAAATTCAGTTCAAGTTTACCGTGGGAAATCTCGGAAAATTCGCTTTTCCAAAAATTATTAGTCACATCAGTACAATCCATCTTCAGACATAACACTCTAGAGGCTGATTTTATTCATCCATTTCTTACTTTCGGCTGGAAACTTTTTTTAATTTTCCGAGAGTTCCCACGGGAAACTTGAACTGAATTTTGTTCTGCGATAGCTATTGACAAATCACATCAATGCAATTCATCTCCAGACATAACACTCTAGATGCTGATTTTATACAAATTTTGTAAAAAATTTTGGAAAATCGAATTTTCCGAGATTTCCCACTGGAAACTTAAACTGAATTTTTCTCCTGCGATAGCTATTGACAAGTTACATCAATGCAATCCATCTCCAGACATAACACTCTAGTGGCTGATTTATTTTCGGCTGGAATGTCTATAACATAATCTGCATTATCGACTTATCATTTTCGGCTGGAAACTTTCGGCTAACTTTAACAGGGTATCGACTTATCATTTTCGGCTGGAAACTTTCGGCTAACTTTAACAGGGTATGTGAAGTATTTATTTCATCAAAAACTGGGAAAATTCGAATGTGCAAATTTAGTTAAATCAAATGGAATTATCGATGACGAAAATTTAAAAATTGAAGTAACAAGAAGTGCGGATGCAGTGAAAGATAGTATTGTTCATAAAATAAGTTCTGACGACGATAACAACATGAATTCAATTGGTGTATTAGCAACAACCGAGGCAGAGTGTCAATCATCATATAATCACATGCAAGTTTATAAACTGAGTAATGAAATCGATCATGAGGGTCAACATCGGCAGAATTTTTAAGTATTAATGAACAGTCGCGTCAAAATAATTATAACTGTTGTGATCCTGGAGATGGTTCTATTCGGATAAATGATACACCAAAGATTACTGACAGTATATAATTTATTTTTAGTTTGTGTGTAGCTTGTCGTGGTGAAAATCCTTCTGCTGTTTTTTCCATATGACATCTGCCAGGCGGGGTATATCCCGGCTTGCTAGGATAAGGTCGTTCAGACTGTCGTCGTAATACTTCTCCCCGTTTTAAGATGCTGTTTATAAACAGTTGAAATTCTTATTTGAATGATTGCGATATGAATGATTATAATGATTACAATTGTTTCGGATGTGAATGAAAATAAATGGAAATGGGAAAATGCCTTGTTTAGCACACATAGTCTCCGAGATAGGCGGGTGGAACTCCAGCTGTAGCTCGTTGAGTTCTTCGTGGAACTTGCTCCTGGAGCGCTGGCGAGTCTTCTTGTTGATCGTCCAGTGAGTCTTGCAATGAGTCATCTTCTTGTACTTCCTCTTGTAACGAAATCCCAAAAGGGATTACGTTAACAGACATGAGAATAGCGGTCTGATGCGGTATAGTAGCTGGCTAGAGCTCACGGTGCGGCGTGGGGGTTGACAGACATATTTCTCATGCTTGAATAACCGCATGATGAGTAAAATTAGAGGGACAAATGGAAATTAAAAATTAAATTGCCACGGCCTCAGCGGCAAAAAGAAAATGATAAGCTGGGAGTGATCGTTTCGGAGCGACCGTCTCAATCCCAGGCGATCACCGCCGTGACTGCCACACGGGCCTCCCCTCATCGGCCCGCCTACTGAGATGCTGTTTCCCAGTCGCGACGGCTACCTATGCCAACCCCAGCGACAATCCCCCGGAACGGGGACCGTCACCCCGACGCGATCAACTCATATGGCGTGCCGACCTCCAGCACAGCCTGTCCTGGAGGAACGAACGGCACGCACGGAAAAGGGTGGAAAAGGGCCGACCCTTCACATGACCACACCCCACATCATCCGATCAATTATTTGTTTACACGCACATGGTGCGGCGTAGCACACTACAGTAAAAAATTCAAAGAAAAAATTTTAGGTTATGATAAAAGAGAAAAAATTTAAAATTAAACAAGATAAATTACGTTAAAACTGATTCTACGTTAATGTTAAGTTTCACTTTCACTATCACTGTTTTTAAGAAAATTAAGGAAAACACAAAAATACCTGAAATAAATGAACCGTTATGGGGTCGAACGACACCCAAAAAACGGACAACCGAGCAGAAGTGAAGAGAAAAAGAACGGAAATTCCAAACGCAATCAATCAAAATGACGGAAACAAATACAGTATGTTCCATAAATAGGTTAACAAACATTTTTTTTTTCAACTTCAGCATTTTTTTTATTTTTTTTATTATAAAGTAAACAACACAAATCCACAACTTTACCTTAATTAATATAGATAATATCTGTTAAATATAAAATCATAATGAAAACAAAGTGCATTAAAATATAAGGTTTTTAAAAAATTATGTTAAAAATTAAGTTCCAAAAATAGGTTAACAAATAATTTAATAACCACAATGACCCCAATTTTGTAATGACATTTTTGCCAATCGTGACGGTAACGAGTGTGTAAATTTTTTACACTCTTCTGAGGTGATACTTGGCCAAACGTTTTTAATTAAACATCGTAATTCCGATAGATTCCTCGGAGCCTTCTCCGCAATGCGTAATTTTAAAAGCGCCCACAGATTTTCTATGGGTGAGAGATCCGGGCTTTGTGGTGGCCATTGTAAAACGTTTATTTTGGAATCATTTAAATAATTGGAAATGATTTTAGCCCGATGAATCGGCGCATTATCTTGTTGTAAAACAAAATCTTGGCCAATTAGTCGTCGTCCTTCGGGAATAATTATTTCTTTTAACAAATTTAAATAAACAGCTGCAGTTACTTTTCCTTCTAATACAATGATTTGACCCACACCCGATGTACACATGCAACCCCATATCATAAGCCCCTTATCAAATCCTTTAAGTGTAGGTTTGGCGCACTTATATTACAAAACTTCTGTTTTTTTTCTCCAAACAAACATACGCCCATGGCTATGTCTTAAACGAATCATGGATTCGTCAGTCCACAAAACTGTATCCCAGAACTCTATTGGCTTTAGAACATGTGCAATATAAAACTGCTCCCTTTTCTTTTTATTAACTGAAGAAACATAGGGTATTTTACGTGCAACTCGTCCGTGCTTATTAGCATCATGTAGTCGGCGTCTAATCGTTTGGTTGGAAAGATTGACTTGGTGATCATTTTGAATTTTTGTGCGTATTTTTGGAGCGGACATTAACGGATTTGCGTCTGATATTGCTTGTATTCTCAAATCCAGCCGTTTATTTGTTATTCTTGGTCTTCCTTTTCGCGTTAAGGGCATCACTCGCCCCTCATCTCTGAACGTTTTAATAACTTTGTAGACTGCAGTTAATGATTTTCCAACTAATTTTGAAATGTCTCGCATGGTGGTGCCTGTTCCGTGCATTTTTATTATTAATTTTCGCTCTTCTAGCTTTAAATATTTAAATTTGCCCATTTTAAAATTTTTTCTGAACAAAATGAAAACAAAAAACATGTAATAAGTACATTTATTTTCAAAACTGTTTTTTTTATAAAGAAAATCACTTACCGTCCACTTTATGTAAAAATCTAATTAGACAATTAATACTTACAACACTTTACGCAATACTTTAAAACTAAACTGCAATATACGCATAATACGTTGCAATAATTATTCTTGTTCACCTACTTATGATGCGTATTCTATGACAGCACAAACTGAAATGACGCGCTAGTGGCTGTAGTTATACTCGATAAGCGCCAATGCGTAATATAGCGCTGGTACTTTTCCATTCTAATGTTACCACGAAATATAGCTTTGATAATTTATAGTAAAAACGAAATATATCTTTTTTTAATTCAAATGTATCGATGTTAACCTATTTATGGGACATACTGTATAACCTCACAATAATTGCTCTGAGTGGGGTTTTCGCCAAATCGGTGCACCACCACGAAACGCCGAAAACAAACGGTAAAAATAATAATATATATGTACAATATAATGAAAATAGAAAGGAGAAACAACCTGTTACAAACTTAAGAAACTAAAAGTTACTTAGCCAGATTGTTTATCCCTTATTTGTTTTACCTTGTTATTTTAAAGGCCCGTCCGACCAACCGCAACCAGCGCCGACGCAGGATCCCCCTCACAACTGATTGCCCTGCCCAAACTGGCGGGATACTGCTTCAAAATCACAACTCGATACCCACACTAGATAAGTATGTAGGTTATTTCGGTGTTGCGTTAAACAATGTGTTTTTTTTTGTTTGTATTCATGAACCATTTATCGTCCAAGAATAGCACCATCAATAAAAATACAGTTTTTTTATTTCTTTTAAAGCACTTTTCACATAATTATCGATGAGGCAAAAGAAATTTCCAGAGAACAACAAAACATCCCAACAACTTCAAGGTTTAATTGCAAACACTGTTATTAAATTTACTGTTTATTTAGATTTTCATTAAAGAGAGAAAGTACACAAATTTCATTCAAATATATAAATATCCATATACTATATTATATGAACGGTACATTTGTATTTTATTTTTATTTTATTTTTTATTTTTTTGTTTTTATTATTTAAAAAAAATTATCCATAACGTTACAAATTTTATAATTAGTATATTTTTTTTTTCTTTTGATTTAATCACATAACAGTTTACTATATACTACATCCATAACAAATCAAATTAGTGATGCTACGCGGCACTTAAAAGAAAAAGTTTATCAGTACCAACAAAACTTTATTTGCCCTTTGACGATAAAAAAAATTATTATTTTTTCCACAAAATTGTATGTTTATATAAAAAAATCGGGGCAAAATACACATGGCCACTCGGCACCAAAAATTAACTTCTTATTATTAATGTAAATTATATAAAAAAAAATACTGGTCATCAGACCTTATTACAAACTAAACTCTTCCTATCCCCAGAATCAAAACTCGACTTGATTATATAAAATTCGAAACTAGACTGTTTAATCAAAAAAATATTTTTACATCAAAAAAAATCAGAAAAATTTCCCCCTCCTATTTTCTATCTCGCATCGCTGTTTGTCCCACTCGTTGTATTTGTGCACATGTTCATCATTTATTTATTTTTTTTTTATTATTGTAAAATCTTTATTAACATGTATATTGTTTTTTTTTTTTTATGTACACAAATACAACGAATAAGACAAACAACGACGACTTATCTGTACGGCCGCATCGGATTCATGTCTAATACACCGATCGGTTCTATCCCCAATCATAGCAAAATATCACGCGTTAATTTAAGCCAATGATACCAGAAAGAAAAATAGACTATTCCAGATTGAATATTTTAATAACCAAATATTCCATCTCACAGTACATAATACATGTACACACACCAACTCGCAAGAGATAGCTATATATGTTTGTACATGACAATATAGAAAACAAGTAAATGAAAAAAATTTAAAATATGTTTACATAGCAATCGGTGAGAATATTAAATTTGAATTTGGAAAAGCATAAATTAGAGCATATGTATATACAACACTATGGTGGTCATGGTATTTTATAATTAAAGAAAAATTTCAAATTATTTGAGCGTTTGGAATTTTCGAAAAAAAAAAAAAAAAAAAATCTTTACTGTTCCAAGTGGAGACGTATGCCAGTCGTAACACTCTTTATCCTCCTCGGGTTCTGGGATGATTTCGGGCTCAATCTCTTGCTTTCCTGAGACCTGGATATCAAAATTGTCCAGAAGAACGTTGTGGCCATCGTCGAGATACGTTTAGCGATTTTTTAGCTGATTTGCATGAGCAACGATCTCTCGTATATCGGTTTGCACCTTGTAATTGATCGTTCCCATTTTATACACGACTTCTCCTGAAACCCAACGCCACTGGTTGTTGCTTAAGTGGGTTTTAACGAAAACTTTGTCGCCGATCTCAAACGTCTTTTCCTTAGCCCCGTGGTGAGTATTGAACTGCTGTTCTATCTTGTGGTTTCGTTCCACTATAGCTTTCGTAGTTGGCATGAGCAAATCGAGCTTCGATCTTGCTTGTCGTCCCGTCATCAGCTCATGCGGCAATTTCGATCCAAGGTTGTATGACGGTGTGAAACGGTAGTGCTTAAGGAACTTTCGCAAGGCTTCATTAGCGTTTCCATCCTTCTCAAGCTTCTTGAGTCCCTGTTTCAGCGTCTGCACGAACCGTTCTGCCTGACCGTTCGATTGCGGATGATAAGGTGCTGTGGTGATATGCTCGATTCCTCTTTCTGCGCAGAATTGCTTAAATTGTTCCGATTTGAATTGCGGTCCGTTGTCAGAAACGATTGTTTTGCAATCGCTGTGTCTTGCGAAGGCTTCTTCGAGCTTATCTGTTGTCTGCTGGGACGTCGTGCTCTGCATCTTGTAGACTTCTGGCCATTTTGAAAAGGCGTCGATGATGACAAATTACCAGAAGCTGTTGACTGGACCAGCGAAGTCGACGTGCAATGGCGACCACGGCGCTTCTGGAATCAGCCACGACTGCAGTTTAGCTTTGATCGGTGAAAACGCATTCGTTGCGCAATTCACACAGGTTCGAACTGTTTTTTCGATGTCGTTGTCGAGCGATGGCCAGAAGACTTTCTGTCGAGCTAATAGCTTCATGCGCTCAATGCCAAGATGACCTTGATGCAGTTCTTTCAGTATTTCGCTGCAGTAGCGCTTCGGAATTATGATGCGATCACCGACAAAAATGCAACCGTTGATGACTGTGAGCGAGTCTCGTCTTGCGAAGTAGTCTGCAGCCTCAACGTCAGGAATTTGCTCTCGTTTGCGTGGCCAACCCTTCTCAATGCAACTTGTCATTACCTTCAACGTCTCGTCTCGACTTGTTTCGTACTGAATAGCTTCAAAGGTTACTGGCAGCTTCTTGGCGGTGTCGATAGCGAAGCAACCTAGTGAGTCTTCTGCAATGATCTTTCCAATGACGACGTCTTCGTCAGGCTTCTCGTGTTGACTAATGAGTCAAGAGATGAAATCTACGTATACGAAGCTGTTCGTGTCGAGTTATTTGATTTCGAAGTCGTATGCGAGCAATATCAACGCGTAGCGTTGAAGGCGGCTTGCCGTGTGTACCGGAATTCCCTTCTTATTCCCGAATATTGCGAGCAAGGGTTTATGGCCAGTCTGGAGCTCGAATTTTCGACCATAAATGTAGCGGTGAAACTTCTGAAGGGCGAATGTGAGCGCCAGAGCTTCTCGTTGGATTTGCGGGTAGTTTTTTTCTGCTGCTGTGAATGAGCGTGCGGCATGCATTACTGGGCGCATGCGCAACGACTTACCGGGCATCTCATGCATTATACTTGCTACCATTCCATAGTTTGAAGCGTCAGCGGCAACGATCAACTTCTTAGTTGGGTCGTAGTGAGTAAGTCCGAGGTCTGATGCCAGAATTGAGCTCGTCGAAAGATTCTTGATGTTTTGTTTCCCATGCAAACGTGATATCATCTTGAAGAAGCTCGTCTAATCGGCCGAGATGTTTCTTTATACCAGGAATGCATTTTCCGTACCAAGTGACTGCTCCTAGAAATGCCTGAAGTTGCTTGACGTCTGTTGGAGGCGGAATGTTCTGAAGCGTCTTGATCTTTTCTGGGCTCGGTTTAATGCCGTTAGTGTCGAGTATGTGGCCAAGAAATTCGAGTTCTTTCTGACGGGACCAACACTTGTCGATTTTGAGGTGTAAGCCGTTCTCCTGAATGCGGCTTAAAACTTCGTACAGATTCTTGTCGTGGTTGTTTTGATCTGTTCCTCCCACAATGAAGCCATCGATGAACGGAAAGGCGCCCTTTGGTCCGCTCATTATGCTGCTCACAAGTCTTTGGAAGATTCCCGGTGCTGGCTTGACTCCTGGCTGCAACCGATTGACTTTGAAAAGCCCGCAGTGAGTGTTGATGGTCATCAGCTTCTTTGAGTCGCCGTCGAGCTCGACTTGAAGGAACGCGTCTGAGAGGTTGATTTTGCTAAAGAGTTTGAATGGCGATAGCTGAGCAAAAATCTCGTCAGGCGTTGGTAGTGGAAATTGTTCCGGTTCAAGCGAATCATTTAAGCCAGTTGAGTAGTCGGCGCAGATTCTAACCCGTCCATCCTTCTTCTTGACAGCGACGATTGGCGCGGCGTATGCTGAGTATCGCACGGGGCTAATCACATTTAAGAGCTGCAACCGTTTGATTTCGCGAGCCGGAAGAGATTGCGAAGACAGCCATTACGAATTCACAAGAATAACATTTGGTCTACGGAACGCAGGTAATACGTTCCAAAGATTTATGCACTGCACGCTGCAGGGCTTAAGTTTTTGTTTCGTCTACCTGTTTGACGTGCTTGTCGCATCCGCATCAATGGAGGATCATTTACAACCTTTAGAGACGATTTTCACAAGTCTAAACAATGTTGGATTAATTATAAACACACACAAATGTCAGTTCACCAAACAGAAAATAAAATTTCTCGGCCACGACGTGTCGGCGGAAGGCATTAGACCGATACCAGATCTAGTTACAATGAATAATAAAGTTTTGCAGGATGTTCATCCCCAACGCGAGTAAAAACCAAGCGATCCTAAACGATTATTTGAAAGGTAGCAAGAAAATAAAATGGACAAGTGTGGGTAGTAAAGTGGACAAGTGAAGCAGAGGAGGCATTCACCATGACAACAAAGCAGTTAAGCGAGGCGACACTATTAGTACACCCGTCAGCCGAAACAAACTTGTCGATAATGGTCGACGCAGGATAGAAGCCACTACAATTCTATTCAGCGAAATTGTCTTCAGCACAGCAGCGATACAGCGGAGTTATTATCAATGTACGCTGCTGTAAAAAAATTCAAACATCTTGTCAAAGGTCGCGTATTTACCATTTACACGGACCACAAACCACTCATGTTCGCATTCAGGCAAAATCCGACAAAAGAGTCCCGATGTCAATTCCGATACCTGGATTTTGTAGGACAATTGACCACTGACGTGACGGCCGACGCAATATCTCGGTTAGTGAGCACAGAGAATGCCAGCAGCAATAAACTTCGGCGAAATAGCAGACGCTCAACAAGAGGATGCCAAACTTAAGGAGCTGTTGACGATGTAATATTCACTACAGTACCCATCGCGTTCAACTCAGGGAAGAAGATTAACTGCGACAGCTCAACGGGCAGAACGAGATCATTCATTCCACTGGAATGGAGGAAGAGGGTATTCGAAACCGCGCATAATCTCGCAAGCCCGGGTGCAGATCATCAATTAAATTAATGACAGACCAGTACATTTGGCCTGGAATTAAGCGCGACGTAAGAAAAATGGTGCAATGCTGCATATCGTGCCAGAAATCAAAGGTGAACAGGCACACCAAAAATCTACTGGGCGAATTCACACCAGTGAGCAAAAGATTCGAGTTACACATGGACATAGTAGGTCCACTTCCAACATCAGAAAGTCAGAGCTATTGTGTAACAATAATAGACCGATTCACACGTTGGACGGAGGCAGTTCCTGCGCCGGATATTCGATTAAACATCCATAAAAGTACATTCAATATTATGGCACACTCAGATCTGTGTGGCCATTCCATATTAAGAAATCGATTCGGACGGTCCCGGATTTTATACTGAAACATTTATGAGATACATTTTCAGATTTTCCTATATTGTCTGGAATCCAGTGCTTTTCCGTGGCGTTACCATAACCGCCAACCACTTTAGTCGTGCAGTGGAATTCATCGAGTCCAAGTCCAAGACCATCCAATAAGGTAAACATTTTAGAATTCATGAATTCGATTTGGGAAAAAGGCCAATGCATCAAGTCAACTACCATCTTTAATGAAACAAACGGAATCCGACAAGCACAGATTCAAATGTGCATTCAAAAGTTTTATCAATTCAGTAAGACCGGTAGTAATAAATAAATTGATTGTGACAAATTTCAAAAGACCGTCGTCAATCAAAATTGAGATTTTACAGGTCCCAAGATGACCATTGAAATATTTGCGTGATAGACGACAGATAGACATCACGTAAAATACACTGGACTAAGTGTATCAGTTAGTGGAAACTAGGACCAGGCGAAACCCTATATCCTACGTCATGTCAAGACGATGAAAGGCCTTTTATTGCCGACCCAGTACATTGAATTCGGCAGAATAATGAAATATTTCAAATATTCGCCTAACATCACAAAGGTTTCTTTCAACAATGTGATATCATTGATTCTAAGATTCTCATTGGACAAGACAATTAGCCCATGATCATCAATCTTACCTGGAACTGTTCTGCCCTGAGCAAAACACTATTGTGTTGGTTGGTCGATGGAAATATTGGCGAAAAGATAGGCGACATCAACGTTTTACATGAGTTATTAAGACAATAGTGAAAGTTCGATTTGTGTGGAACAAAAGCAACCAACTGAACTTGGAGTGTCTCTAGAGATCCTCGAAAATATAAATCGATGAATATTTGTTACGACTGGCATACGTCTCCACTTGGGAAAGTGACGATTTTTTTTTCCCGAAAACTCCAAACGCTCAATAATTTGAAATTTTTCTTTAATTATAAAATACCATGACCACCATGGTGTTGTATATACATATGCTCTAATTCATGCTTCACCAAAATTCAAATTTAATACTCTCACCGATTGCTATGTAAAGATATTTTATTTTCCCCTGCATTTACTCGTTTTCTATATGGTCATGTACAAGCATACTTTTTTTTTTTGCGAGTTGGTATGTGTACATGTATTGGGTAGTATGAGATGGAGTATTTATGATGCTAAAATGTTCAATCTCGAATATTCCATTTTTTCTTTCATTGGCTTGGATTAACGCGTGATATTTGCTCTGTGTGGGAAAACAAAAAACCAATCGGTGGCTTAGACATGAGTCAGAGGCGACCGTACAACTAAGTATGTACGTGTGTTCGTCGTCGTTGTTTGTCTTAAGGTCGATTTATATTATCAGTTCCTTTCAGTTCCTACTCGTATCGTGTCAGACATCATTAATTTATACTATCCGTACCTTTCAATTCAGACATTTTCTTCGTATCTTTTGGTTACTTGATAACACACAAAAATACAAAAAAATTTTAGTAGCAATTTACAATTTTTGTTTGTTTCGCTATTCTTTCGTATTTTTTCGCCTTCAGATATCATACAAAACATTCTTTTCAACAATACGTGTCTGTGTCGGTACGAGTAGGAACGGAAAGGAACTGATAATATAAATACTCATATAGAAAGTACATGTAACAATGTTTTTTTTGTCTGACACGATACGAGTAGGAACTGAAAGGAACTGATAATATAAATCGACCTTTACTCGTTGTGTTTGTGTACATAACAAGAAAAAAAAAAACATAAACATGAATAAAGATTTTACAACAATAAAAAAAAATAAAAAAATAAAAAATTTTGATGTATATGTGCACAAATACGGCGAGCGGGACAGACAACGATGCGAAAGAAAGAAAAATAGGAGGGGGAAAAATTTTTCTGATTTTTGTGATTTGATGTAAAATATTTTTTTTTATTTTTAGTCTAGTTTTGCGCATTGATGACTATAAGTCAGATTTTTTTTATGATAAAAGTAAAAATAAAGTCTAGTTTTGAATTTGGTTAACGAAAGTCTAGCTTTTGATTGAGGTTTAGTTTTTTTGAGTTTTGTCAAAGAAGTTGATGAAAAAGTATGGCGGAATAATAATTTATCGTATATTAAACGAATCTCAATAATAAAGTATAGAAACAAATAGTATTATATTATATTATTGCTTAATGGTGTACAAATATAAAGTAAAAACAATTGTAAAGTGCAAATTAATTTGAACTAAAATTTAAACATAACCTTGTGAATAAAATAATACGCATTATAGACTGTATCGATAATAGCATTTATTTATTTTGTTTTGATAAATTAATAAGCATTTTGTTGTGAAATAAAAAAAAAAAAAAAAATAATAATAATAAATATACAATAATTAATAAAAAAAAAAATCTTGTTCTAAAAGTTTAATGGTTTTATTTCCCATGAGTAAAGTGTCAATCAGCCTTGGGTTCCAGACTTTTTATTCGGAGCTAAAACAACAAAAAAAAAAATATTTATAAACTGTAACAAAATTAGTGAATTCAGTTCTGTGCTTAATAAAATCTATATCAAGCAAATTTTTTTTAATCAAATAAATAAGGAAAGAAATAAAAACCATAAGAGTAATACGACGAACTTATTTGTATTTACTCGAGGAGAGTTGGTTTTATGTGTATATTGCTTGCGTCTCTAAAGAGTGATTAAATTGAGCTGTCTTTGAGTTCGGCTTGTTGTGCCGTTGATTTTGCCGTTTTGCTGTGGCATTGAGATAATATTCCCGCCAGTGGGGCAGTGCGGCAATTTTTGAGGGGATCCTGCGTCGGCGCTGTTTGCGGGTTGGTCGGACGGACCAAGGTGGGTAAGAAATAAAAAGGTACGCTATTAAGGGAAAACAACTTGTAAATTTTAAACTGTAACAGTTGTTTTTCCTCCTCTTGTTTTCTATATATTGTATATTTATTTTGCGGTCAAACCTGCGATTCGTGGTGGTGCACCGATTGGGTGGGGACCCCACACAGAGCGATTATCACGCGATTTTTTTTCCTTTCTCCGTTGTTTGAGTGACTGCGTTTGGAGTTTTCGAAATTTTTCTTTGTGCTTCGCTTCGGTTCGGTTGTCCGCTTTGGGTGTGGTTCGGCCACATAGCGGTCCACTTTTCCGTTTCAGGTACTTTAGTGGTAGTTTTTTTCTTTTGAATTTTGCACAGTGATTAGTGAAAGTGAAATTTTAACATAACGTAGAATCAGTTTTAACGTAATTTAACTTGCCTAATTTTCAATTTTTTTCCACTTTTACCGTAACAAATTTTTTTTTCCTTCGATTTTTTTTACTGTCGTGTGTTAAGCCGCACCATGTGCATGTAAATAAATAATTGATCGGATGATGTGAGGTGGGGTCATGCGAAGGGTCTGCCTTTTTCCACCCTTTTCCGTGCGTGCCGTTCGTTCCTCCAGGACAGGCTGTGCTGGAGGGCGGCACGCCACATGAGTTGATCGCGTCGGGGTGACGGTCTCGTTCCGGGGGATTGTCGCTGGGATTGTCATGCGGGCGTCCCTCCTTCATAAATGGCATCGGGAGCCGTCGCGACTGGGAAACAGCATCCCAGTAGGCGGGCCGATGAGGGGAGGCCCGTGTGGCAGTCACGGCGGTAGTCGCCTGGGATTGAGACGGTCACTCCGAAACGATCACTCCCAGCTTATCATTTTCTTTTTGCCGCTGAGGCCGTGGCAACTTAATTTTTAATTTCCATTTGTCCCTCCAATTTTATTGTCATGCGGTTATTCAAGCATGAGAAATATGTCTGAGAATCCCCACGCCGCACCGCGAGCTCTAGCCAGCTACTATACCGCATCAGACCGCTATTCTCATGTCTGTTAACGTAATCCCTTGGGGATTGCGTTACAGTGGCGCCCAACGTGGGGCAAAATAGTGCAAACCAGAATACCACCTTAGTATCCATTGCTTGTCGTAGGAGGCGACTAAACGGTTGGAGGTCGGACTAACAAACCGCCTCCGTAAAATTTGTCATGTTCCCCATAGTTTTTTCTTTACAGTTTTTATTTTTTTTAATTTACTATTCCTGATGCATGGATGTTGTAGACCACCATCGTTTCCACTTTTAGTGTTAGATTGCGAGGGGTCTGCAACTTCTTTGTTTCAGGTTTAGAATTAGAGTTCTCGTTGCTTGTTTTGATTTCCTTTTTTTTTCTGTCCTCGAGGGTGGTGATTCCGGAATCCACTTCTACTTCCACTTTTAGTGTTTGATTTTAGAGTGAGATTTCGGATCACCAACCTTGATGATGGACGTAGAGCTCATTTGGTTTTTTTTTCCTTTCGTTCAGC
Organism: Tipula vernalis; assembly: GCA_958295665.1. Lineage (NCBI taxonomy): Eukaryota > Metazoa > Arthropoda > Insecta > Diptera > Tipulidae > Tipula > Tipula vernalis. Next base: position 164,731,889 of record OY282560.1, on the reverse strand, counting down.
TAAGCTCTCAATTTTGTCGCCATGTAACTTCGTTACAGTGGCGCCCAAATCTTTCGGCTAAAATAAATTAAATTTTCGTCTTTTAGTTTTTCAGATTTTTTTAAACTTGTTGTGAGCATCACGTACAAAGTCCAACGCTTGCGTTGTTTGATCTGTACGGATGCTCACATCAATGTTTCCCTTGTCCGGTTGACACCGCATCTGTATTGTAACCAGCGTAAGCTGTTTGATTACATACAGTTGTGAGTGTCAATCCCTATTCTCAGCTCATCGGTTGATTGGGTCTACCATTTCCGCCATGTGGCGTTAGATTGTGGTTAGACTCATTCTTCCTTTGTTCTGAGTTTAGCTTTTTCAAATTTTTATTTTTATTTGCAGATCTACGTTCCTTTAAGTAATTTACTTCAACTTTTTTCAATTAAATTTATTTTGGTCCAACTACCTTCATGGGGAGCGATCCAAGCGGGTTCTGACTTCGAGTCATTCGACCTCGCTGGATCGTTTGTCATGTTGGTTCCGTGTGCCATGAGCATTGAGATCGCGAACTTGTTGTTTCCACCAATGTGGTGTTGATTGGACAGTTCGTGGTCTCATTGGTCAATGGCACATCCTTAGTTCATTCTTTTGTTAATTTTCTTATTTTTGTTATCTTCTTTAATTAAAATTATTGGACCTCAGCGGTATTATTATTTTATTTAACAGTACCCCGCGTCTCATGGTGGAGCTCTAAGAGTGCGACTGTGAGGCCAACGGGGGAGGATACCATTTTATTTTTATTATTACTTATTATTATTTTACCACCGGCCCAACGCATGGCCGCACCAAACATCATTCGATCAACTCCTCTTGTACTTTTCTTGATTTCACTTTCACTCTGCGTTGTTTGCGAGAACTTCATTTCATTACTTCGTTATTTTTCTTTTCTTTATTTTTTATTGATTCCTTTAAAATTAATTAGTCTGACGCTCGTTAATGGATTAAGCCAATTTATTTTTTTATTTTTTTTAATCGAATTTTTGTTTATATGTATATACATTTTTGTTACGAAATTATTTCAAAATTAAATGAACGCCATTGAATCATCGTGTGATAATTCCCCAAGTGCGGTTGTTTGATCAGCGTTTGAGTGAGCGGCAGTCAAACCTTGACGCGAGTGAGTCTGTATGACAGTAATAATATTCTCGTAGCTCCTCACGCTTCCCGACTTGTGGATGTCCACGTTATTAGTGTAGTTCTAATTTAATTTTTCGGATTTATTTAAATAAATTTAATTTTTTTTGTTCATTAATAAAAGTTAATTTGGTTTCATTGGTTGACGTTGGATTTTGGCTAAGTGGTTTTAATTTTGTGAATCAATTCATTTAAATTTTTTTGCTAAATTGAGGTAGTTGATAAATTTTTGTTTTAGAAAAAGTTATTTTTGATTAAGAATATTTATAGTGCATCTACGATACTAACACTATTTTTTGAGCTTTGTTAATAAATATAAATGATTAAAAAAAAAAATAAATATCTCTAGTGTTTGTAGCATAATTCATTTTGGCTTGGGTAAATGTTATTTTATATTTTTCTAGATACTTCAGTTACAATCGCAAATTTTTGGGTTGTTGAAAAATTTTTTTTGGGTTAATTTTTTTTAACTTTCTAAATTCACCTTTAGTTTCTACAAGATACCTACACACATTTAATTTTTTTTAGTTACCAGCTTTCGTTGAGTTCAACAGTTTGATTTTTTTTTGATTTTGCGGGATTACAAGCTTCATTTCTTTTAATTTTTTTTGCTAGCCTATAGTATTTTCGGGTTTTGTTTGTTAAATAGATTTATTTAGTTAATACATATATTAGTATTTCTTGGTTAAGGGGTTATTCATTATTTCCCATATTCTTTAGTTAGTAATTTCTTATTTACCTTATTATTTCATTGGTTGTGGGTCTTACGTTAATGCTAAAAATAAGTTGAATTTTTTTCCCTATACGAGAATACGTAGCTGTCACCGTATATAACCTTACATATATTTTTCTTATATATCAATTTCGGCGCGGTCGATACAGTGTAAACTTGTCCTTACCTTTATAAATTAATTTTGAGTAATTTCGAGTAAAGAAAATGGATATTTTACACCTAAACGGTAGTGAACTTGAGGTGGAATGCGAGGTGCGAGGACTTTCCTCTCAGGATTCACAGGCCCTGGAAAAGTTGCAATCGTTACTAAAGTCTGAACGCGAAGGTCAAACCCTAGCACCTGCCCGGATGCATACGAGAGCCTGCCAAAACCCGCAACGAGAAATTGTTCATTGCCATGATCGATTGATGCAGTTCAAGGAGGATATCGCCACGCTACCAAACTTCAACGTTGAAAAGCAACCAATAGCTGCCAGGAAAATCTGTTCCAAACTTTGGCATGTGAGAGGACGGTTGGAGCGTGCGATATCGTCACCAACTTATGGCGGGGAGGCCCAAAAACAATTAAATGCTTGTGTCCCTTTGATGACCGCGTTGGAGTCGTATTTGGAAGATGAAAATCTACTGAATACTTCGCTTGAGACCGCCAAAACTATAGTAATTGAGAAAGCTCCTGAAGAAAATCTCGTTCAAGTTTCGGAACCCACCAGAAATCCAGCAGGTGGCTTGGCCGTTTCATTTTCACCTGATCATGCCGTTCACCAATCACAAAATATACCGGATTCGTCGGCACATGTCGCTGCTTTGCAGCATCAAATCACTATGTTATCCGATCAGCTGCGGACTATAACTAGTGCCACTCCGTCCGGTGGACTCGCTCCACCCGGTAGGCCAGAGGACCCTTTACCTCGATCATCACCCGTACCTACTTTTGGGGGTAGTCATGTTCCGAAAGGGCGTTCATCTCTGGAGCATGCTATCCCCACTGATGGCGCTTTCATTTCCAACCAGCCAGATACCTTACATAATAGTACGTTTCATGGTCAGCGCTCTGATTCTTTCTCTCGTCCGTATGGTGCAGCGAGCACTTTAACCCCTCCTACCCAAGGGTTTTCTGGTTACCGTTCCTTAGGGCGAAGCGGTATTTCTTTTTCTGGGTTATCGGCTGGTATCACTGTGGACATGTTTTTGTTCCAATTGGAAGTTATTGCCACTTCGATGTGCCTGCGCCCCGAAACCTTGTTAGTAGAAGTCAGCACAGTGTTGAAGGACGTTGCCCTACAGTGGTACTGGTTGTACCGCCGTCAGAATCCCTGTGCTACCTGGACAGACTTAAAACGAGATCTGGTAGAAAGATTCAAGGATCGTCGTACCGCTTTTGAAGTTCGTCGTGCTATCGAGAGCAGAAAACAACAACCAAATGAAAACTTTCTTGATTTCTACCATTGCATGTGGGGTTTATCCCTACAATGTCAAACTCCGTATTCGGACGAAGAATTCATTCAGTTGTTGTTATCTAACATGAAGCCGGTTTTGCAGTTCCATCTCACCGATCGACAATTCTCGACTATAGGGGATCTAATTAAAAGCTGTACTGCTTGGGAAGATACTTTAAAGCGTTGTCCGGTCCGACCGGAATCCGCGACCTTCCCCAGACGTGTGGTCCACGAATTATCCGTGGATTCAACTGATGAAAGTGGGCTGCCGGGATTTTATCCAGACGTAGCGCCAACTGATGTCTCCACCGGGTATACGTTGGCTGCACTTCAGGGTCCGTCAGCGGGTCCGGTCGTCAGACCAAATAATCCAGTCAGAATACCAATAGTTAACCAGCCACCAGCGGTATCCCATACAGCGACCGGAAATCCTCCTCTCGTCTGTTTTAACTGCCTTGATATTGGACACACCTTTAAATATTGCCCTAAACCTATGGTTCGATATTTCTGTTTCCTTTGTGGATTACCTGATACCATTTCTCCGAATTGTCCTAGATGTGCGGGAAACCGATCGAGTGGCCAGTGGAGATCGGGGAACCGCGGGTCACAGAATACTGGAGCCCCAAGGAATGCGTTGGAGGATGCGGCCAGCAACACGGATCCGGAACTTCATCAGAGGCCTGCACTCTCTTGGAGAAGACCAGCGGAACAGCGAAAGTCTTCGTAGAGCCCGTTTGCTCCGAAAACAAATCTGGACCTGTTCCGTCTGGTTCCAACCAGGTGAGTGTGGGTTCTGCGGGACTCCCATCCATGCCAAAATGTCGAGCTGTCCCAGCAGTTAATGTTAGGAACTCCATTTCATTAAATCCGTTCTTCCAACCTATTGCTTCTATGCCTTATACGTCACCTTATAATTCTACACCTAATTCGTCTTTACCTGCTATGTCATCTTTTTTCTCGTCAGTACCGGATATTTCGATTTCGGATATAACTTCCCCAGATTCAAGACCTTCCGTCAAACCTGTTTTTCCAACACTACCAATCACAAAATCACTTGGTTCTCATCTAGTAAAATTCCCCGTTTCTAGCTTGTTCTCTGCTTCTCAGGTGCAAGCCCGATCTCGCAATTCTAGCCGTTTGCTGCGCTCCAAACGTTATTGGGAAAGGCGGAAGGGTATGCGATCTTTCGTCATATCTTCCATGCTCGGTGCTGAAACCAATGATCTACGGCCGTATGCCGAAGTCTTGGTTAATGATGTTCCATACCGAGGTCTTTTAGATAGCGGAGCTAGCGTAAGCGTGTTGGGTTGTGGATCGGAAAAACTGTTATCAAATCCGTTTGTAAAAATTCACTATTTTCCAACTAAGATCAAAACCGCCAGCGGACAATCACAGCCAGTGCTTGGGTATTTAAATGCTATAGTCCGATTCAATAACCTCGCTCATAACCTTACCTTATATTTAGTGCCTTCATTAGAACAGCCGTTATACCTTGGAATTGACTTTTGGAATCGCTTTGGGATTGTTCCAAAAGTCTCTTCTTTGAGTATTTCTTCTTTAAGTGATGTCAACGATCTTGCTGATTCCCCTCCTGAGTCTAAATTCCACCTTCTGTCCGGTGAGGATCAGCATACGTTAAATGGCATCAAAGAACTCTTTCCTTCGAGCGCTAAATTGGGCCTAGGTCAAACTCCTTTGTTATTTCACTCGATTGATGTTGGATCCGCGAAACCAGTGAAACAGCGATTTTATTCTGTGTCTCCTGCCGTCCAGAAGCTCATGTATGACGAGTTGGATCGGATGTTGTCCTTGGGGGTCATCGAGGAATCACAAAGTTCCTGGTGCTCTCCAGTTACGCTCGTGCGTAAGGCTAATGGTAAAGTTCGTCTGTGCTTAGATGCTAGAGAACTGAACAAGGCCACCGTTAAGGATGCGTATCCGTTGCCCCTTATCAACGGATTGTTGGGTCGTTTGGATCAAACCAGATTTATATCTGCAATTGATTTAAAAGATGCCTTTTGGCAGATACCTCTCGACCCACAATCCCGCGATAAGACAGCGTTTACGGTACCTGGGCGGCCTTTGTATCAGTTCACCGTAATGCCCTTTGGGTTATGCAACGCTCCACAGACTCTTTGCCGCCTCATGCACCGAGTAATTCCTCACCGATTGCACGATAAGGTCTTTGTGTACCTGGATGACCTCTTAGTCACATCCGCCACTCTGGATGAGCATTATCTCCTTTTAAAAGAAGTCGCTTGCTTATTGAAATTCGCTGGGTTAACCATCAATCTAGACAAGAGCCAATTTGTCCTTAAAGAAGTTAATTATTTGGGTTATGTGGTTGGACACGGTTGCCTCCGCACAAACCCAGAAAAGTGTAAAGCGATTGCAGAGTTTCCCGTTCCAAAAACCACCAAACAAATACGACGCTTTTTGGGAATGTGTGGATGGTACCGTCGGTTCATACCGAACTTTGCTACCTTGGCTGCTCCATTGACTGATCTTACAGGCAAATCGGGTAAATGTCCATGGTCCTCTGCTGCGGAATCCTCCTTTGTTGCTTTAAAAACTGCCTTGACCTCCGCTCCCGTGTTAGCTAACCCCGATTACAGTAAGCCCTTCTACATACAGTGCGATGCCAGTGCCGTCGGCGTAGGTAGCGTCTTGTTTCAAACAGATCCTGATGGGGCAGAGCATCCCATTGAGTTTATCTCGCATAAACTTAATGGGGCCCAGCGAAACTATTCAGTGACCGAGTTGGAGTGCTACGCCGCGGTACTCAGTGTGCAGAAGTTCCGGCCTTATGTAGAGGGGTATCCTTTTGTGATTTATACAGACCACGCTAGTCTACGCTGGCTGATGTCACAAAAGGATCTGTCGGGGCGCTTAGCCCGGTGGAGCCTCAAATTGCAAGCTTTTGACTTTCAAATTGGGTATAGAAAAGGGTCGGTAAATATAGTACCGGACACTTTATCCCGAGCTTTTCCTGAAGAAACTTCTCCTGAGGAAGACGTTCGCATAAATAAAAACCTTGCGTCCCTTAATGCTCAATTTGCAAATGGTCGGTTTCATCCTGTCTCTTCCATAGAATTTGCGGACATCAATAGTTTACCAAAGTCTAAGTCTGTTCCTGTCTTGCATCTTGATTTGAATTCTCCTGCTTTTAACGATCCTGCTTATGTGGCACACATAGACCAAGTTCGTAAATTAAAAGACGGCGAACACAATTTCAAAATTCAAGACAACAAACTGTTAATTGATCCTTCGTATAGTGCGCGATATTTGGACACTGATCTTCCCGTTTATCGTCTGGTAGTACCATCTCCTCTTGTTGAAAATCTGATTGAGCAAGCTCATATTCCGCCCACATCTGCACATCTTGGTGGTAGTAAAACCCTCGAGCGGTTGCAAAGGCAATTTTTCTGGCCTCAAATGTCTCGTCAGGTTAAAGATTACGTGGCGAAATGCCAAGAATGCAAAAAGAATAAGGGCGTTAACTTTTCCACCCGTCCACCTATGGGAGCTGCGGTAGTGTCCACACGTCCTTTTCAAAAATTATACGTAGACTTTTTAGGACCTTATCCGAGATCGAAGCGTGGCAATACATGTATATTGATTGTTGTGGATCATTTCTCCAAGTATGTATTTATCAAGCCTCTGCGAGAAGCTTCCGCTGCTTTGATGTGTACGTGTTTGGAAAATGAGGTTTTCCTGACTTTCTCTGTTCCTGAAGTTATTACCTCAGATAATGGCAAACAGTTTATTTCACAGCTCTTTAAAAATTTGCTAGCTAAATATGGAGTTTCGCACATCCGCACACCTGTTTACTCTCCGCAGAGCAACGCTTCGGAGCGGGTGAATCGCACACTATTGGCTGCCATTAGGTCGTATGTTGATGATCACGAACATAATGAGTGGGACAAGCATCTGCAAGAGATCGCAGCTGCCTTGCGCAACTCGATTCATGATACGCTGCATTATTCCCCTCATTATTTAGTTTTTGGTCAGCATATGTCGCTTCATGGTTCAGATTATGAATTACGGGCATTGCTCTGCGGAAAGGATTCCAGTGACGTCCACAGATGGTCCAAACCTGATCGGATGAACTTAGTACGAGATCCAATTCTTCATTACTTAAAAGTGGCGCATGATAAGGGAGCTCGACACTATAACCTGCGAAGCTCAAACCGTACTTTTCATGTAGGACAACCTGTATTCATACGATCCTTCGCTTTGAGTGACGCAGTTAACAAATTCTCCGCCAAATTGTCAGCAAAATTCAAACCAGCAGTAATTAGTTCGAAAGCTGGTTTGGTATCTTATAATGTGGAAGACTTAGCGGGTAAACCATTGGGGTTGTACCATGTCAAAGATATCCGAGCTTAATTTTATGTCTTTAATCTTGTGCCTGGCTTGAGACCTTTTCTCGGGTGTGGGTCGTCCCCATGTTTGTTACGACTGGCATACGTCTCCACTTGGGAAAGTGACGATTTTTTTTTCCCGAAAACTCCAAACGCTCAATAATTTGAAATTTTTCTTTAATTATAAAATACCATGACCACCATGGTGTTGTATATACATATGCTCTAATTCATGCTTCACCAAAATTCAAATTTAATACTCTCACCGATTGCTATGTAAAGATATTTTATTTTCCCCTGCATTTACTCGTTTTCTATATGGTCATGTACAAGCATACTTTTTTTTTTTGCGAGTTGGTATGTGTACATGTATTGGGTAGTATGAGATGGAGTATTTATGATGCTAAAATGTTCAATCTCGAATATTCCATTTTTTCTTTCATTGGCTTGGATTAACGCGTGATATTTGCTCTGTGTGGGAAAACAAAAAACCAATCGGTGGCTTAGACATGAGTCAGAGGCGACCGTACAACTAAGTATGTACGTGTGTTCGTCGTCGTTGTTTGTCTTACTCGTTGTGTTTGTGTACATAACAAGAAAAAAAAAAACATAAACATGAATAAAGATTTTACAACAATAAAAAAAAATAAAAAAATAAAAAATTTTGATGTATATGTGCACAAATACGGCGAGCGGGACAGACAACGATGCGAAAGAAAGAAAAATAGGAGGGGGAAAATTTTTTCTGATTTTTGTGATTTGATGTAAAATATTTTTTTTTATTTTTAGTCTAGTTTTGCGCATTGATGACTATAAGTCAGATTTTTTTTATGATAAAAGTAAAAATAAAGTCTAGTTTTGAATTTGGTTAACGAAAGTCTAGCTTTTGATTGAGGTTTAGTTTTTTTGAGTTTTGTCAAAGAAGTTGATGAAAAAGTATGGCGGAATAATAATTTATCGTATATTAAACGAATCTCAATAATAAAGTATAGAAACAAATAGTATTATATTATATTATTGCTTAATGGTGTACAAATATAAAGTAAAAACAATTGTAAAGTGCAAATTAATTTGAACTAAAATTTAAACATAACCTTGTGAATAAAATAATACGCATTATAGACTGTATCGATAATAGCATTTATTTATTTTGTTTTGATAAATTAATAAGCATTTTGTTGTGAAATAAAAAAAAAAAAAAAAATAATAATAATAAATATACAATAATTAATAAAAAAAAAAATCTTGTTCTAAAAGTTTAATGGTTTTATTTCCCATGAGTAAAGTGTCAATCAGCCTTGGGTTCCAGACTTTTTATTCGGAGCTAAAACAACAAAAAAAAAAATATTTATAAACTGTAACAAAATTAGTGAATTCAGTTCTGTGCTTAATAAAATCTATATCAAGCAAATTTTTTTTAATCAAATAAATAAGGAAAGAAATAAAAACCATAAGAGTAATACGACGAACTTATTTGTATTTACTCGAGGAGAGTTGGTTTTATGTGTATATTGCTTGCGTCTCTAAAGAGTGATTAAATTGAGCTGTCTTTGAGTTCGGCTTGTTGTGCCGTTGATTTTGCCGTTTTGCTGTGGCATTGAGATAATATTCCCGCCAGTGGGGCAGTGCGGCAATTTTTGAGGGGATCCTGCGTCGGCGCTGTTTGCGGGTTGGTCGGACGGACCAAGGTGGGTAAGAAATAAAAAGGTACGCTATTAAGGGAAAACAACTTGTAAATTTTAAACTGTAACAGTTGTTTTTCCTCCTCTTGTTTTCTATATATTGTATATTTATTTTGCGGTCAAACCTGCGATTCGTGGTGGTGCACCGATTGGGTGGGGACCCCACACAGAGCGATTATCACGCGATTTTTTTTCCTTTCTCCGTTGTTTGAGTGACTGCGTTTGGAGTTTTCGAAATTTTTCTTTGTGCTTCGCTTCGGTTCGGTTGTCCGCTTTGGGTGTGGTTCGGCCACATAGCGGTCCACTTTTCCGTTTCAGGTACTTTAGTGGTAGTTTTTTTCTTTTGAATTTTGCACAGTGATTAGTGAAAGTGAAATTTTAACATAACGTAGAATCAGTTTTAACGTAATTTAACTTGCCTAATTTTCAATTTTTTTCCACTTTTACCGTAACAAATTTTTTTTTCCTTCGATTTTTTTTACTGTCGTGTGTTAAGCCGCACCATGTGCATGTAAATAAATAATTGATCGGATGATGTGAGGTGGGGTCATGCGAAGGGTCTGCCTTTTTCCACCCTTTTCCGTGCGTGCCGTTCGTTCCTCCAGGACAGGCTGTGCTGGAGGGCGGCACGCCACATGAGTTGATCGCGTCGGGGTGACGGTCTCGTTCCGGGGGATTGTCGCTGGGATTGTCATGCGGGCGTCCCTCCTTCATAAATGGCATCGGGAGCCGTCGCGACTGGGAAACAGCATCCCAGTAGGCGGGCCGATGAGGGGAGGCCCGTGTGGCAGTCACGGCGGTAGTCGCCTGGGATTGAGACGGTCACTCCGAAACGATCACTCCCAGCTTATCATTTTCTTTTTGCCGCTGAGGCCGTGGCAACTTAATTTTTAATTTCCATTTGTCCCTCCAATTTTATTGTCATGCGGTTATTCAAGCATGAGAAATATGTCTGAGAATCCCCACGCCGCACCGCGAGCTCTAGCCAGCTACTATACCGCATCAGACCGCTATTCTCATGTCTGTTAACGTAATCCCTTGGGGATTGCGTTACATATTCCAGTGTTGGCTTTTATGGGTAAATGGCCAACCATATTGCGGCTACCTCGTAAAATGGATAATATTTCCAAATTATGTTACATTGTATTCCCAAAAAATCAAAGAGAATATGGGCAAAGATTATTTGAAGAAAATATCCTCAGACGACATGAAACCGAAACCGATCAAATCCAAAAACATCACTCCAATCCCTAGTCTGAACCATAGCCTTACTAACAAAAAGCTAAGGAACTGGTTCAAGTAGATATTGCCCTTCATGATCTTCAAGAGTATTGCGACCATTAAGCGACTGGTTTCTATGATTTTTCTTGTATGTACAATTTTAGGTACTCATGCAATAATAGATTCGTTCAATTAGCCAAGGCGTATAAAATATTTTGATTTGAAGTGTTCATAAGTGAATTTCAATTAAAACCCCAACACATCAAATCTACCAATCGAATTTTTAATTTTTTTTTTTGGTTGTTGATATTTTACAGATTTTAAAAATGTTCTACCCCTTATCCCTATATTTGATACAAACTGCTATCTGCGGTTGGACGATCTTTTCTAAATAGCAGAAGCTAGCGGATTTCTTTCTATTTGCGAATGGCGTCTTACATCTTTTGGACTAATACCACTTTTCCGTTCTAATGAAATTGTGCTTCGCAAAAACTCTTTACGTTTTTCGTTCCGTAAATCTTCTTCAACGTTTTCGTGTTCTTGCTTTTCACGCTCCTCTCGCTTTTTCGAATCTATATCAACCTGATTCAATTTAATGGCCACATTTGTAAAATGTTCAATATATTCGTTAAGATTGAAACAAAGCCTGTGCATATCTTGAAGCTTCCGCTGTACATTCAACAAATTCTGTTGTATGGCCTCGCACCGTGTAAGTTGCAAATGTGCCAAATACAACCAAACATAATTTCCACATGATTCACTATACTCTAGAACGTGGCGTGCCATCGTCCGTGCGTCATCAATTTTTACTTGAAACAAATGCAAACGTGACACTTCATAGGTAATAAAACATTTTTCAATCGGTGATTCAAGCGCTTCGTTTAGCTGCTCAAGCATTTGTACACGATGCTTGTATGTTAAATATGTTGTATCGACTGCATGAAGTTTTGCGAATGCTTCATAATCACCAAATTCAGCTTTAGGCTGTACAATTGCAGTTTCTTCGTTTTTATCATGCAACCCTTTCGCCGCAATCAAGTACATGAGCCGTTCAAATTGTGGATGCGTCATTAAATCATGCGGTATTTTGATTTGATTTAAAAATGCGATGCTTATGATGTTACACAATTCATTGCGAAACTCGAAAATTCGCGGAAATATTCGTTTCGTCTTTATCGCGTAGTAATGTTGCAATATTGAAATCGTATAATTGACAAGCTCCTCGAGTTTTTCTTCAGCGGCCAATTTACGTACTTTGACCAGCTGCTCGTAAACTTCGGCACGGGTTTGCAATTGAATACGATTCAAAATTTCTTCTTTATAATGTTTTGCCTTTTGGGCATTCTGAATCATGTTATATTTCCTTGAATAAATTGGTTGGCGGTAACGCAACATTTTACGCCATCTTAAGACGCTTTCCGATGAGGGATTTGCTATCAACCGAATTTTCTCGTTCGTGTCTGGTGTTTGTTTTAAATTTAATCGGGGATCTTTTTCTAACCCCGTCAGGAAAACAAAGTCGGAAGACATTTCAAGCAGGTACACATTATTTATCATTGTCTGATTCTGTTCGATACGTTTTTTAAGCAGTGGTTTCAATTTTTTTCGTACTATATCCGGTTCACTCGAAACACCGCAAGCTTTTTTAATCGGTTCTTTATCAGTTTTCCACTTATCGTCCAAATTTGCGATTGCCTCTCGTAAATTAAACAAACATTGCCCAGAATGTTCGCCAATAGAAAAATCGAGAATACTACGAAGGGCATATATTCGTTCATCACACTGGGTTACATTATCTTCACGGTGGTTCAGTAAGAGCGTATTGTACGCGTAGACCAATGCTTCCTCGAAATTATTTTCGTTGTAGATGCAGTCGATCTTGTGATGGCGTAAATATGTTATAAGCAGATTTGGGCACAATGTTAATGCACGTTCCACTTCTTCTTTAGCCTCATCAACTTTCGCCATATGATAATGACATTTGCTCGAATTGAATATTGGCATGTAATCAGTTTTAAGCAGATCATGGGCATCATCAAAATATTTAAGCGCTTTATCGATCATTTGGTGTGTTTCAAAATAAACTCCATTGTGCTTTAGAGTGTTTTGCATCGCTTTAAGTTTTGGTGAAAATTTTACGGTTGGCGAAACTAATTTTTGTTCTACCGGAGTATTGGATTGCCGGCGTGGATTTTCGGAAAATGACATTTTCTTGGGCTAATTAATTTTGTGGTTTTGTAATAAAATGTATTCAAATAATGTTTTATATAAAAAAAACGAGGGCTTTTTACTATAAAAAGAACCATTTAGGATCATACAAAAGTAGTAAATGATTAAAAATAGACATGACCGAAAATACAAAGCCTGCGTAGCTAGAAAAATTTAGGCGATACTGAATTGTGGCATAGATAGTGTGATGAATGACAATCGGCAACACGAACTCGAGAGTTCGAAAGGCTCTCGGGCCGCGTTCTACAAGATCGAATACCTATTGCGATGGCCCTTCCACTAATTTCAAAGTGATAAATTCTCTAGCCCGAATACGTAAATAACTACTCCAATGTCTAGTTGACTTTGTTTTTAATCAAAAATCAGTCCAGACCTTTTCGACATTTCCAGCACTAAATGGAACAAGCTCGCTTGTCAATGGATTTTAGTGAAATTTTACATCTAATTTGTTAAGCCGATACGGTAAGTAGTTCCTATTATAAAATCGAATTATTCATGCTCGGAAGAATTGTTTGGTTCATATGATTTGGGGTCGGATTTCTTAAATAAAATAAGAGCAAAATTCATGAAATATTGCGGAATACCATATAATAATATACCTGTGAGGTTAGGGCCAGGCTCATCCGAGGGACAAACGAGACCTTGCTTTCCACAGAAATTCTACATAGTAGTAAAATACCCACTTTATGTATGTTAAATTACATCAAAGCGTTTGAAATTATTTTATATAATTTCTTGCCTTGTTGCAATTTGACACTTTTTAAAGACCCACTTTTAAGTCTCTTAAATTAGACATTCACCTACCGGTGTGAAGTATTTCACACAAAGTGTAGCTAAACAAATTAACGAAAAGTGTAAGTGTACTGAAAAAGTGTAGGCCTACATAAAAAGTGTAAATAAGAAGAAGAACGGGGCGATATTCCCATAAAGTAAGCAGGTCAAGCTATCCGAAACAATTTTTCTTATTAAAATAAAAAGGGTTGGGTATGTTCGACGCTATTTTGAAAATTGTGAAAATCAAATAAACTGTCGAAACCTAATGCTACACTATGACCATTTACAAAAATGTGACAATTTTCATTTTGATTGCTCGATTATTTCTAATTTGTGCTATAGCCCACAAGTTTTTGGGCGGCAAAAATCTAAAATGTTCCGATTACGATGGTTGATACCTCTATTAATAGGTTTCGGGACCTGTAATTGCTGTGACAATTTTCATTTTGATTGCTCGATTATTTCTAAACATTTCTTAGAAAATTCAATTTTATTGAAAATTAACTGTGCTATAGCCCACAAGTTTTTGGGCGGCAAAAATCTAAAATGGTCCGATTACGATGGTTGATACCTCTCTCAATAGGTTTCGGGACCTGTAATTGCTGTGACAATTTTCATTTTGATTCCTCGATTATTTCTATACATTTCTTAGAAAATTCAATTTTATTCAAAATCAACTGTGCTATAGCCCACAAGTTTTTGGGCGGCAAAAATCTAAAATGCTCCGATTACGATGGTTGATACCTCTATCAATAGGTTTCGGGACCTGTAATTGCTGTGCCAATTTTTTTTTTAATTCTTAGATTATTTCTATACATTTCTTAGAAAATTCAATTTTATTGAAAATCAACTGTGCTATAGCCCACAAGTTTTAGGGCGGCAAAAATCTAAAATGCTCCGATTACGATGGTTGATACCTCTATCAATAGGTTTCGGGACCTGTAATTGGTGTGACAATTTTCATTTTGATTGCTCGATTATATCTTATCATTTCTTAGAAAATTCAATTTTATTGAAAATCAACTGTGCTATAGCCCACAAGTTTTTGGGCGGCAAAAATCTAAAATGGTCCGATTACGATGGTTGATACCTCTATCAATAGGTTTCGGGATCTGTAATTGCTGTGACAATTTTCATTTTGATTCCTCGATTATTTCTATACATTTCTTAGAAAATTCAATTTTATTCAAAATCAACTGTGCTATAGCCCACAAGTTTTTGGGCGGCAAAAATCTAAAATGGTCCGATTACGATGGTTGATACCTCTATCAATAGGTTTCGGGACCTGTAATTGCTGTGACAATTTCCATTTTGATTCCTCGATTATATCTTATCAATTCTTAGAAAATTCAATTTTATTGAAAATCAACTGTGCTATAGCCCACAAGTTTTTGGGCGGCAAAAATCTAAAATGGTCCGATTACGATGGTTGATACCTCTATCAATAGGTTTCGGGACATGTAATTGCTGTGACAATTTTTATTTTGATTCCTCGATTATATATTTTCATTTCTTAGAAAATTCTATTTTATTGAAAATCAACTGTGCTATAGCCCACAAGTTTTTGGGCGGCAAAAATCTAAAATGGTCAGATTACGATGGTTGATACCTCTATCAATAGGTTTCGGGACCTGTAATTGCTGTGACAATTTTCATTTTGATTCCTCGATTATATATTTTCATTTCTTAGAAAATTCAATTTTATTGAAAATCAACTGTGCTATAGCCCACAAGTTTTTGGGGGGGCAAAAATGTAAAATGGTCCGATTACGATGGTTGATACCTCTATCAATAGGTTTCGGGACCTGTAATTGTTGTGACGATTTTCATTTTGATTGCTCGATTATTTCTAAACATTTCTTAGAAAATTCAATTTATTGAAAATTAACTGTGCTATATATAGCCCACAAGTTTTTGGGCGGCAAAAATCTAAAATGCTCCGATTACGATGGTTGATACCTCTATCAATAGGTTTCGCGACATGTAATTGCTGTGACAATTTTCATTTTGATTCCTCGATTATTTCTATACATTTCTTAGAGAATTCAATTTTATTGAAAATCAACTGTGCTATAGCTCACAAGTTTTTGGGCGGCAAAAATCTAAAATTGTTCGAATACAATGGTTGATACCTCTATCAATAGGTTTCGGGACCTCTAATTGCTGTGACAATTTTTAGTTTGATTGCTCGATTATTTCTAAACATTTCTTAGAAAATTCAATTTTATTGAAAATCAACTGTGCTATAGCCCACAAGTTTTTGGGCGTCAAAAATCTAAAATGCTCCGATTACGATGGTTGATACCTCTATCAATAGGCTTCGGGACCTGTAATTGCTGTGACAATTTTCATTTTGATTGCTCGATTATTTCTAAACATTTCTTAGAAAATTTAATTTTATTGAAAAGTAACTGTGCTATAGCCCACAAGGTTTTGGGCGGCAAAAATCTAAAATGGTCCGATTACGATGGTTGATACCTCTATCAATAGGTTTCGGGACCTGTAATTGCTGTGACAATTTTCAGTTTGATTGCTCGATTATTTCTAAACATTTCTTAGAAAATTCAATTTTATTGAAAATCAACTGTGCTATAGCCCACAAGTTTTTGGGCGGCAAAAATCTAAAATGGTCCGATTACGATGGTTGATACCTCTATCAATAGGTTTCGGGACCTGTAATTGCTGTGACAATTTTCATTTTGATTGCTCGATTATTTCTAAACATTTCTTAGAAATTTCAATTTTATTGAAAATCAACTGTGCTATAGCCCACAAGTTTTTGGGCGGCAAAAATCTAAAATGGTCCGATTACGATGGTTGATACTTCTCTCAATAGGTTTCTGGACCTGTAATTGGTGTGACAATTTTCATTTTGATTGCTCGATTATTTCTTATCATTTCTTAGAAAATTCAATTTTATTGAAAATCAACTGTGCTATAGCCCACAAGTTTTTGGGCGGCAAAAATCTAAAATGTTCCGATTACGATGGTTGATACCTCTCTCAATAGGTTTCGGGACATGTAATTGCTGTGACAATTTTCATTTTGATTGCTCGATTATTTCTAAAAATTTCTTAGAAAATTCAATTTTATTGAAAATCAACTGTGCTATAGCCCACAAGTTTTTGGGCGGCAAAAATCTAAAATTGTTCGAATACGATGGTTTATACCTCTATCAATAGGTTTCGGGACATGTAATTGCTGTGACAATTTTCATTTTGATTGCTCGATGATTATTTCTAAACATTTCTTAGAAAATTCAATTTTATTGAAAATCTAAAATGCTCCGATTACGATGGTTGATACCTCTATCAATAGGTAGTAACGTATGACTTTTGTCGTTCAGCATCAGCTTTGGCGGAACGCTTTCTTACCGGGTGTAGCAGTCAGCGTTTTTCTAGGGTGGGTTAAGACGACTAACGCCATCGCTGATCCGTCATAGTACAAACAAAAATTGCGTTCAGTAATCTAACAAACAACAAAAAAAAAAATTAGTACCCATTGAAATAATAGATACATGAAGCTTTGACTACGCCATATGCACATAACTAGTTCGCTCCCATTGTGACACTATTCGACCTTACTTCATCTTCTTTACTTTCTATTACCTTTTAATAAAATAAATAGAGATGATGATAACGATATCAATGCTTGCACTGTATCGTAGGAAATTATCCGACCATTATCACGCAAAGTTGAAATAATATTAGTACAACACCAAAAGAAATTTAAGAAGAAAAGAATCATGCAACTTAGAACTAATAACTTATATATAAAGGTAGAAAAATTCACAAATATTAATAATATTTAATTATACTTCACCAAGTAATTAAGTTGATGGTTTCCAAGGTTGCTCGTCACTTCAATGGCTTGTTTTTGTGTACCGTTTACCGCCGAAGAAAATACATCCGCTCCATAACAGTAGATGACTCGAACAAACGCCGTATTAAATTTTTTTTTTTTTGTTATTTATATATTCCAATAATGGTGGCTCCCAGCGAAAGATTCTGGTTCAATTCCAACTAACTAACGCAACATTCTATGTGGCGAGTTACGTGTCTTTTATTTGATTATTTTTTTGCTTAGAGGAATGGCAAAGAGACAACAGTTTTCATTGATGTATATTTATATAGGTATATACACTTATATACTGTTCACTTATCACAAACGTCGAGTTAAGGGTATCACCAATGTAGCGTAGCCTGTGTACTAACATATAACATGGCATATAGATCGCCTTCACTTTGGATATGTTATCACTTGGTTAACTTAAATTTTTATTTTTATTTTAGTCCGTTTAATTTTCTTTTCTGTTAGAATAATTTGACTCGGGAGAAGTAATTGGCTTACGACAAATAAAATACACTGAGTTTTACATAGATTGTACTATTTATAATGATTTTATTTTGCACATAATAATCCGTTCACTCACAATACATTTTCAGTCGATTATATATTATTTATTTTATTTTTACAATGGTACATATAAGTTCTTAGATAACAAGTATGGGACAACCATGTTGCCTTACACAAGATCAAGTGTAATAACTGTTCACTATTTGTGTTTATATTTTTGATTTATATTAATCTTTTTAATAACTTTATAATTTTACTTATTACTTATATTTACTTTAGTAATATCATTTCAACTTTTTTTTACCGACCGAAACTAAAAATTATCGGTACGTCTTTTAATAATTTTGTACCACACTCACAAGTTATAATCATTCAATGATTTTCGACTGACTGTCCTCCAATCCTCTTCTCTACCCTTTTTATGCCTTTTGTTTTTTTTTTATTTTTATTTTGCGCTAAAAGGCATAATTGCTCACACACACCCACCCAAATACCAAAATAATAGATCAACGGAACATTATTTCTCGACTTTTCGATTTATTCACAAGCTCATTGTAACCAACACATTTATCGCATTAACCAACAATCGCTGAGGGTAAGCACCAAATGGTATAATTATGGATTTGCGGTGATAAAGGAAGTTTTGGTGGAATTATGATCATATACTGAATACAATATTTTTATAAGGGCGGAATAGTTTACGAATTTCCAGTCATTACAAGGTTTCGGGACCTGTAATTGCTGTGACAATTTTCATTTTGATTGTTCGATTATTTCTAAACATTTCTTAGAAAATTCAATTTTATTGAAAATCAACTGTGCTTTAGCCCACAAGTTTTTGGGCGGCAAAAATCTAAAATGGTCCGATTACGATGGTTGATACCTCAATCAATAGGTTTCGGGACCTGTAATTGCTGTGACAATTTTCATTTTGATTGCTCGATTATTATTTCTAAACATTTCTTAGAAAATTCAATTTTATTGAAAATCAACTGTGCTATAGCCCACAAGTTTTTGGGCGGCAAAAATCTAAAATTGTCCGATTACGATGGTTGATACCTCTCTCAATAGGTTTCGGGACCTGTAATTGGTGTGATAATTTTCATTTTGATTGCTCGATTATTTCTAAACATTTCTTATAAAATTCAATTTTATTGAAAATCAACTGTGCTATAGCCCACAAGTTTTTGGGCGTCAAAAATCTAAAATTGTCCGATTACGATGGTTGATACCTCTATCAATAGGTTTCGGGACCTGTAATTGCTGTGACAATTTTCATTTTGATTGCTCGATTATTTCTAAACATTTCTTAGAAAATTCAATTTTATTGAAAATCAACTGTGCTATAGCCCACAAGTTTTTGGGCGTCAAAAATCTAAAATTGTTCGATTACGATGGTTGATACCTCTATCAATAGGCTTCGCGACCTGTAATTGCTGTGACAATTTTCATTTTGATTGCTCGATTATTTCTAAACATTTCTTAGAAAATTCAATTTTATTGAAAATCAACTGTGCTATAGCCCACAAGTTTTTGGGCGGCAAAAATCTAAAATGGTCCGATTACGATGGTTGATACCTCTATCAATAGGTTTCGGGACCTGTAATTGCTGTGACAATTTTCATTTTGATTGCTCGATTATTTCTAAACATTTCTTAGAAAATTCAATTTTATTGAAAATCAACTGTGCTATAGCCCACAAGTTTTTGGGCGGCAAAAATCTAAAATGGTCCGATTACGATGGTTGATACCTCTATCAATAGGTTTCGGGACCTGTAATTGCTGTGACAATTTTCATTTTGATTGCTCGATTATTTCTAAACATTTCTTAGAAAATTCAATTTTATTGAAAATCAACTGTGCTATAGCCCACAAGGTTTTGGGCGTCAAACAGCACATCCAGGGTTTGGCACAGGGATTACATGGCAAGCACATATTTTCAACAATATAGGCTCACCACCAAATACCATCTGAACTATCGGACATAGAGAAAACGGCGATAATAACGCCATTCGGTTTATTCGAGTTTCCGAGGATGACCTTTGGGTTAAGAATCGCGGCCCAAACCTTTCAAAGGTTCATCCACGATGTGTTGAGAGTGTTCGACTTCGTTTTCCCGTACCTGGATGACGTGCTAGTTTACTCCGTTAATGAGGAACAGCATATGGATCACCTGCGCCGAGTGTTCGATCGATTTAGGAAACACGGCATTGTAGTCAACATGACAAAATCTGTTTTCGGTAGAAAAACGGTAAAGTTTTTGGGTCATATGATATCCGAAAATGGTATGACACCCCTACCCGAAAAAGTTGCCGCCATTGCCGAATATAAAGAACCAATAGACGTGGGTTACGTGGGTTGCGACGGAGCGGTGGTGCAGCAAAGGTCAGGCACTAATTGGGTACCGCTCAGTTTTTTTTCAAGGAAACTAACAGCGACACAGCAAAAATATAGCGCGTACGACCGCGCATTACTAGCCTCATACTCAGCAGTAAAATATTTCAAATTTTTGCTGGAAGGACGGAATTTCGTAATTTACACGGACCACAAACCGTTAACGTTCGCTTTTCAACAGAAACCGGAAAAAGCGTCACCTCGTCAACTCCGCCAATTAGACTACCTCGGACAATTTTCAACCGATATTCGACATGTAGCGGGTAAGGATAATGTGGTGGCAGATGCTTTATCACGTGTGGAAACAATTTCGATCCCAAAACTGGTGGATCTCGACGAATTAGCTGATTTACAAACGACAGATGAGGAGCTAAACATATTATTGGAATCAAAAAGCCAGATGAGTTTGAAGCTAACACCAATGATACTACCCGGCAGCGACAAAAACATATTTTGCGTATCTACCAAAGTGCCTACGACAGGAGACGTTCCAGCATTTCCACAGTATAGCACATCCAGGCGTTAAGACGTCCATAACATTAATAAAAACAAAATATGTATGGCCTTCCATGAGAAAGGATTGTGCAAACTGGGCACGAGGCTGCGTGAAATGCCAGAAGGCAAAAATTTCGAAACAGTATTAGTATACCATATTTTGTTGACCCTACTGTTACCGAATTGATATTAGACAGAAATATGTTTTGTGGCGGACATTCTGAAAACTAATAAAGGGTTGCGTTTGGTAACACTATTTTTAAATACGTTGAAAAGTTACTTTTGGTAACACTATGTTGAATTTAGTCGCCATCTTGATGGGGTGTTCTAAAATAGTATGTATGTAAAACGATTAAACGAAGGAGAAGAAAAAGGTTGAAATTGTTATTAGCGTCCTCCTAAGTTAAAAATAAATAAAAATAAAAATAAAAAAACAAGAAATTAACGAAAGATTTATTAATAGAAAACAATAAGTATACTTAACCCTTTCACGATGTAGTCATATAGAGTTTTGACGCTTAAAAATTACGAGCAACATTATTAAATAAAACGCCGAAATATTTGTTTTTGTTTTAATTATAAAATATATATTATTTATTTTATTTATTTATATAATATAATACACAATTACAAATTAAATATAATATAAAATTATAGAAAAATAAAATCCCTTAAAAAATATTAGAATCCATTTGAAATGAATTCTCCATAATTTTTTTCGTTTCTGTCACATCAACAATATGTTGAATTTATTGTAGGTTGCATCATCATCGAAAAAAACACATTTATTTCCCTTATTTTTTTTAATTAATACAAATTGATTAATTAATTCATTTTAAATGAATATCGCACTTAATTAAATAAAATATTTTTTTACTTTACTATGTATATAGTTCAACCTAAGATAATTTATATAAATTTTAAATGGTAAAAATAAACACAAAAATTCTATGTACATCGGTGATGAGAGGGGGTTTCTAATTTAATTAACTTTTAATATTTGTATTACTATAGCCGGAACTAATTAAAATGCTATGATCACCATTTGCAGGACTAATGGCGTCTCCTTGTAATTGTGTTGTTGTAATTTGTTCAGTTGTCGCCGCATCATAATCATATTCCAAATCTTCTGATTTTTTCAGACTTTCGTCTCCATTCGTCTCTGCAGTAAACGATTCTTTTGCACTCGGATCTTGTGTTTTTGCATTCTCCTCGGCCACATTCACAAACGCCGATGATAATTCACCGTTCAGTCGATTCACCGATTTTGATGCGATATCATACATGAAAATTTCCTGTTGATCATTTGTATTGTCATCGTTTCTGTAAAATAGAGTGGCGCAAAAAAAAAAACAAAGAGTTAGTTAATTAGCTCAATATTATTTAAATAAAATAAAACCACAAAAAAACCAAAAAACTATTCACTCACCTTGTGACAAGTAATACAACACTTTGTAAATCAATGTCCGTTTTAATTTCCCGATCCAACCATCGTTTGTAATTGTCACGCGATGGTTTTTTAATCAATTGGCGGAGTGAGTCACCCGCAAAAAATTTAATCTCTTTCGAATCGATGACGTCCCGTTCAAAACGTCCATCAACCGATTCCTTCTCACCTTCTGCATCTGTTTCACCACCCAATTGACTATTATCGACCGGCGCTAAAACAACAACACTTGAAATTTTTCTACCCTTGAGCTCATCCGCGTCGGGGATTGGAAATTGGGCGCCATTAATTTTTAATGGTAAATATCGATTATATTGATGATGATCATTTAAATTAACTGCTGGTAATATTCTTGAATCATTGCGCACATATTGCATTGTAATATTGACTGAATTATTTGGATTGAAGCGGATCACTTTTAAGTCGACTTTGCCAGATTTTGATTCTCCACTTATTGCCGTCTTATCATTATATTTAATACCAATTTTATCACCATTTGGTTTAACAATTGTGAGCACTTTATTTGATGAGCTAATTTGTGTTGCCCCACCGGCACCATAGAAATTGGCTAAATGTTCGGCTGGTAAATTTTCGAGTGCTACATCACCCACTTTATCGTAATCCAAAATGCTAATGTCGGCATTATCTAAAATACCGGAAGAGAGTAATTGTTGTCGCAACTCGTCGGGTACTTCATCGGGTAGTGCAATGTTTAGTGGTTTTTTAGTTGTTGATGTTGATGCGGTTTCTTTATGTGTGCTCGACGACGATGGACTATTGGATGTTGTTCGTGATGTGGTCGAAAATGATGATTCGTTATTGTCTTCGATCGCAGAGATTTGTTCTCGGAGGTTGTGGTAATTATTGCGAACATCAATTAAATTCGGTTTATTATTGTAGAATAGTTGTTGTTGTTGTTGTTGTGGTGTTTGGCGACCAAATTCGGGAAATACTTCTGAATATATATTGGAAACACCTTGACCAGGGCGGGGATTACTAGTAGGGACGTATGAAATCGTTTGCTGAATGGATTGTTGATGTTGTTTTTGGTTTTGTTGCTGCTGCTGCTGTTGTTGTTGTTGTATTTGGTGTTGTTGTTTTTGTAGCTCCTGTTGTTGATATTGATCCTGTTGCTGTTGTAGTTGTAATTGGTTTTGTTGTTCTTGGTGTTGCTGCTGCAATTGTTGTTGTTGTAGTTGTTGTTGGTGTTGTTGCTGCTGCTGCTGTTGTTGCTGCTGCTGATGTTGTTGCTGCTGCTGTTGTTGCTGCTGCTGTTGTTGCTGCTGTTGTTGTTGCTGCTGCTGCTGTTGTTGCTGCTGCTGTTGTTGCTGCTGCTGTTGTTGATGCGTTTGTTGTTGTGACTGTTGTTGATAATATTGTTCTGACTGTGACGATAACACCGACGAAAGTGGTGTTTCAATTGAGGGTTGAACTTGCGATAATTGTCCAATATCACCAGCCAATGGACCAATATTTTGTAGTGCCTTTTCAGCTGAGTAATCTAATTGATGCGAAGATTGTTGTAAATTAGCTGAGTTTCCATCAACGGTCTGGTAGGCGAGCAGTGGTTTGTTTAAAGCGGAAAATGGAACATTTTCGGTAATGTGTTGTTCATATTTTGATACGGATTTTATGACTTCACCGCCTGGGATTATATCTTGAATACCTTGATTTGGATGGTACTGTGAGTGTTGTTGGTCGTGTTGGAATGGTTGTTGTTGTTGTTGGTAGGATTGTTGTTGGAATGATTGTTGTTGATTAAACTGGTGTTGTTGAAAATTTGAATGGGATGAACTGCTGGGTCCTAAATTCGGTGCCTGTTGTTGTACAAGGCCACCACCTTGAATTTGTTGGTTTTGACTGTAAATGAATTGAGGCTGTTGTGACGGGGATGGTGATGGTAGTGATGGTGGAAGTGGTTTATAATTTTGATTTTGAGAATTGAATGGTTGTAATTTTTGACTTGGTGGGGGTAATGGACGACTTTGTTGTTGTTGTTGTTGTGGCGCTGGTAAAATTGGACGACTTACAGACTGTGGTGGTGGTTGATGTGGGCGGTTTTGAAATTGAGTTTGGAAGCGGGCGAAACTATTTTGATTGTTGAACTGTTGTTGACTATAGTGGACCGATGGAAGCTGCTGATGAGACGGAGGCGGTGATGGTGATGGTGGTTGCGGCCGACTTTGTGCATTATGTATGGGTATTGGAATTGGTCGAAACTGTTGTTGTTTTTGGGCAAAAGGTAACTGTTGTCCACCTTGGTGGGATTGTGGCGGAGGTCCTTGTTGTGCAAAATTTGGTGGTGGTCCCTGTTGGAAGAAACTTGGCGGCGGCTGAGCCGATTTTGGTGGTCCATTTGCTGGCACCGGTTGTAAACGGTGGGGTTGTTGCGATGGCCCAGAGAATTCATTATAATGGCGTCCTTGCTCCACAAAACCATTTTGCTGTTGCGCGCGATACTGATGGCTACCTTGGAACGATGGTGGAGGTGGTCCAAATTTTGTTGGGCTATTGAAATTTGGTGGTGGTCCACCATGTGAAAATCCTTCAAATGACGGTGATTTGTTCAAACTTCCAAAACTGGATGATTGTGGTGGCCCATTTTGACTGTATCCAAATGATGGCGGCTTATTGGTAGGCCCAAAACTGGACGATGGTGGTGGTGGTCCAAAATTCAATGGTGGTGGTCCATTTTGTCCAAATTCCGGTGATGGCTGGAATTTATTTGACGAGCCGGAATATTCAGATGATGGACCATTTGGTCCGAATGAATCAAATGATGACGATGGACCAGAAGATTGGAATCCACGGTAGTCATTCTTAAAATACTTTTGATTGTGATTTATATAATAGTTGTTGGGCTGGTTGGTTCCATGTCGGGCTGAAGCTGTGTTTGTTGTAATGCTTTGGAAGCTGGTTTGGTGTGGATTAGGCGCCACAATCGGTTGTAATAAACTTTCTTGTTTCGCCTCAACCGTGTACTTATCATTCTCACCAAAAGTTACATGAATTCCGCTGTCACTGTGGAATTTTTCTGAATCAGGATGAATTATAGTTCGTAAAGTAGTTGTTTTTAAAGGAGGTCCTGGCGTAATTGGTTGGATAATTTCTTCTTCATATTCATGCGATCCTTCATCGTTTTCTTGATGGTATTTTGCTGGGGTAAGTGCTGCCACTGGCTTTTCAATCACAAGTCCGTTCTTATCATCTTTCTGGTATTTTACGTAGAATACTTGGACTTGTTCCTTCTTCTTTTTAGTCACTATGGGGATGGGTGGTGGTCCTGGCAACGTTTCATTACTTTCTTTAATAATAATCTCAATAATGGGTTCGGGCGCCTCAATATACTGTGGTTGGTGGACTGATTGATGATATCCAGTGTAAGCATTCTCAACGATTCCCGGATAGTGTGGCTCACTATCGTAGTATCCAGCACGATTTACCTTTGATGGCGAATTGGGGAAAAATGATCGTCCTTCATGGTATCCACCGCCGCCGATATGAGAAATTCGCCGATCAAACGAACGAGCACCATGTGGATGAGTTTGGTGTGATTGATAACCATCGTAATACAGATTACGTTTCTCTCGCGCATCTTTTGATCTTGATAAATTGAGACTTTTACTCTTTCGGGATGATGCTTCTGTTGTTGTTGTTGTTGTTGTTGTTGGTGTTGTTGTTGTAGCTGATGCATCATTTGATGTAGTGGTAGTACTACTACTAGATGTTGTGGCTACAGTGGTTGTGGTACTAGATGCGTCTTCTACATCTTTTGTTGTTGAATTTGAACTATTTGCAAGTGTACAAATAGTCAAAGCGACTAGCATCTGTAACGAAACCAAAATTTTTTTAACGGTCAATGAACTGTCGTATAAATTGTGTGTGTTTTATGAAAAATGTCTTAATCTTATGTTAAATAAATGCATTTTGATTGACTTAAGAGTTTTCGTTTTTAATCCAATGAAATATAGATACAAACAAACCTTTTGTATTAAAAAATAAAAAAATTTATGACAAGTCATTAAGATAAAATAATTGTTTGGTTTATTACATTCTTCTTTATTCATTCTAAGAGATTACGATGTTTTAATCTTTACGAATTGATTACATAAATTAATTATTGTTTGTGTGAGTGCGCTTAGTATGAATCTTTTATATTGTGCGATCGCGTTAAATGGATCGATCCGTATCATGTTACTTAGGTACATTAAAAACCAAATTTGGAATTTTTTTCTAAAACTAAAGAGTTTGTCGCGCCATGATTTTATACGTGTGGGACGTATTTTCTTATTAATTAAGTTGTGTTGGATGCGATCAATGTACCGCTTGGATTTATAAATGCGTGCGGTTTAATTACATGTACATTGTAAATAATACACCTGTTTTATATTTATTTTTTACTTAATGATGGTTTGTGGTACTTTAATAAAGGTTGTTTGTTTAGCTTAGGAATGTGATCCATCTATATAGGCAACTCAAGAATTGATTAATCATACACTTAAATTAGAGATGAGCGTACGACTTTCAAGTTAATTACAAAAAAAAAGTGTTTTGGTTACGTCAATTATTCAAAATTATGATCTGAGCGCTGGATCATCTTTCAAAATTAGTATTTAGATGATTCGTATCTTTAAATTCGCATCGAGTTCCAATCCACTCAAAACAAATTTTGGGTAAGAAAGATGTCACAAAGTTCTTACGTGGATGTAGAAAGTTAAAAAAATCTTGGGTGAGATGTTGCAGTTGCAAGCAAACCCACCGAATTTTTTGTCAACGTTCACAAATGTAAAATTTGATGCATCTAATTTAAAGAACCCCTTTTCCACAAGTAGAACTTGAGGAATCCGGAGACGACTACTTTATAGGAAGTAACAATTAAAAATTAAGTTTTTTGAACATTTAGCAAAGACACAAACCAAAATAAGGTGTTTGCTGACATTTTATAAGTTGTATTAGCAAAGATATGAACCAAAAATGTATAGTTCCAAAAATGTCCGGTTTGCTAAATTTTTTTAGCCAAGACCCAAGACATAATGAGTTAAGTCTCCTTTTTCTAAACTAAAGTGACAACATCTAGAGCGACACGAAAATTGGCCTTGGATCACAGTACATTTAATTTAAATATATGATATCACAGGTCGTTCCTTAATCATTATCCAAAGTCACTTGGCAGGGAAAAAATTTAGGGTCCAATTTGATCCATTACACTTCCAACGAGAATTGAATCGCTTTAGAGCTGTTAACCCAATTAGCAAAGCTATATATTCATTCCACCAGCGGTTGGCGAAGAACTGCGATCCCCTTGAACAAATGGTCGATCCTATTCTTAAGTGGACCACATTCTAATCCGGATCTACAACCAGCAAATCTATGTCAAATCCATCAAAGGTGACTTGTTCCATAAAGAAATAGGTGATCACCGTTTATTATGGATTGAATGCATCAAACGTAAAGGAAAAATTTGCCTCAGCTTGCCTTCAACCACACCACAATCCAAACCAAAATTATCACCAGCGTACAGTTCCTTAAATCTGTCCCTACTGTTAACTAACATTGTTAACGAGCACTTACGAGGAAGCTCGCTCTGAAGATGAAATCACTAACCAGTGGCAGCTGATTTAAGTGGTTCAACGCGACCACAACCACAATCAATAAAAATAAAGGAGTGAAGCAAGGGTGTCTAATCTTTCCTCTGTTATTCAACTTCATACTCTGATCACTTCTGATCAGTTTCCAGAATTGAAATTGGAACAGGCCTATAATTACCACTAATTCTCGTATATGCCGATGACATCGTCCTCATATCATGTAACACCAATTGTATCGAACCCATTCTCAAGGAATTAATTGAGAACTCATCAGAGACCCCCTTTGCTTATCCGACCCCACCGCCAGTTCAGTTCTAGCAAGGATCACTTTTCACCACGTGAACGCAGTGCGGTATCTAGATACCAAGTTGACTTTGGAAATAAGTCGATCTCTCACAATACGGGCCAGATACTACCAAGCACTTGATCTCCCGTAAAAACAAAATACCATTCAAAACTGCTCTCACTACGTACAATACAATAATAATCCCCAAGATAGCGTATGGGTTAAAAACTGCAGCATGTTTACTGAACTCTACAGCAGAGTTCAGTAAACATAAGCCAAATTCACAAAAGCTAAGAGAATTATTAAGAGGAAGAACAATTACCAAACGGATTAAGATTCAGAGAATCAAATATTGGGGACATATACATCGTCGTGGACCAACTCACATGCTAAGCACTGTATTAAGGTACCCGCTGGCCAAAAGAAACTTGGACGCCGTTGCTTTACATGGAATGATTCACTTAAACATAATTTAAGCTACTACGATAAACAATCAACCGAATGGATAACGCTTTTGCCTTATCGGAATGAATTGTACAAGGCAACGGAAGAAGGAAGGATAAGATGGTGTACCTGATTGGTAGGAAGCATGTAAATAGTTTATTTATTCTTTATATTTCCTCCCCAATATCCGCCCATTTCTTCACCTCCAACGATTGTTGTTCATTAGATATGGTTGGCTTCTAAATTAATTCAACTCCTCACAACAATTGCGTTCCTTGGAGACGAATTCGAAATCACTTTTCCACACAATGCAGTGGGTTAAAATTTTCAAATTAGAACCTGTACAAATGTACCCAACTTGGAACTAACGTAATCTCACAACGGGAACCTGAACATAATAGGGGGAATAACCGTAATGGAACTAATGGTAAGAGATATGATTGGGCTGATATTACCGAGAAGCCGGATAGCGTTCCAGAATTTCAAGCATACGAACGCAGAGCGAGGAACTTGATGGCTTGCGTAAACCTATGTTACTTATATGTCTCAATCCTATAATAATATGTTTCAGAATTTAAATTTAAATTTACATAATTTCAATTTGGGGTATTAACATTACTAATACATTACGAATAATTGAATTTAATTTGGATTTTTAGAGATACCTGAGTAACCGGTCAAGGCTTCCAGAGAAATAAAATTGTGCTGTCAACCGGGTCAAGTCTATAATACTAAAATTCCTTTACTATCCTTCCTTTTTTCTGTTAAATGTAATGGGTGTACGGTGTGTCCGACGTCACATCAGGCAGCGGGAAAAACCGTGCCGCAAACCTCTCATTCGAACCATTTACAGTGCTTCAGACTATTGTAGAGAGAATGCAGATTGGAGCAATTCTGGTGTTAATTTTTGCATAACAAAACAGTGGCGATTAATTAATTTTAAATTAAAATAATTAATCTCCACATAAATTTTAGTTAATATTCGTTGGGCACAACAGTGCATCGGACTTCTCGTACCAGAAAACATAAATTGATTTTAACAAATCTATACAGTCTATCATTTCTCTGGGATCCGTTCAACATAGCATATTCTAAAACGGAATATTTCAAAATAGAACATGAAAATATGATATACCACCTTGATCAAAAAGTTCGGAATTTATTCAGAAAATTAAAAATGCAAGTTTATTAATCTAAATCTATATTGTCCCCATCAAAGTAATCCCCATCGACTACAACACACTTATGCCAGCGCTTGATCCAATCCTCGACACTAACCAAGCCAAAACCGAGAATACACACACACAGAACATGGACACGGGCGATACAAACAACATACCTTTAGAGGTCGCAGCCACAACTAACAGATTGACTCTTCAACCTTTCTGGCCACAGAAAGCTCAGAATTGGTTTCGTTTGGCAGAGATCCAATTTGAAATGCAGCAAAAAAGAAAACGACAAGCAAAAATATCTCCACACATTGTCGTCGCTCTCGCCCGAAACATGCGACACGATAGCGGATTTGTTACAAAATCCGCCAGCACAAAATCATTATCAAACTTTCAAGAAGATGTTATTGCATCGACTTGGCCCATCGGATGAGCGACAATTAGAGGCTCTCTTAACAAATCTAGATAACGGGGACCGCAGACCGTCCGATGCATTACGGCACATGCGCACACTAGCGGGAGACAATTTTTCGGACAAAATTGTGAGATCAATATGGATCCGAAAAATGCCCGAAATAATAAGAATAGCCCTGGTTGCACAACCGGAAACCATCCCAACCGACATATTGGCCAAAACTGCAGATAGAATGCACGAAGCAATTACCGTTGGCCAATTACAACTTAATATAAACACGGTAAACAGACAATCTCAACTGTCCAACGGTACGGACAGTTCCTGTTCCTGACGGAGACCGTCGTTCCTCATCTAATACAACGATCGAGGATCGCCTGGCACGTATTAAGGTCAGGTTAGAAGGCTTGTTCAGGAACAGCCGGAGCCGATCAAGGGGACAACGATATCAGTTGGGCTCGAGTTCGCGCAGCCCCAGCAACAATAACCGCCGACAGGGCCTCTGCTGGTACCATTTCACATTCGGTACGGCTGCGCGAAAATGAAACAAGCCATGCAATTACGGCTAGTCATCAGCGGCAAGTATGGACGTTGATCAAACTGGTTCAAAAAACCGATAAGTAACCGGGTCGAGATGACAACATCCAATACCCAAAAATCGAGTCGTCTATTCTTGCACGATACCACAAACAAACTGACCTTTTCTCACCAGATCTTGTCCTATCAGCCGCCAATGGAACCATAATCCACACCTACCAGGTGAACTTCGGGCTCAAAAAAACCTTCCCGCATGCCTTCATCTTGGCTGCTGTGAATCGTCCGATCATTGGCGCCGATTTCTTGTGTAAATTCGGACTCATTGTTGATCTTAAAAATAGACGGCTGGTTGATTCAGCGACTAAGCTGTCAATCAATGCCACAATGGTTCGCGCCAACACACCGACACCGATCCGTTTTGTAGTCAACAATGGTTATGGCACTTTGCTTCAACAATTTCCCTCACTTACAGCAGAGCCGAACTACAATCTGCCAGTGGTCCACCGCATTGTCACCGCAGGCCATCTGCCGGTGTCAAGACCACGCAGGCTAGATCCGCTCCGCCACAAAGCCGCATTTACAGAGTTTCAGCATATGGTGGAATTAGGGATTTGCAGACCATCTGCATCTCCCGTCTTGTGCCCTTTGCAAATGGTAAAAAAGAAAGATCAAGATTGGAGACCATGTGGAGATTATCGGCGTCTAAACTCGGTCACAACACCGGATCGCTACCCGATACCCACATCCAAAACTTCTCCATGCACTTACATGGATGCAAGATATTCTCCAAAATTGATTTAGTCACAGCCTATCATTTAATTCCCGTCGCACGTGAAGACGTTCATAAAACAGCGATCACTACACTATTTGGCTTATTCGAATTCACCCGGATGCCATTTGGTCTACGCAACGCTGCTCAAACGTTTCAGCGTTTCATGAACGAGGTCGTTCATGATTTAGACTTCGTTTTTGTCTACATTGACGACATTCTGGTGGCTTCACACAATGAGGAACAACACAAACTTTACCTGGAACAACTTTTCCACAGGTTAATTAATTTTGATGTTCACATCAAGAGTTCAAAATGCGTCTTTGGCGTGTTCACTCTTGATTTCCTCAGCCAAAAGATAACTCCTAATGGTATTCTGCCGTTCGAAGAATGAATTAATGCCATTAGAGAATTCCCAGCACCTACTTCAATAAAAACTATTCAGCGTTTTGTCGGTATAGTAAATTACTACCACCGATTTATACCAAAACTCGCTGAAACACTTGCCCCAATTCACAGTCACTTGGCAGCTTTACTCAAAAAGCCCAAGACAGCCAAGCACTTCTCTTGGCCCGACGAATGTCAACAAGCATTCACGTCGCTCAAGACTGAATTAGCACAGATAACACTTCTGGCACATCCACTGAGCGACTCAAAGCTCGGCTTAACTACTGATGCTTCTAATACTGCCGTAGGGGCAGTGCTGCAATAGTACAATAACGAGTGTTGGGAGCCACTGGGATTCTTCTCAAAGAAACTCTCGGATGCCGAAAATAATATTCCGCATTCGATCGGGAATTACTCGCAATATATCTGGCAGTCAAACACTTAAGATATTTTGTTGAAGGTCGGGATTTTACCATTTATACCGACCACAAACCTCTGACCAGAGCAATTCAGTCTAAAACTGAACGTAATCCTAGGCAATCTCGCCACTTGGATTACATTAGTCAATTTACCACGGACATTCAGCATGTTCTCGGAAAAGACAACGTCGTTGTGGATACACTATCTCGCACAACAGACAACGAAACGGCCACAGTCGAGACTCAATTCGACTTAAACAAAATAGCAAACGCACAAAAAGCAGACCTAGAACTACATAATTTACTTTCTGGTTCCGAATGTCACACTAGTTTATCAATGAAACTAGAGCTTTTCAAACTACCTGGCCTCGAAATATTCTGCGAAATCGCAAATGGGAACAATCGCCCATACATCGCAGAATCATTACGCCGTACAATCTTCGAAACATTACACAACATTTCACATCCTGGAGTCCGTACAACTCGTAAATTGATTTCTGCTCGCTACTTTTGGCTCAGTATAAACAAAGACGTAGGCAATTGGGCTCAGTCTTGTTTATCCTGCCAACGTGCTAAATTCCAACGGCACACAAAATCACCTCATGGACAATTCGAGATCTCATCTAGTCGATTCGAACATATCCATTTAGACATCGTAGGTCCACTTCCCCCGTCTAATGGATACACATACTTACTCACCTGTGTCGACCGCTTCACTCGTTGGCCCGAAGCATACTGCATGACCAATATGTCAGCCGCAACCATTGCCACCACATTTGTCAACAATTACGTATCGCGATTCGGCGTGCTCCTTCATATCACAACTGATCAGGGAACGCAATTTGAATCCAAGCTTTTTACCGAGTTAACAAAACTCCTTGGCTCACATCGGATACGAACAACGGCTTACCATCCACAAGCCAATGACATGGTCGAACGCTTCCATCGGCAACTTAAAGCCGCATTAATGGCTCGAAGCAATACAATTAATTGGAGTTCGGAAATTACAATCGTTCTACTTGGAATCTGAGCAACAGTGAAGGAAGATCTGAAGTAAGAAGATCTGAAGTGCTCACCAGCTGAACTGGTTTACGGTCAAACAATCAAGCTACCCGGTGAGTTCCTCATCGAAAATCCTTCTTCACCACTACCAACTACCAACACAGTCATCGATCAACTGCGACAAACCATGCAGAACCTTGTTCCCAAATCAACCCGTCAATCCATGCAAGATGACCTTTTTGTTCCGAAATCACTCGACAACTGTGATTTTGTCTTTATTAGAACAGACAAGGTTCGCACGGGGTTAACTCCTCCCTATGAAGGTCCGTATAAAGTTATACGCCGACTTAGAAAACATTTCATCGTACCGTTTAATGGAAAAACTTCCAACGTTTCAATCGATCGACTTAAACCAGCTTACGGAATACTTAGTTCGGCTGAGCAAACATCAAGCTATCGGGTTCATAAAACCGTCCGTATTGCTTCCACTCCTACAATCATTCCCTATGGAGGGGGAAAATCACTCGCGGGGGAGTCCTCCAATAGTCCTCCAAGACAATATCAAAATTGTTTATTTAATAATTTCAGTATTTACGATTAATAAGCGAATGAACCAACACGTTTACAAATATCTATTGTATATCATGAAAGATTTGATAGAGTCTTATTCCTTAGAACATCCCGGTTTCATTTATCTTTCAATATGATAATAATCCTAAACATACTGCAAAGTAATGAAGTGTTAGTTTGTGGAATCAAAGAATAAAAGCTTTTTGGACTAGTGACCGCAAAGGTCTGACCTTAACCCAATTAAGAAAACTTATGGGTAGAAGTTAAGATTAGAAAAAAAATGTTTCAGACAGTTCAGACGAGCCCTTCCAAAATATTGAGAAATCTAGCCTGTCTTCTGAAACGTAGTATGTTGGTTCTGAAAAAATAACGGCTACCCCAATAATGGAGCACAAAATTTACGGGCCAAGTCATACTGCTGTATTGCGGAAATTTAATTAGAATAGAACGTGTCTCAGAATGGTAAAGCAGTAAAAGATACGATCTTTTGTGAAGGTGTTTTGAAAGGGTGTTTCGAAAATGTTGAAATATTCTTAAACTCTAAAAATTCAGTGAGATGGATGAGTAAACAGCACAAACTTGAGACAAATGACAACAAGTTGCATTCAGTTGTACTTACTACTAAGCGCAAATTTCGGTCAAGGTTTAGTTTCTACGAAATTTGCTTTTTCTGTTACCAAATAGAGAATCTGCTCTCCCAATAACGTTTTTCCGACAGTGACGGATATTTATTTTAGCCTTTACCGCCATTACAAGATAATTTTTCAAAGACTCTTTTTCGTTGTTAGTCAGGTTTCCAGGAATGTTATCCAAAATGAAACGGATTCTTATCAAGAAGGAAATCAGAATAACCTTCTTCAAAAGTTTCAGCGAGCATTTAGCAATGGCGTTTTGTATTATTGATGAGATCGTTTTACACTTTAATTTCATCAATTTTATCATTCGAAACGAATCGGTCTCCATTAATAACGTCTGTACCTAAAAATAGAGTTCAAATAATCTGCTTATCATTTTTCGTCGAGATCTCCATCTCAACCCTGGGTTGCTCAGCAACTGAATGTGATCATTGCCCATTTCAGGACACGCTTTCAAAAATAAATGAGAGTTTAGAGCCCGAAATTTAAATTGTTCAAGCATACGGTTAACTGCTAAAGCTAATCCATCGATGACTGAAAGTGGAATTTTCCCCAAAGAATTTTACTACTGTACCAACTGATATTCTTAGTATTGCTACACACAAATAAATTGTGGGAAAAGAAAATGTATGACAAAATGTTAGTTAGTATTGGCAAGTCTGAATGCGGACCACATTGAGAACCTCTACGAACTTCCACAATGACCTTTTCAAAGGGTAGCTCAGACAATTGAGATAACGATCAGCGTATTCGTTGTCCTTCAATTTCATGGAGCGCATCATTCATATGAAGTTCTCGATTTCGCGAGTTTATAAATATTTTACGTGCTGTCATCGTCGTAGTCTTTCGAATGTCGTCAGCGTCCAGTCGTCATACCCAAATATGACAAAGCGGCTGAGTTGATTGACACTCTGCACAACTTTTGCTTTATAATGTCCGCAAGGAGGTTACTCAGTTTGTGTTAAAGAAAAACTTTGTGTATTTCCACTGTATTGCGCGTGTTGAGCTGCAAGTTTTCTGTGCTGCTTCGTCAATATTTCACCAATAAATGTTGATGGAGTCACGAAAGTGTTAAATATCGGTGCCGGATATGATAGGATAAGTAGCGACCATATATCCTAATAAACTAATTCGACAGGAAGACAACGGATTCTTATTGAACAAAGGCATCTGCAAGTGGGCTAAATGCACGAGAAGATGAATATGAAGAAAAAGGGGTTAGGTGGAGTGATTTTCTAGAAAACCTGAATCAAATTTTCCAATTGAGTATTTTCTGTCTCAGTGCTCAGTTTTGCAGAGATAACTCACTTTCGATCGTTTGTGTATGGCCATGACTTCTGATGTATGGCCATGACTTTTGATATGCAAAAGATGCACAGACAAATAAATGTGTGTGAAGATTAATGAAGTTTCTAGAAAATATTATGGCGTGAAGAAGCAAATGAAATATAATATAATTAACGAGGAAGGGGATCATTGCCTTAATTTAGCTTTAGATGATATTTGAGAGTGAGTCTTTAGCAGTGTTGTGGCGTGAAGTCTGCATCTAGCAAGTAATCAATTGTCTACTCATATCGTGAATAACAATGTAAACAATGTCGACAATGTAGACAATGTGTCGGCAATTTCCAGCAGCAGAAAATTTTAAGATCGAGTGCCATCTTTTAATTTTAAAAATAATTGCTTGTTTTATCCGGAATAAATTTAGCAGATTGGCACGAAGAATATCAATAGGCAAAAGCAAGTAATTTTTGTTAACGTATGTAGTTGTAAATGTAATGATGTATGGGGCACGAAAGGGTGGTTCAATCGATTTTCTGTCACAAAATGTAAGATATCATCCTTAATGGTATTGTAAATTCAGAGACATTTGGGGTACTCTGCACGACGTTTTCCTCGGGAACGGAAATTGTAGACTAGCATTTAAATTTTTGTATGACTTTGGTAGCAAAATCAATGAGTTCCAATTAACATTGAACGGGGAACACTTATAGAATTCATCGCGGCAATGAGATTTGCTTCTAAATCATTTAAAACAAAATTTGACAGCAGCAATTAAGAAAGAAGGTGTTCAAACAAGTACAGATTCTATAGGCATGTCATTGATTTATTGAATATGGGTGTGTACGTGCATCGTATGCAGAGAGGCTAATAATTTAGGTGGCATAAAATGCATCACACCTTCCACACCAGTTAAATTTTATGTAAAAAGATATCACTGTTCATCAGCAGGGAAATATCTGAAGTTATTATATGCCTAGGAGAATTTCATTTACTCATGTTGTTTGTATTTTGCCACGATTGGATGTTACATGAAAGCAAGCGGACTAGAGGAATATCCGGCAACAGCTCATGTAAATGCAACAGTCAAACATAAGATAAGTACATGCTTTTTGGGTGCTCCAGCACATATTTTGACAATTTATATTAGTGGCCGCAAACACGTTGGTCATACAACCACCTTTGGAACAAATATCAAATATTTTCTACAAATACGGAAAGCTCCAAAGAAAATTACTAGCTGATAAAATTCATGGTTTGATTCATGATTTTTTTAATTTCGCAGTCATACACGTACAGTTGTTACAATATTTTTTTTGTTGGGTTGGTATACCTGCCCCAGAGGTATCTAAACTGTGGAAAAGGTCACACAATTTTAGTGTGCTCGGCAATTTGGTTTTTGGAACAGGAAGAAGACGCAGCGACATGTAAGGCGAATAGGGAGCTTGAGGCCTCACAATGGTGTCATTTCTGACCAAAAATTTCGAACAAGGAGATAAGTGTGAGCTTACTTTGCCACAAATCCAGGCATTTCATTCGGATTGGCTCGCGCAAACAGCGCATAACTTCCAGGTGGTAAGAACTCATATTATACTGTGCCGTTGAAATCGAAGGTAACAGTAAAACAGTGAACAGAACCTTCACATTCAACCGAACTTGACGAGCTCTTTTCGGTCTTGCCTCTTCGGGAAACTTCCATCGGGACGGTTGGACCTTAGTTTCGACGTACTATCCGTATTCTCCTGTTTTATCACCATTTAAGACCAGTTTGACCAGTTTTGTGTTTGAGCAACTTCTTAGCAATGTCCATTCGGTACAGCTTTTGCTCGAAATTCAACAATTTAATTTTGGAGCCAATTTTTTTGTCACATGTTTCATGCCCAAAACTTTGGAGAAAAGTGTTTGGCATCCAACGAGCTCGTCATTTATTGAACGTCTTCTTAGTTGCTTTGGAAACGCTTGTACCATTGGTAGATTCAAGCATCCGATATCAACACAAGAAAAAAAATTGTGAAGAAAAATTTCGCATATTTTGATCAAACCTCGTATTTTCACCATTTGAAGCTATTTTTGTTAGATACCGAAATATTTCAAAACGAGCAATCATAAGAAACTATCGAAAATTTTGCGATTTAAGCGATATTTTATTCATTGTGGCTTATATAGCTTTATTTCAAGATTTGTTAACAAAGGAGTTGTCACTATGGTGACCAGGTCAGAAATGTCTAAACCTGAACGAAGTCTGAAAAGTTTGAAAAAGTTGTACATTTAAAAAAAAAAATTGTGCGGGTATGGTATAGCAACCATCAAGATCTTTGTCAAGAAGATATTTATCCTTTAATTCACATTTACACCACAATTTATTTCCAGAATTAACAGCACTCTTCGCTGAATTATTTACTGACTGGACCTCGAAGAGTGGGGGATCCGTTCAACACGGCAAACAAAATATTTCAAAATGGAATATAAAAATGTGACATAAGGTAAACTAAGGCATATTTCAATATGGCATATTACAAAACGGCATATTTCAATACTCCATATGGTATATTATTGCATATTTAAACACGGTATATTTCAATTCGGCATATGATACACTATGGCATATGGTAGGTTATAAAATATTTAAAACCGACATATAGTACACTATGGCATAAGGTACACGACGGCATATTTCAATATGACATATGGTACAATATGGCATATTGTAAAATTTGGCTATTTCTCAGCCGATTATGATGAAATCTGACACGTGCAATGAAAATGGAATACTAAAATGGATTTTAGACGAACATTTACGATGGAAAAGGAATTCTAAAATGAGTTTTATATGAAGTTCTGGAATATTATGGGTAATTTCAGTAAGTATAGCGTATCTTTATTAGATGAGGATTAAAACCATATTAGAATGCCATTTCCATCCATTTCATACCTATTGGAATTTTATTTCGCTTAATATAATTTTCCTTCACTTAATAAAATTAAAATTATTCGTCCAACGGATAAAAATATTGGTAATGAAGATTAGGTATTTTTTTAGATAAAATTCCAGAATATGGTCAATTAAACTGGAACTTGGCTCTTTCTTAACCGATTATACCGAAATCCATTCTCTTAATTTGGAATTTTTCTTCAGTTTATCATTCAGTTATTATTTCGCCTAACAAAATTTCCTTTCACTTAATAAAATTAAATTTATTCTTCCAATGGAAATACATTTGTGTTTAAATATAATTTTAATTAAATTTAATTTAAAAAAAAAAATACTTGAATTAGCCCTTTAGCTTTTTCGTTCTGTCGTAAAGTTTAGAAATAATTTTTATTAAATAAAATTAGTTGCAAATAGATGGAATTAATTTTCTACCAATATCAATAATTAGCAAGGTAATTAGCTAATTTGCCGATTTTTATTTTAATTTTGTAATGATTGTTTTTATGGCTTAAGGGTTAATTTTTTAAGAAGATACATACGTGTTTTTTTTACCGATCTAATGTAGAATAGCAGATGTTTCAAGGCACTTATATTTTCAGTTAGTAACCGCTTTTTACCAACTGCCGTTTTGAAATATGTCATAGTGTACCATATGCCGTAGTGCACCATATGTCCTTTTGCAATATACCATTTTAAAATTTGCCTTATTGTGCCAGAAGCCTTAGTATATGATATGCCGTTTTGAAATATTCCGTAGTGTACCTTATGCCTTAGTGTACCATATGTTGTTATAGAATATGCAGTTTTGAAATAAGCCGTTTTGTCATATTCCGTAATGAAATATGTCAAATCGACCGGGACCCGAAGAAAATAATATTTATAATAATAATTTTAAACATATATATTAATAACGTCTTCAACTAGTGCTTCTAAGGAGCCCAAACGTCCTGGCAAACGTAATAGTCACCGTTTGCGGAGAGGATTCTAAAAATACATAGCGGCTTGCCTTCAAACACTCCCAGCGGGTATGACCTGTTACTGGGACAACTCCGAAGATGTAAAAAACACATTCATGCTTATGTAATAACTAATGACAATCCGGATAACATCCTGGATGAAGAGAAGCTGGGGTTTCCCAGTTGGAGTTAGGCCGGCGAATTGTTGACACTGCAAAACGATCTGTATTTATACCGTTCTTGCTTTAGTGCCCTTTGATGGATGGTACTTTGATGTGTAAATGCAGCAACGAGGAAACCTAGAAGTGGCTCTGACACGAGGTTTCCTATATGGAATACATTTGGAGTGGTTGTCGCCTATCAGTTGGTTCCACCAAAGCAAGTTAGCATGCTTTGAGTTGAAGATGCTGCCTGATATACCGCAGACAGATTTAACGCTTATTTAGGAACCTCATCTACTTGATAGTTCTGTTTGTGGGCTTAACTTTCGTACTGTTAAAATTGTTTCTATGAATTCTGTCGTTAAAACGAGAGCTTGCATTTATGTCTCAATGATATTAGTGCGTCTCTTGTCCAAGAATATATTTCAGCTAATTTTTCGACCGTTCTTCTGTGTGTCTGTCTTACGACTCTATATAACCCCTTCCTTCTGCGAACCTTTCTAAACGCCTAACCCGGGGTAAAAATAAAAACAGTCCGCTATTAATTGTATGGGGCGTCTGTTTAATTATATAAGCTGAAATACGCAACAAAGATAGTGAGCCATATTTTATTTTAAGGCAGCGGATGGGGATTTAATCACACGCCAGGTTTGTGGAGGAACCAGTTCTACAGCCTAGAAAAAACCTTTCCCTACAATTAACATTGGTAAGAGCGATGTGAAACTTTCCCCGCGTTCTTCTGCCATATTTCATCGAATAAATTCCGGCTATTCTTCTGGTAAACAAAAACAAAACAGAACAAAAAAGCTCGATTTACCACATCACTATTGCACATTTCATCGGATAAACGGACTCCAGTTATTAAAGTTTAGTGGATTGTGGTGCTCATCACATGTTTCTTCTAATAAACGGATTGTCGGATTCCAGCTAATCAATTTTAACGGAGCCGATACTGTATTGTGGTGCTTATCGCACATATTTCATGTCAACTTCATCAATCAAAAATCAATTTGGTCAAGTTAATCAATTTTTACAAAATCAATTCTACCTTGTTGTGGTGCTGACACAATATGCAAAGTGTTTTCTGGTGAGCCGACTAAATATCGCAGTTTTACAGATTTCCTTTGACAACCACATTCATTAGAGTTCTGGTGCCAAACCATTTGAAAATCTTGAATTCCTTGCTGCAATTTATGAACCAGGCTGGTTCAATCATTGAGATTTGTTAAACTCTGAAGGATCTGAAGGAAACGAAATTTTAGTGACCACCAACATGCTAAAATCTTTATTTATGTATCGATTTACTCATCAAATTAGCGAATTTGGGTTTTTCGCTTATCATTCCTACAGAAAACCGAGAATTATTTTTTGAGTGGATTGTATATTTATTAAGAAAAGGAGTTATACATTTTAAGGTCAGAAGCGGCCTATTGATCGTGCATTCGCCAAACCCTGACGGCCCTTAACAACGTGTAGAGTAATTAAAAATATGTTCAAACTGCTTACGATCTAATCATCGAAATCACAATTGTACTATTACAGCCTATTCCACATCACTAATGCTCCTTCGAAAGCTCAAATGTTCCCATTAGACAAAACTTCATCTAATCATCCATCATAGAGTATAAGTCTGCCTCCATTGAATTTTGATCTCGATTCAGCAACTATTCCGGTTTCGAGTATCAGCCGATTATTCAGCATATGATCCAATCAAATGGTTTATTCCATCTAACATCAAACTCGCGAATCCAACATTCTTT
The DNA here is from genome assembly GCA_958295665.1 of Tipula vernalis. Classification (NCBI taxonomy): domain Eukaryota; kingdom Metazoa; phylum Arthropoda; class Insecta; order Diptera; family Tipulidae; genus Tipula; species Tipula vernalis. Next base: position 164,690,280 of record OY282560.1, on the reverse strand, counting down.
TCACCTCAAAAAATTTCAGGCATGAAACTTGTAATCTAGGTGTTGCGCATAGGAGGAAGGAGATGATTTAGTCCAAGATACGATTTTAAACAATAAGTGCGAGCTACGCAAGCCTTTTAATGCTTTTTTGCATGAGTAAGTTTCACTATTGTGTGCGCTTAAACCTTAAACCGACCAATTTTCCGTTAGAGCTTTATAAAATTTTACTTAGATTTCGTTCACCAGCATATGCGATAAGCGCAGATATCACAAAAATGTAACGTCAGGTCGATATTCACCCCGATAATAGATTTCAATATATTTAATGGCGATTTGATTCGAAAGATCCTTTGCTCAGGCATAAGCCCAAAATCATTTGCTTCTTTTTCAGCTACTCGGTGTTGAAATTTTATATCTAAGTTATTAAGCCGGGTCTGAATAGTTCTTCGTATAAAATTGAATAATTCACGCTCTGAAGAGTTCCTTGGGTTACATCATTTGCGGATGGATCTCTTAAATAAAATAAGAGCCAAATTCAAGGAATATTGGAACCCAAAAAATCATCATATAACCACCTTTGGAATAAATATAAAATATTTTCTGCAATTACGGAAAGCCCGAAAGAAAATTACTAGCTAATAAAATATACATATTGGACATATTGGATTCTTAATTGATTGTTGGCGGTCGGAAAGGTTACACAGTTACAAGTGTGAGCATACGCGTTTCGTTCGGATTGGTTCACGAAAACAGCGTTTAACTTCCATAACAGTGAGCAGAATCTTTACATTCGACCAAACTTGATGAAATCTTTTCGATTTTGCCTCTTCAGGAAGCTTCCATTGAGACGATTGGACCTTACTTTCGACGTATAATCCATAAACTCTTATTTTATCACCAGTTATCTCCCGGTTGACCAGTGTTGGAACATCGCTCATTCCATTCAATAACTTCTGAGCAATATCCGTTCGGTATTGCTTTTGATCGAAATTCAAAACAATTTCGGAGCCAATTTTGCTGCCACACGTTCCATGAACAAAACATTGGAAAAAAGTATTTTGCATGATCCAAATGATATACCAACATGATCAACAATCTCTCTGATAGTGATTCGGCCATTGTTCATAACCATGTTGTTCACCTATTAGACGATGCCGTTGGTTTTTGGTGTGCTCGAGCATCCAATAAGATCTCTTTGAAACGGTTGTACTAGAAATGGTAACATTTTTAATACAGTTGTGCACTTCATTCTATTCTTAGAGCAAAATTCAATAAAAATTCTTTGCTTAATTTTTTCCACAAGTAAATATCGCCGAGCTCACCAACCCACAAATAACTTTTCGACAGCCAACAATAAACTAAGCATCCGGTACTAACAGAAGACTGTAAATAAACCATTTTTCATTCCCTTTTACATTAAATTAATCGTAAATTACGAAAACGGAGAAGTAATCGTTTTTTGTGGTGCATCAATTCGAAGAAAGTCGATCAAATTAAACCGCATGTTTCAATCGGACATTGAAAATCTACCTGTGTAGTGCATACAAATCGTTAGAAGTGATAAATATTTCAGTGAATAGTCATAAAGAATAATCAATAATTGCAAGCACTGTCGTGAATGAAAAATGGAAGCTTTAAAAAGGCAACGTGGTGTGATTAAGGGTTCCATGGCAATTATTCGCATATACAAAGAGCAATCTCGAAAAAGGCAACGTCATGAAAATTGAGAAGCAGATGTTTACCGAAGATATGTCAGTGGAATCCGATCTATCGGAATTTGAGGATACCTACTATGCGGTATTGGCAGCACTAAACGGTAACATTCGAAAGCGCAGTCTAACCACACCATTGATGTCTTCTCAGTTAAATAATACAACCATCCACTATCCATAATAAAGAGAGCTTAACAGCGGCCAGAAATTTCAGTATTTGAAAAGTTTAATCAAAGGGGAACCGGCTGCTTTGATCCATCATTTTCCCATGACCGACGTAAATTATCACGAAGCATTGAAAAAATTAATTCAGCGCTACGATCGGAAACACATCAGAAAAATGACGGATGCGTTCGATGAGGTCATCAGGGGACTCAAGGCACTAGGCGAAACGGCAGAGAACCGAGATCATTGGTTAATCTACATAGTCCTTAGCAAAATGGATAGTGAGACGAGAGAACTATGGGGACAAGAAATGGTCGGAGCAAATTTACCAACATTTGATGAGCTGCTGGAATTTCTCAATACGCGAACGGATACGTTAGAAACAGAAACAGGCTTCAGCCAGAAGATGCAACCACGAGTACCGAAACTGCGAGTATTGGCAACAACGACGTTTCCTGAGTGTTCTGTACGCAACCAAAGAGTATACGAATGTAAGTCAAAGGCGCGGTGTCAAAAGTGTCATCGAAAAAATCACTCTATGCTACACGAATCAGTGGTAGATCAATCAAGTCAAGATGTCAACAATCGAGCGACTGCAGAGGTTAAGAAATCACAGGGATCAACCGATTCCATAACGTGTGGCAACACATCAGTACACACTATAAAAACTATTCTGCCAACCGCCATGGTAAACATCAGAGATCGCCACGGAGAATTTCATGCATTTAAAGCACTTTTAGATTCAGAATCTCAATCCTCGTTCGTGTCGGAATCATGTGTCCAACAACTGGCATTGCAACGGCATCAAGGGCGAGTATTAATAAAGGGAATCGGCGAAACGACTGTTGGTCAAACACAAGGTAAAACTGAACTATGGATAGCTCCCACTACAAGCAACCAACCCGTATGGAAAACCGAAGCATTCATTGTATCCCAAATTGCCACCAAATTAAATCAAAATAGCAGTGTTTACGATGGCGAGATAATATTAAGCGACATACAACTAGCCGACCCAACATTCAATGAAGCGAGCACCGTAGACTTACTACTTGGAGTCGATGAAAACAGTATTTGGATGCGTAATAGCCGGGAACTAGCATTAATATTAATCAACCAGAAACAAAGAATTTCAACATATTAATTGATATTGATCGTAGTCTGAGACAATTTTGGGAAGTTGAGGAAATACGAACCACTTACAAGCAATCAACTGAAGAAGAAGAAGAAGAAGAAGAAGAAGCATGTGAGAAACTTTATAAAACTACTACGTCCAAAGGGGCAGCAATACGAGCAGATTTACGAAATATAGCACCAGAAACAATACCATGCAGGAATTGGATTTCTAATTAACATGATTCGTCGAAGATTTTGGATACTGAGAATGAGACAACTGGCTAAATTAATAGTGTATAAGTGCATCTCATGTTTTAAGCAAAAACCCAATGCAGAATCACAAATCGTGGGCAGCCTTTCCCATCCATTCGACAAAGTTGGCGTTGACTACTGTGAGCCATTCAAGGTTCATGCAATCAGAAGACGAGGACAAATTCCATCAAAGGCATATGTTTGTATATTCATTTGCCTTAGTACAAAGGCAGTACAACTGAAAGTTTCTTTGGAGGGTTAAAAAGATTAATTTCAAGAAGGGGGGCTCTGCAGCAAAATATATAGCGACAATAGCACGAATTTCATTATTCATAGAGCCATAACGTTTTTTTTCGTTTCTGGAATTAATTGCCTCTCTTTCTAAATGCTGTTTGAACTTCATGTCTTGTATTTTTTCTAGAATTTCATGGTGTCGACGTTGTCGACGTTTAAAACAAGATGATTCTGCATTGGAAAAAATTTTTTTTCTTCGACAAAGGCGCCTAATATTTTTAGCCCAGGGCGCATTTTTACCAGCTTCAATCGATCAATGGATAATATTCCCTTGTATATGCGAGCAGACTGTTGTTCGCCTTTCACATCTTGCACTAAATAACGATCATTGCCAATATATTTAACGATCTCTTAAGGGCCACGATACTGATAAGCCAATTTACGGCTCTCCCCCGTCGCAGGTGCTTCATTTTTTACCATTACCAAGACCTTGGGATTTAGCTTCGGAGCTGTTCGACGATGTTTGTTAAATTGCTTGGACATAACTTCCTTATTTTTCTCCAACAAACTTTCCACGTCTTGTACTTCTCGTTCAATTCCATTGTCTTCATTAGCAACGATGATTTCATCTATGAGTTGATTTTGCTTAAAGTGTCTCCCTTCGTATCTGAATATTATTATGGACGGCGTTGTTTTTGTGATACGATACTCTGCATCGCAAATTTGATGTCCCAGTGCCGATTTTCTTCTTCGGATAATATTACCAAGCTGGTTGTGATGATTTGATTTTCACGTTCCACCTGAACATTAGCCCGTGCACACGCACTAGCAATTTTCGAATGTACAATATCATGAGTTACGCAAAACTCACCAAACTTTCCCGAAATAAACGCAGCACCCTATCAGTTATCAATCTTACGAGCTATCCGTAATGTGCAATAAAATTTTGGACAAGTTCTAGCGTAGATTCTACTCCAACATCGGGGACGGCATACAGAACTACATATTTACTGAACGCGTCGATCATTGATGCCACGTATTTGTTCCCTTTGGTGGAAGTTGGATATGGTCCGATGTGATCCGTCTGCTTCTTGAAATATAAACATTTCAAGCACCTGTTGGTGTATTCTGTGACAATTTTCCGCATTTTCGGAAAGTAGAAATTTTCCTTTAATTTCAGCAGTGTTTTATCAATTCCCATATGATAAACGGATTCGTGTGCATCTCTCACTAGATCATAACCTAACTCTTCCGGAGCTTATAATCGCCATCGTCCTTTAGTGATCTTGTATACTCGGCATTTATACATCGTAAAATGTTCATGCACCTCGAGATTTCCTTTTTCCAGTTCGTCACGAATATTCATAATGTTCTTATCACCACGTTGCATTGCAGCAACCCAATTGGTTGCACTTTCTATTCCTAAAACAAATCTGTCATCTGCATCTAGCTCGCTTGGATTCCTGCTAAGAGCATCAGCTACTAAATTGATTTTCCCCTACACGTATTCGATTTTATAATTAAACTCTGCAATTCTTAGGAACCATCTAGCGATTCTTGGATTCATTTCCCTCTTGTTTGCAAGAAGTTTGAGACTGTTACAGTCAATTCTGATCACAAATTGTTTTCCTAGTAGGTATACGCGAAATTTTCCGAGTTCAACTATAATCGCTAACGCCTCGAGTTCAATAGCGGAGTATAGGCTTCTTCTTTAGACGTCTTCCGACTAAAATAACTAACAGGCTTTAGGAATCCACTTTTTTGATGCTGGTATAAAACAGCGGCAACGCCCAAAGCACTTGCATCCGTATGCACTTCCGTTTCCGCATCAGGTTTAAATATGGTTAACACTGGTTTCTGTACACACAAACTGTACATTTTTGCCCAATAGTTCGGATAACGACCTCGCCAGAATTGCGAAATCTTTAATAAATCGCCGAAAATAACTTGATAGGCCATAGAAACTTCTAACTGCACGTACATCTTCCGGCGTCGGGAAACTTTGCACTGCTTTCACTTTTGAAGTACCTGGTTCTATTGAATTGAACGAAATCCCGAACCCTAGGTGCTCAATTTTTCTGAAGAAGAATCTGCACTTACTCAGGTTTAGTGTTAACCCAAATCTTTGAATTAAATTCAGGATTATCTCCAAATTGGTAAAACCTTCTGCCACTGATTTAGACGGTATGATGATATCATCTAGGTATGCCATTGCGATGCTGATATAATAACCCGTTGAAAAACAGCTGGACTATTACTAAAGCAAACGTCATTCGCTTAAATTGGTAATGTCCATCCGGCGTAACTATGGCGGTGATTGGTCGAGTTTCCTTTGCGACGGAGATTTGATAATACCCACTATGCAGATCCAAACTTGTGAAATAACAATGATCACGCAATCGATCCAGCTGATCATCTATGAGTGGGAGAAGAAAATGATCCTTTTACGATATTCGATTTAATGCCCGGTAATCGACGCACATTCTAATCTCAACACTCTTTTTGCGCACTAATATAATCGGACTGGCCAAAGGAGAAACGCTGTCTTCAATAATATCAGCCTCCTTTAATTCCTCGATGATTTCTTTAACTTTTTCTCGCTCAATAGGGACAAGCCTATATGGTCGATAATATACTGGCTTATCACTAACGAGATCTATTTTGAAACTAGTCATGTTAGTCAAGCCCACCTGCTTTAAGTTGCGCGCGTTTAAATTCCTATGCTCATTTAGCATTACGTGAAGTCGGTTCGCATCTTCACCCTGTAATTGCGTTTGAATCTCATCCATTTGAATCGGCTCTTCGTTCTTCTCAATTGGCCCTAACTGCTCTTCGCTCGGGCTGCATGATTCTCCCCTTGCGATTAATTCGTTTTCTTTCAGTCGTATTCTCTTTCGTTTGTTCGCACCAAACAGCATAGAATTACTTCGCCACTTTTCCTAACACTGCCTTCAATGCAAACTTCCTCATTTTTCAGTTGGCAGTTTACTGCAACATATGCAACAAAATTCTTTGGTATTACTGTTACGTTCTTCGCCCACGCAGTACCCTTTACCGTTGGTGCTACGAGATCATTGTCTATTTTCGAAATCGTTAGACCACTGTTATCACTAATAATTCGGATATTACTTCTCTCGGTGAATTGGTGTCCGACCAACAAATCAATTGATTGTACTTTATTCGGCACGATATAAATATCAACATTCTCTAAGCAAACGTCATCTATTTCTAGTTAACACTTGGCACATCCCATTACCTTCACATATCCTCCTCCATATCCTTTAACTTCTTTAACGTCCGGTGAATCGTACCTTATTTGCAAATGATCAGCCAGTGTTTGTTATAACAATGTGTAACCACTGCCCAAGTCAACATAGCATCGAACAAGATGCCCGTCCAGCAATCGGTCTTTAAAATACTTTGCGTGCATATTAGTATCGTGCATGTTATTGACGTGAATCACAGAACCAGATTTGGACGTGGTTGCTGCATTATTTGGTTTTTGTCCTGATTATTCTCGCCTTCCAGGACAGTTACTGGCGATGTGCTCGCTCGATTGACAAATGAAACAGGCGCCTCGTTTTACGTTTGGACACTTTGATGCGTAGTGCCCTTTTGCCTTACATTTAAAACAGTTAATATCGACTGACTTATGTTGTAATAACTCTGGCGGACTGCTACATTTCGAGGTTGGTCCCAAATAAGTCATGTAATCAATGCTGTTCAAACCTCGCACTATCCAAAAAACATGTGTATGATCCGGAAAACCGGCTTTATTCACCAATGATAATTTTTTGTAGTAGTAATCGGTTATGTTTTGGTTTGGACTCCGATTGTAATTTTGAGCTTCCATAACCAAATCAATTTCACTGCGGACATTTGGAAAATTTTTAATTAACAATATTTTCCATCCTTCCCAATCTCGTTGTTCTTTGGCCACAATGTTTTTCCACAATTTTGCATTGCCGCGAAGAGGATAAAATGAATCAACGCGATTTCATCCCAATTGTAAAATATTCCATTATTCTCCATGTGTTCCACATAGTCTTCCATATCAATTGTCCCTTCTACTGGGTCATATTCGGGAAATATCGCATACCCTCATATCGTTGTCGCCAATTATAACTGATGTCATGGTCAGAATCCTCGAGTTCCTTATTTCCCATATTTAAGTTATTCGCACTAATTTCGCCTATGGTACCATGTTTACTGTTTTCAAGATCCGTAGCACTCATCTTTTCACAATCACAAAGAATTCCAGCAACTTCCGATAACCATGCGTAACCACACCAAAAGAAATTATTTATCCGCTAACCAAAAAGGATCCAACTCGCGCACAATAAGTTATTTATCCCACTTCTGATATTTGTTGCACCAAAATTATCAACAATATTCGAAAACCAGTCTTCCACTATGTCCGCACAACTAAACTTCAATAAATCAAACTCCGATGGTCACAATTATTTTAGATTTTATTTTGGTTAATTTTGCGTCTTGCGTGTACCGCGTTTTCCTTGATCTTTATTCTCTGTACTCTCTTTTTCTGATTGTCGCGCCGCTCCGTGTTGAGTTTTTGCAACATCCTGGCCATATACACAAATACGACAGGATAACTGTCTCTATATACACAAGGCTTTCGTTTAAACTTTAATTCACAATTTAAAATTGCCACACGCTGTGTGTCAATGGTAGAAAGCATTGAGGTTTAAATAACATGCGTCAAATTTTAAAGTGGACCATTTTTCTATATATGATGATTTTTAGGTCTATTTTTACTGGACTATTTGGAAAATCATTTTTTTTTATTTCAATTCACTCTGATTAGGAATGAATAAAGCCATCGAAACTTCGGTGCATAAATAAGAGATAGTAAGTTAATACCAACAAATAAATTATTTTTAATGTTTCTTACAGTTTTGAGAGCAAAACACTGCAATCGTCTTAAGTATATAAGCTTCCTCTTATAAGAGTAATTATAAATGTTCAACGTAATACACAATCAACAACCACTAGACATTGTGTCTTTCACTACAGAATTAGGCTGTCACTTGCTGTCGAGAAAAAACATATTTCACTTTAGCTATAAACATGATTGTTCAAATATATGAACAAAAAACGATTTCAAAATCCGGATCCATACACTTGACCTTCAAAAATATGTAAATATCTGTACAATAAAATGTATGCTAATTTATGTAAAATATCTATCTCTGAAAATTTCTATTTTTCATTTCATTGTAGCTGCGGTCTGTATGCATTTATCATCATCATCATCAACATCGTCATCATCAATATCACAAATATGATAATGATTTGTGTGTGATCAACAAAATCAATAAATTGAATACACAACTTTCCAAAACAAAACAAAAAAAAACCATGGCAACTGATTCAACAAAACCTCAATACAAATCTCGTACAAGAAAACGAATCATTTTGATCATGGTTATGATCAATATGAAATGTACTTTAAACCAAAATTTTTTATTGTGATCATTTATCATGGTAATCATCATCAACATCATTACATCGCGACGACGTACCTACATACATAAATAACAACAACATCAACGAAATTGTATTTACGACATCATTCCCATAGAATTATGAAAAATCCCAATTTACTACAAAAAAAAAAAAATTGTAAAATTTTCATTTTCTCTTGTGTTTCGTGTGTATCTGTGTGTGTGTTTGTTCTTTCGTTCCATTCGAACGTGACACAAAAATTAAAAAGTGAAGACGACAGGTAGTTATGTACATACATACGTTCGTATAATAAGAAAATAATTTCACCGCGCCGCGATTCGCGATCACATCGTGCATTCAAACAATTAACATGAAATTGAAATTGAAAGCCAACAAACGATACTATTTATAATTACAATCTAACGGATAAATAAATAATGATCAACCACGTGCGAATCGTATCTTATTATTAATCCCAACTCGTCATGCATCATCTAATATGGAAACAAAACAAAAGTGAATTAAATGATCTCAATCAATTTTGATGATCGTCATAAATTTGAAAGACTGTTGCTTTTTTTGTTGTTTTCAAATAATCGTAACATAATGATGTTGTTTAGAGTTAATGTTTGATGAAGATGAAAATCAAGATGAATAAGGTAGAATATATGATCTTTAGATTAGAAAAATTTGAAAATGTAGAAAAAAAATGTTTTGTTATTTATGTTTTAGTATAAAAGAAAACAAAAACCCAAATTAAGAATGGGACACACAAACAGATGATTGAAAGTATTTTTTGGTTTGTTTGTTCTTGTGGTTTTCATAATGGGTCTATACTTTGGTAAATATTTAATAAATGTAAATCATTAATTAATGGATTTGGGTAAAAAAAAAATAAAAAATTGTCATTTAAGTGAAAGCTTTTATTATGTACACATACCATATGTATACATGTGTGATTTATGTTGATCAAAAATGTGATCGTAAGTCTTTTTTATTTGTTTTTTAAGTTGCTTGATTATAATCAAAATGATGCGAGGTTATTTTATTTTATAGTTTTACGGCAAAGTGATAATTAAGTAAAACTTTGTGTAAACTGTGACATAAAAATTAGTAACACGAACACATAACACTATAACTAAATAAATTTCACTTCGACGCGATAAACCAAACATATCGATTTCTACAATATATTGATTGATTTGAAGTTTGGAATATAAGGCTGGCTGCCCACCAAATTAATCAAAACGTTTTAATTGCCTTTTGATTTATATAGAAAGCAGGGTATTTTGAATAAATGTTTTACGTAAAATGGTTTTGTCCGATTTAATTTAATTGCTTTATCCGAATGCCGTAATGACCCCGAGTCATTTTAAGATTAACAAAAACCTGTATTGAATATAATTTGGTGGGCTAAAACTAACGTTAAAATTTTCGTTTTTTGTACACTCAATTAACTGGAAAATTAATTATACTGGTTAGCTTTACACAATTATGAAGCAAAAGCACTCGTTTAAGACTATATTCGAAATTTCAAATCAAACCTATTGAGGAGGAAATCTTTTCAAGCGCCAAACTTCGCCGGTGCGACTAGAATGACATTAACTCAAGAATTGGCTACTTAGCCTGGTTTTAAATCTTTATTCTACAGGATTTTTAATTAAGATACAAGATGTTGAGCTGATTTTTATTTCATATGAAAGTACAATAGATACACACTACACACACCAGTGAGCGCTGAATTCAATTTCCCATAACTTTTTTGCATACATCAGCAAATATTTCAGCAATTTCTGGCACGCTGTGCCGTAACGAATTGTTTATTTTTGTTTAAAAATAAATTTGGACCAATGACGCCTCCAGAATTAAATCCATACAAAATAGTCAATTTTTGTCGATGTATTAGCGTTTCGTGAATGACTTCGGGTTATACATTTGACCAAATCCGACAATTTTGCTTATTAAGGAAGCCGCTGAACCAATATGAACTTCATGGCTCACAATGATTTTGAGACGAAAATCAGGATTATCGTGAAGTTTGCTTAGAGCCCAATCAGAGAAGTTATGTCGCAGTAGATGGTCGTGCGGCTTCAGTTCTTGGATTAACGCTCAACTTCTTGCGTAAAATTCGCCATAGTGACGTTTGGGTTTCTCATTTACACTAGAGATTCTCAAAACGGGATCCCGGGATCCTGTTTTTGTCTCAAACATGAGACCGGGAAATCCCGGGATTTCCAGGTTTTCGATTTTTTTTATGTACTCGTTTAACTATATAACGGAATAGGAATACTATATAACAGCAAAACCTCAATTTAAGAGCCTAATTGGGGATTGGCCTTTCTCTGATTTTCGATTGTCCTTGGTCCGAATAAATATCAGTATGTTTATCCGTTAATAGCATTTTCAAATCAAATTCAGGCCGATTAAGATGAAGTTCAGCATGCACGATGGAAATGGGATCCTAAAATGAGTTTTAGAAGAAGTTCTGGAGTATGACCAATTAGCCTTAACCTTTTACGTTGAAATTCAGCATGCACGACGGAAATGGGATTCTCAAATGATTTTTTCTCAAACTTCTAGGAAATGGTTATTTATGAATGAATGTAAAGAAACGGCTAAGTTCCTTTCCAATTGTATATATTCCAGAACTTCATCTAAACCTCATTTTAAAATCCCAATTCCATCGTGCATGCTGAATTTCATCATAATCGGTTGAGAAATCACCAAGTTCCTTCCTAATTCGCTATTTTCCAGAACTTTATATAAAAATCATTTGAGAATCCCATTAATAAACGGTCAAGTTCCGTCCTAATTGGCCATATTCATTGTAGGATATCATTTCGATCATACAAATCGAATTTCATTATAATTGGTTAATAAAAAACCAAGTTCATTCCTAATCAGCCTGAATTTGACTTGAAAATGGTTTTGATCGATAAATTTCCATACGGGATATTTAAACTTTCTACATTCAGATTTAAAAGCAATCGGGAATCAGAGACAGGACAATCCAAAATTAGGCTTTAAAACTTAGGTTTTCCGGTAATCCTAAGCCGTTGTTTAGTTAAACGAGTATATAAAATAAATGAAAAGCGGAAAATCCCGACGGTTCCCGATCACACTTTTGATACAAAAAACAAGATCCCAGAATTTCGTTTGAAAATCCCTAAATTTCCTATACGAGTTTTAGCTAAAAGACTGCTAACACTAAGTAAATTTAAAACCGGGAAATCACAGGAAATCCGGGATTTCCCGATCATACATCCCGTTTGAAAAACCCTAAATGACACTCTCATGTACAGCCACAATATTCTCTACACTCCTCGAATTTCTTTGTCTTATTGGTATGGCAACATTGTGAAGTAAATATGTTGATAAGAATTTTTGCACAAGACGTTCAGCCGTTTGTCTTATAGTTGGACGATTATAACGACTGAAAATTTAGACTAGCACACGTTAAGTTGTGCTAACCAAACGCGAACTTTGATAAAAAATTTGGATAATTTGTAAACGTTGTTGAAGTGTGTCCAAACAAAACCGGAGTGAAGTTCAAAACATACACAAAAAAATCTAGTGCAAGGATTTACTTTTTTAGGAACCCTAATGTCCCCTCGGTAGTCTTGGCGAATGTGGTGGGAGGGACAATAGTCGAATGATTTTCATCGGCTCCACAACCTATCACAGCACCCACTTTCTGTCCACTGTGCTGGTCATGTGTTAGGCGGAGGTAGGGGGTGGGTGGTCACGGATGGATATATATTATGTATCCAGGAGTGACTCGCAAGTGCATGTACGACCTCCACGTGGTGACTACTGGTAACTAGGAATTTTCCTGGGCTAATGTACAGCGCTGAAGGAGTAAACCTTACACAAATCCCCAAGTCACGGTGGAGCAGCATATGCCAAGGAATGAATGGTTAGTAGGTAAACTAATCTCTAATATGCGGACTCTGGATACCAGGCGACCTCCAGTTTTAATCAGCCTGACCCTTGTATACGGATCTCTGCGAAGGTGGACCGTTTAACTCTCCGGAACTCGTGGGAACATATGAATATAAATGATACAAAAGAAAAAGAGACGGACACTCTCAAAAAGCCAATAGGTATTACGGTTGGTGGCTCAAACCTTAAAGGTGGAGTCACCAACGTAGAAACAAGAAGGGTTTTGAAGGCTGCGGTACCGGGTACCAGCGGAAGCCGAGGGCCTGCCGTAGTAAAAGGGAGCTTGGACCGTAAAGGGCAAGCTACCTTCGCAGTAGGTTCTTCGGTAAACGCGGCCTTGGCACTTATGCCGGCGACTGGCGCGAAACGCCGGTACGGCTAAACTCCGTTTTCCTAACGGTCCTCGGAGAAAACCGGGGCCACCTCCATCTTGTAGGGATGCATGATGGGTGGGAGAAATGTGGCAAGGCGCGAAGCTGGCAGTGGTTGGCCGGATAACCTTGGGGAACTGATACTCGAATCGGAACGGGAAAAGATCGGAGTATTACTGGGTTATGATGCAAATGCGCACCATACAATTTGGGGTAGCACCGACATCAATGAAAGGGGTGAGTACTTATTTGATTACTTATTGGATATTAACCTTGCAGTGTGTAATTTGGGGCAAGAGCTCACTTTTATTATTAGTAACAGGCAGGAGGTACTGGACGTTACCTTTGCATCGGACTTCATTATACATATGGTCAAAAAATGGCGGGTGGCGAAGGAGCACTCCTTCTCGGACCATCGGTACGTGACGTTTAATATTGACATTCACCTTGTTACCCGGAAATGGAGGAGCTGGATTTCCTGGTGGAGGAAATCACAAGCGTCTGTAACTTGTCCTTGGACACTGCTTGCCCCAGGAGAATACCTAGAGGGAAGCAGAAACCGGTATGGTGGTCCAGGTAGCTGGGAATCCTACGTTCAGGGTGTAGGAAAGCATTCAATAGAGCAAAGGGCTCTAGGGAAGCTCAGGACTGGGACTCCTATAAGGCGCACCTTAAAAAGTATAAAAATGAATTAAGGAGGGCGCGGAGGAGGTTTTGGAGACTATTCTGTGAAAAAATGGAAGGTGTTTCGGAGACTTCGCGCCTCAGGAAAATCTTATATAAGAGTCCAACGAGCCCTAGTTACTTAATCAAACCTGATGGGCTGTGGACAACGTCTACTGGGGAATCACTGGCGCTTCTGTTGGATACCCATTTCCCAGGTAGTGTGGATGTGTCGACGGAGCTTGACGGGGAGGGGGAAGGAGTATCGTCGGGGTGCCCGGAGGAAATCGTGTGCAAGAACCGGATCCTATGGGCACTAAACGGCTTTAAACCCTTTAAATCGGCAGGCCCCGACGGTATCATCCCAGCGGAACTGCAAAAACACTCGTCGATCATTCTCCCATGGCTGGAGGTGATCTTCAGGGGGTGTCTAAAACTGAACTATATTCCTAGGAAATGGACGGAGGTTAGGGTGATTTTCATCCCGAAAACGGGGAAGAATTCATAGGCCTACCCAAAGGACCTAAGACCGATAACTCTATCATCCTATCTGTTGAAAACATTGGAATGATTGATTGACGTGTACATACGTGCAAAAATAAAATCCAGTAATTGGGCGACTTCTCAACATGCGTACTGGAAAGGGAGATCTGTGGACACGGCTCTGCATTCCCTGGTGCGAACAATTGAGAAATCAATCCACTCGAAAGAGTACTGTATGGTAGCCTTCCTCGATAAAGAGGGCGCCTTTAACAATGTCAGGACGGAGGCAGTTCGGGAAGGACTGTCTTTCTTAGGTGTGGACGACCGCTTAGGGAGATTGATAAATCAGATGCTAGAAGGCAGGATTATTAATGCGGATATGGGGGAAACCACCATTAGGAGGCAGGTAGTTAGAGGAACTCCGCAAGGTGGTGTCCTTATCACCTCTTCTCTGGAACGTAGTTATCAATGGATTACTTTTGGAACTGGAGAGGGAGGGAATAGGAGTGATAGCGTATGCAGATGACATGGCGATCGCGATCTCGGGGAAGTATCTAGGCACGATTAAGGAGGTCATGCAACACGCGCTCGTAATCATTACAAAGTGGACCAGCAAATGTGGGCTGGGTATTAATCCATCCAAAACAGAGCCGGTACTCTTCACCAAGAAATTTAAAATTCCGGTAGTCGCCCCTCCTACCTTAAATGGCACGGCACTGGCCTTTACTGATAAGGCAAGATTACTGGGCATAATGTTGGATAGTAGGCTAAATTGGATGCCCAATATTTTAGAGAGGGTAAAGAAGTCTACCATGGCTCTGTACTCCTGTAGGAACGCCGTCGGTAGGAGATGGGATCTAAAACCAGAGCTGGTACACTGGCTTGTCACCGCTGTAGTCAGACCGATTCTGATGTACGGGGTGAGTGTGTGGTGGCCAGCACTAGACAAGAAAACTTATAAGAATAAGATAGAGAAGGTACAGAGAACGGCCTGCTGGGTCACTAAGGACAACCCTACATGTGCTCTGGAGGCTATGTTCTACCTTCTTCCTGTCGACATCTTTGGGAAGCAGAGAGCGGCAACTACGGCTGGACGACTCTCTGCCGTGTGTGAGTGGAAATGGCCTCAGACGGGCCACTCGACGATTGGCAGGTCGTTGAAGGCAGATGTGGAGAATAGTAACTACACAATACCGGTTGTATGCTTTGAAAAGGGTTTCCGGACTCTTCTCCACTCAAGGGAATCCTGGGGGAACAGGTCAATAGCAGAAACTGGTTGTATACAATTTTAGACTGACGGCTCCAAGCTAAACGGCAAAGTCGGAGCAGGAGTCATTTGTGACAAATTAAATGTGAATTTATTCGTTCGTCTTCCTGATCACTGCAGTGTGTACCAGGCGGAGGTGGTAGCGATTGAGGAAGCGCTGACTTGGTTGAAGCATAATGTCATATCCAAAAGGGATATAACAATATATGTAGACAGTCACGCGGCAATCAAGTTGCTGGAATCAGTTTCTCTGACATCCGTGGAGGCATTGAAGTGCCGCTCATCTCTTAACGAGATGATTGAGCAGTTCAATATCCAGATAGTCTGGGTCCCCGGTCACTCAGACGTACTGGGGAACTGCAGGGCGGACGAACTGGCAAGGCAAGGTACAACTCTCCAATTGAAACCGGAAAGGGCAAATCTGGGGAAGCCCATAGCCGAGATTTTTAGGGCATTTGGTAATGAGGCGATAGCCTCGGCTAACCTAACCTAACCTAACCTAATCTCCCAAAGTTGTGAGAGAGTTACTCAGGTCAAAATTTTAAATCCGATGATGTGCATTAACAGCAAAGACAAGCTCAGGTAGCGCCACAACAAGCGCAGGTCAAATGTCCAGCGAAGGATAAGATGGAGGACACGGCAAACACAAGAATCTCTCCATCGTCTGAGATAAGAAAATGAAGCCCGAAAGTTGCAAAGTCGTGAGAGGCAGACTCTTACGAATCGGTCAGACGATTAATAACTATGCAAGAAAGTGAATGACTGTATAGAGTCGTTAGATATATAAAGAGTACGATGACAAACAAATATATATTTTGAACGATAAGTTACTAACCAAGATTGTGGTGCAATACTACCAACGGTAAAGTGACATTGGAGAAGCCAAAATATACGAATGGAATGTGCAATAAATACTGAAAACTACTCTCAACCACACTAAAAATGGCTAAATTCTAGATTTTCGATAATCCACAAAAACGACTGAGCGATTGAATTTGTCAAAAAATGACCGATATCTGCCACAGATCATCCAACAAATTTTGGGATTTTGAATAGCTGATAGCCATCGCATCGCATATTGGCATTGAGACACTAAAATTCTCCGACCGATTGTTAATTAAATCGTGATAATGAATCAGGATGGCAGCTTAATTGGTGGAGTTGGGGTATCGCCGCAAAGCATGCAGTCACTGAACTCGCTGCTTACGGTGAATGGTGCAGGTGTAGATTTTTTTTTACAGTTTCTACAGGATGAGACTGCCATTTGAAAATGTCACACAACTAAGAAATGACCTTATGTACACTCAGATCGGGACCAATATTTCATGCCAAGTTCTTTTGGTATACATACTGACAGCGGACGTATAAAAATGCATCGTCAAATTAATGAGTTATCTGAAAATAACTACCAACCCATTCGTTGGAGAAAAAACGAGAATAAGCCCTTGAGGATTAAGAGATTCCGTTTAATGATGAAAAATGGTATACGGCAGGTGAATCGTAATTGGCTATCAACATGAAAGCCCGTTTTCCTTTGGAGGGTTCTGGGCGGAAATTGAATGATTACAGCGTAAGATTACCGCATTTAATCAACCCGTTTACAAAAACAAAAAAAAGTCGAACTCAATATCCTGCGGTACTGAAAGTTTTATAAGGGATGTCCTCATGTTAAAACCTTGTTAACCCACAAGCCAAGAGTTATGGGGTGAAATCTATATGTTGATGGTCCCCTCGGCTCAAATTCGATTTCCGATTTTGCTGTATCAAACATCGGCCATCCTGATGTGACAACTCCCGGTGGAAAAATTAGTGGAGAAAAAAACTAACTTTCGGTTGAATCTAGTGGGTGAGGTCGTATACTCCAATCAATTAATCAAACATCCTCCAGCCTTGTAAAAGGTAGGTTGAAATTGGAAAAGTAAGTAGTATCGGATAGAGTAGACCAGCAACATTATCCATCATTTGTGAATATTGATCTGGATATTTTTCGTTTTTCAAATCAGGCGAGAAATGCGGTTGTCATCGCAAAATGCATCATGGTCTTCGACCTATTGGGGTTAATTTGTTCCGTAATCATAGTGGCTAAGATGTTCCAACTCTAGGAAAGCCTTATGAACCTGCATGTATGTAAGACGTGGTCACAAAAATAGTAAGATTATAACCAAAGCACCAATTTTGGTCATTAAATGAGACTTGAGAGTTGCGATTTTCTTGTACATACAGATGAACATCAGTAAATTAGCACCCACAAAATCTTTAACGCTCTGATCATCCAAGATCAATTGCAAATTTAGCTTTACAAATTTTGATTGCCATTTCGTTTGTTAGAAATTACGACGATCGGTTCCGTATCGCGAGGAGCAAACAAATCTGATAAATACCACTTTTTCTAAAACAGGGAATCGGAGTTGGTAGGCACCTAAAAAGGCTCGTATTGAAAACAATGACATAAACAGCCTTACAAATTAGTTTTTCCATGTGAAGATTCCCCCCCTTTAGGGCCCAGGAGAAGGTGAATCAAAGACTTTATTTAAATAATGACATTAATGAAGGATAGCTAGCAAACCATGTAAAAACAAAGCGATCCTAAGCGGAGGGTTGGGATGATGCAACACCAAGGTATTTTTCCTAAGGTGACCTGCGTTCAGCGAAACCAGAGTTATCAACTATGGAAATGTTAATCGTGTTCAAGTTTACCAAGGACTGGGATGGATAATCCAAGAAGGACCTCTAGCGCTTCAGAAAATGGATGGTGAATAGCTACTAAAAGATAACTTGCATGTTTTGTTAAAATATTGCCTGTCGAAAGTTGGCTTAGTGTAGAACCCAAAAGATAAGTTGCCGAAGGCAGAGGATGTTAGTCCCTCAGAAGCAAGAACGTAGATTTGCTCTAATTTCCCTTAATTTTAAACGTAATTCCTGGTTACATGGAAATTCAACATTACTCACCACACGTAGAATTATTCACCATTCCGAAACGGCGAAAAACATCTTTTCTCTGAAATGTGATCGATTCTAAAGGTTGTGAAAATCGCCGTTATGGCTTTGGTAGACAATATTTATACCTGTCACTTGCAGTTGTCGCAGAGACTTGAAAGAGGTGCAGTTTGAAAGATATTGGTCTAGACAGACGCCCGTCTTGTGTGTACCTGTTTGACGACATGCAGATAGCATAGGAGGTGATATACTGTATTATTATGAAAGGCGTTAGATACACCGGCTTGGTTACTTTGGGAAGTTGTTTACATGTGAAGAAGTGTTGGAAAGGTTTTGATCTAGGGTCGCAAGAAAATTCTAAACTCCTTTTTATATCTGCTTTATAAAAATTCACAATGAACATCGGTTTTGTAGAATCCAAGAATTTTAGTTCTAACACGTTATCAAGTTTATATTGACGATTACGAAATATAGAGAAAGCACTACCTATCGGAATAAAATAAAACTGTAACTACAATAGAAAACTAGCACCAGCGCTCGCAGAACGACTAAAATATGGCATAGGGAAATTTTTTTTGCGTCAAAGTTGCAATAAATATTTGGTCTAAAATCACATTAACGGTTGATATTTTAGTGTGTGTGTAACATTTTATTGAATGGATTGATTATTCTGTACCAACAAATGATAATTTCGATAAATTGGTCAACAGCACGAATGCTGCAAAAATTTTGGTAGAAGCTCAAAAACCATTGCATTTGTGTCGAATTTTCGGACGGGCCCGGGCGGGTTCGATCTTGCCCCAAAGTTTGGTTTTCTAGTGCCTCTTGTGCACACCAAGAAACGACTAATATTTTGTTCATTTTTTAAGTTGATAACACTAGATTTTAACGACTAACGACCCACAACCCATCTCATTAATCTTAATGTGTTTAAGATCATTACTTAATTTCTTTTATAAAATCGATCAATTGATTGTAATGTGCGATCACTTTCTAATGATTTTAATATAACAACGAAGAAGAAGACATAGTTTGTGTGTATTCATCAATATTTTTTATTTTTTTTTTTGTTATGTGATATTTCGGGATGGGTATCATCGACCTATTGTCCGACGCCGCTTTTAACGAATTATTTTGATACTCAGATGCATTACGCGCGCGTTTTTTTATCTTTTAGTGTATAAAAAATTTAAATAACATTTTCTTGTGTAATCAACCGGCTGACAATAAGACATACACTCATGAGGTGTAACACCTCCTCCTTCGCCCCGTGTGTATACTCTCTCACATGATAATCATAAACGAGTTCGGGATTTTTTTTTTTAATTATATTCTTCACTCATTCACCTTGAACCCTTTAATTTAAAATTTAAGAAAAAAAAAAAACGAAATTCAACAACTCTACGAACTATTTTTTTAGGTACATACTACATACATGTGATCTGTTAAGAATTTTTTTTTATTTTTTTTTATTTCTGGGATGATCTTAAAGATGGTTTGAAGATGATGAATTCTGAATATATATAAACGAAGTACTTAAGACATTTTTTTTTTTTTTTTTGGTATTTTCATGAAAATGATTTATTATTTTTTATTTAATTAGAATTTCAATTTGAGACTAAAAATTAAATATTTTACGTTGGATGAGAAGGCGCGCGCGTTCCTATTCGTTTATTTTTCTTGGAAAGAATTATGATTATCTGTAGCACTTGTTACATACAATACATATATGTGTGTACTAGTATGAAGAACTCGAAAAGACACCTTGCGTGTTAAATATACATTTTTTTAAATAATATTTTTAATTTGATGCAGCAAGTGTCAGATATTTCGGGACTTAAGACATCTCAAAAAATCTTTAGAAAGAAGTATGTTAAGAAATGTTGCATGCATGACTAAAAAATTGAGATGTATATATCGCGATCTCTTAAAAGAACCAAATGCACTTACACTATATACATACTTAATTTACATAACAAATTTGACATCTTGATCGTGTCCGTTTAACTTACCTGTAATTAAAAGAGAAACAAAAATTATTAACGTTATATAGATTATTAAATTAGAATTATAAAAGTGTCTCATTTGACATTTTGAATATTAAATATTCCGAACTTACTGTGCGGATAAATTATTTAGAGTGATTGCGCGCCGGGTGGTCGAACATTCAATATTAGGAACTTATATGTAAATGGAGGAAACAAGTGGCAGTTGCAAAAGAAATTATTGCAGTCATAATCATTCTCTTTAAGACAGTTCCCCAGAGACTGTCCCCGGTCCATTCAAGCAAGAAAACAAGAAATATAGCTTCAAATGAAAAAAAGGCTTTGAATGAAGGATTGAACCAACAATGAGAAGCGCTTGCGACCACAAACTAGACCACTTTTAGCTGCAAATTTTCGGTTTATCTTTACAAATTTTGGACATCTTTGTTCATTAAGCTAATCACTCATAAATGGTAATTAAACGCATCCATTATTGAACGTGTTCACTCTGAAGTTTGTGAAGATTGAATTTTTGGCCTGTTGCATTTTGATCTGGGTAATATTCAGTGTATACATAAAGAACAATGGAGCTACCACTAAAATACCCTCCAAAATTGACTGAAATTGGCTTTTTTCAGATTTTCATCAAAGTTGTGCCGATATCTTGCAGATTTTGGAAGTAGACTAGGAGGCAAGGAGGTAAACAAATAGTAGTCGAACCAAATCAAATGGTTAAAATGGTCTAAGGACCAGTTAAAATGGTCTAAGAACCGGTTGCATATTAGAAATTACACGAATTAATTAATTAGCATTCAAAATTAAAGTAAAATTAGTTTACACAGAAATAGAGCTGTGTGAATGTCGTGAAGAAGAAAAATTGTAAGAGAATTTGTCTGTATTAGTATGATTCGCTAGAACATAACGCACAGTACATTCTGTGTATATAGAATGTAAATTGTGGTATAATCAGTCCAGTCGCCGCGGCCTGATGAGAAGATTAATTTTTTCATAATCATAAGCTCATCAGTTCGAAACTGGATTAAATTCTCTTACAATCTTTGGAACATATTAAAATCATATAAATTATAAATCAAATAAAAGTTGATGATAAAATGTTTGAAGATGCTGGAATTTCAGAAAATACAGACTTGCCGGATGTTCAACAATTATTTTACCACGGCGGACATCGAGCTCGGAATATTAAAGAAAAAGTTGGCTTTTGCAACGAAAAAATTGACATTGCATGGAAGGCTTTAGTTTTAAAGTATGATAATAAGCGTAACAGAAGTAACTAAATTAAATTCATTGAAAAAAGATTTTTCTATTGAGATTTATAACTATTGAGAATTATACTATGGTAAAATTCAGGAGTTTTCAAAGATGTTAAGGTTTGGCAAAGTCCTATTTACTGGCACTTCCATTCCAAGTTTTTTTCAATGACCAGATGGTAAATGGACCACTACTAGCATAGACTCGTTGGAACTCCTGTTGGAGACTGACCTTCCCGGTTATTCCGAATTCGCGCCTGCAAGGGGCAGATAGCCTCTTAGGTCAAATTATTAGTAGAAGTAAAATTATGTGGGCAATAAATAGTTTTAAACCATATGAGTCGTCTGGATATCCAACAGACTATTGTCTAGACCTACGCATGACACATTCCTAACAAATGGACTGAAGTGAAAGTCTCACACTGCAGTCCTAAGGACCTTAGACCTATTAGCTTATGTTCCTTCCACTGATAAACACTGGGAAGCAAATAGAAGCTCAAAATTAGTGTAACCTGTTGCTAATATGGATGACGTTGTTATTGGCGCCTGTTATAAATATTACAGTACCGTTAGTGAACTCGTATAAAATGCCCTGTACATTCTTACCATATGAGTCAAAGTTTTTGGTTGAAAGCAGACCCACACAAAACTGACCAATTTCTTCCCACTTTAAATGGTATCAGCTTGACCTTTATAAATATACGAGTAGATAAAGCGAAGTGTATAGGTCTCGTTTTTGATAGCACATTAAATTGGAAGCCAAAGCCTAAGCAAGCTATACTTATGCGAAACTGCGATTGAGAAAGGATGGAGGCTACATCGTAAACTGGCTGTAGACCGCGGTAGTCAGACCGATTTTTTCGTATAAGGTAATAGGTCAACTAAAAGCTGTTGATGAAAGTTCAGAGAACTGTCTCCCTGTCGATTAGCAGTACACTGAAGAGCATATCCACCCATGCCCTAGATTCTCTGGTACTTCGGACAGTTTTAGATATCTAGGACAAACAGTTGGCAGCATATAATGTCATACACCTGAAGTCCATCTCAATGTGGACCTGTAACTGTGCAGGGCGCTCATCTGTTCTGTGTAACAAATAGATTCTCAAAACTATCTCGTCAATTAAATTCTAGCGGTTCCTCAAACAACAAATCAATTATCGAGTCAGTCTGTAAATATTTTAAGGTGATCATTATCGGCTAAATTAAAATCGGTTTATCCAACATTTAATGTTTGAATCAAATAGACATTTTGTTAGGTGCAGAATTTTTTTTTTTTTTTGAAATTTTAATTAACAATCAGCTAGTGGACCAATCCAAAAAAGCAAAAAGTTTTCGGGTGGATTGTGCGTGACAAGTTGGAAGAAAGGTTGATCTGCATTATTGGTTCTACATTTCGTTCATTTGGCGTTTTGTGCCAGCTGATCTAGAAATACCTCTCAAAATTAGTACATATTAGTATATGTACTGTTTAGTACATCTAATATTTAGTACACAAACAAAAGTTACTTTTTAAATACCAAATTTATTAGTTATGCTTAAAATGTAATTTTTATTTGAGTACTAAAAATTTAATATGTGAAAACTATTTCTAGCCCAGCTGTCACAAAAAGGCCAAATAAAAGAAATTAAGAACCAATAATGCGGAAATAGTTTTTTCTGAATTTATAGAAATAAATTAGAAACAAATTTTAGCTTTGTACTAAATAATGGATATTTATTTAGAACATACATTATTTAGTACAAAGCTAAAATTTGTATTTTGAACGCACCTCATATTTAGAAAAATATTTCGAACATAATAATTTCCCGTAGCTGCACTTTAATAATGGCTTATTAAAAATATAAGTCGCCTGGATATTCAGCGTGCCCCTAATAATTTGCCAACCCACTGTAAATTGCAGGACCTAAATTAGAATTTAACGCACCATTAGTGTTGTCAAAACAGACATCTCTTCTTCCACTTGTCAAAGTGTGTCACATTTTCACTAAGTCCTGGCCCCCGCTCCTTAACAACATAATGGAGTTATTGGGGCCCATGAGATTTATCAAGCGTTTGAATATTAGTTCAGTTTTTCAAATTTGCAAAACGATACATTCCTACATTTGTATCACTTTGACGTTCATAAACATCAAGAATTTCTTGTTTACTTCATTTGACGCGTGTTTGTTTTTACAAAATGAATCAATGGATAATTGAGCCAATCGACTTATAATTTCTCATTTACATTTCAAATTAATTTTGCAATTTCGGCCGGATTCTCATTTAGAAATTCTCGTTGCTTTCCGATTTCATATCTCCTTATGTCTCGGTTTCATCTTTTGATCAATTTTTAAAATTTCCCGACATTATTGGAGTTTAACTTGGAGATGAGATGCGCGATGTACGAGGCCTAATTATGATGATTCGGTGTTTCGAAACAATCAAGTTATTCAAGATTATTTGAATATATTTGAGATTGTGAGTTTAGTTGATTGCTCGATTTTACGGGAGAATCTTAGAGCCTATTCGAAGAATAAATCTCATTGTTTGATATTTACGAAATTATTCGACACTATTTGAGGGTTCCAATCTAATTCAAATTTTGCATATCGTTTGTAATAATATTGATTGCCACTAGATGTCATTGTTAGTTCTATAATATTGTGACGGTGACACCTAGTGTGTATTAGAATAAGTAAAACTAATAGCTCAATGTTTTACTGTACTAAATGGAATTTTCCATGATAAAAATTGTTACGTAATGTTTCTACGCTATTCCAACTGGAAAAGTCGTGAACTTTCGAGAAGCTTGGTTTGTGTATATAAAAATGCGAACAAGATCGAATTGGATTATTCGTATTTGGAACGCGATTAAACTTGTAAGATTATTAGTAATATTTGGTAAGCGATAGTATAAAGATTAAAAGGAATTAAAAAGTGATTTGAAAAGTGTTGTAGTGCGATAAATAAAGTAAAAGTGATCAGTAAAATTTAAGAATAATTTATATAAAGTGATTTTGTGAATTTTTATTGATAAACTGTGTTGTAATAAATTTTGTGAAATAAATAAATTCGTTGGTGATAAATTGAATTGAGTTTGTATTATTCACAATCCAGTGATACGAACCTTGATTGACAAGGCAAAAACGTAACAATATATTTTAACCATGTATATCGAGTAGTTTTAGTCGTACGTCAAACAGCCTCAGGGCAACAAGAATAAAATAAAATACGCATGAGATTAACTGTTAAATGAAAGTCTTTTAATTTACAATAATTGCCACAATTATTACATGGTGTCAGAAGGAAAATCGGGAATATAATTGGAAACGAAGTTTAATAAGCGGATTATTGAAAATTAGTGAATTTTTGTGGATTGTTTATAATGTAGCGGTGACGTCACGTTGTGAAATAGCGGACCATATTGCAACTTGTGGTGAAACGAGTCATCGTTGTAAAATATTTATCGTAAATATTTTGGATTAGTTTTGGAAAAATCGAACATTAACACAAAATAATGTCGAACGAGCGGTTACCAGTGGAATTGGATTGCGCGAATTTGGAAAAGGGGTGGTTAATGTGGAAACGTACTTTTTAATGTATATGATGGCAAAGGGGAAAAAATGTTAAAACTGAATCGGTAAAAATAGCAACATTTCGGTGGTTAATTGGTTCCCAGGCGATGGAGATATATAATACATTGTTTCGGAAGTTTGGAAACCGTAAGCCGGATAATAATAGTAATCGAAAACAACAACAACAATCAATTAACTGGGATAGCTCAGGTAATTGTGTACAAACTAGTGATGGAAGTGCGAATAGGGTTATTAAAGTAGATCTTATTTATAGAATAAATTCAAGTAATATTGCCAACCGTATGAAGCGATGGTATAAGGAGTATCAAGTAGGAAATCAATTAGTTAAGTTTAAACTCGACACTGGATCTGATGTGGACTGCATTCCGAAAAAAAAATTTTAGAACATTGAAAACAAAATTGGAAAATAAGAATGGAAATTATTCGGTTTATGATTATAATGGAAATAAAGTAAATGTTTTTTGGAACGGTCAAATTAACATGTTTCGATTAGAAAGCCAAAATGGAATGGTATTCTCACTTTATTGTTGTCGATGACGTGTGTGAACCGATACTCGGTCTCGAATCATGTGAACGATTTGGATTAGTCAAACGAACTGATGTAGGTTCTGTTGCGTGTTTGTCACAAACACAAGGGGATTTTTTGAAAAACAATCGTGATGTCTTTGAAGGTTTGGGTAAATTTCCGGGAACGTTTTCGATAAATATGAAGGAAAATATTCAAAGCCGGTTCTTCACTATAAGAAACGGATACCAAACTCTTTGTGGGATAAATTGAGGTCGCAGCTTGATAGAATGGTACAGGATGGAATCATTTCACCTGTTGATTACCCGACTGACTGGGTTAATAATTTACAAATAGTCGAAAAGCCTAACTCAAATGAACTGCGAATTTTTTTGGATCCGAAACCACTCAATGAGTGCATCAGGCGTGAACATTTTTTGATTCCAACGATTGATGATTTGACGTCTGGTTTGGCAGATAAACGCGTTTTTTCAGTTTTGGACTGGAAGAGTGGCTATTGGCAAATGGAATTGGACGTAGTGAGCTCCGATTTAACAACATTCATGACTCCGTTTGGGAGAAATAAATTCAATCGCGTGCCATTTGGGCTTACCGGAATTATTTTAACGTGAAATATTTAAAATGTTGGGAGACATTGAGGGACTGATAATTTATTTTGATGATGTGGGTATTTGCGCGAAAACGGAAGAAGAACACGATCGGATAATGGAAAAGGTCATGGAAAGGGCGCGTAAATACAATATTAAATTTAACCCGGATAAAATTCAAAAGCGTGAGGTTAAATTTATGGGTCATATCTTTTTTGAAGGAAAGTTTAAGGCGAATTTAAAGAATCAAAATTCATTCAAAATTTATCTAAGCAATCGGCACATTTACGTAGACTCACGCGAAACGATGTTACATTTGAATGGACGGAAAATCATGATCGGGAATTCAGGGAATTACTTGATATCGTAGCATCGGAACTGGTGTTGGCGATGTATGATCCGAAGTTGCCAGTCATTGTGCAAACGGATGCATCTAAAGATGGATTGGGTTGTGTAATTCAAAGTGATCACAAACCTTTGGAAACATTGGTCAGGCGGTTGATGATGTGACAATGCGGCTTCAGCGTATGCTCATGTCACTTTGGAAATATCCAAAGATGACTGTTGTTTACAAGCCGGGTAAAGAAATGCTTGTGGCTGACTGCCTGTCACGGGCCCAACTATCGGAATGACAAGAAGACACGGATTTATTGGGAATCATTCATTCAGAAATTAAATCGGCGTATTTATCAAAAAAAAATTATAATTTGTACCGTTAAACCATTGAACGAGATGAAATTGTTTTGCGAGTTTGTCGATATGTAGAGAACGGTTGGCCGAATTATCATCTGCTGGACGATCTGAGCCGTATGTTTCACAAATTCAAGAATGAACTTCATTGTGAGAATGGCTTACTTTTTCGAGATCATCGACTCGTGATTCCAAAAGAATTACAAGGTAAACTTAGCAAATGGTTACATGCACCACATTTGGGAGTCGAACAAACTCTTGCACGTACAATAATGCTTTATTACTGACCTAATATGAACGGTCAGATAAGGGAAATGGTTGCATCTTGTGCCATTTGTGAAAAGTTTGCGCGTAGTAGCAAAAAAGAAGAACTAATTCAAGAAGAGCTATTCGGGATATTTAATTGTTGAACATTTGAAGAACAAAACAGCGCGTCATATCATTGGAAGATTGAAAAGTGGGTTTGATAGAATCGGATATCCAACTGTAGTAAAATCGGATAATGTACCATTTAACTCACGGAAATTTGAGGAACTTGCAAATAATTACAATATGATAATGAAGTTCTCGAGTCCTCGGTATCCACAAAGCAATGGATTAGCTGAGAAAGGTGTTGCGATTGCTAAAAACATTTTGAAACGTTGTGTTGAAGATAGAGACACGGAAAATTATCAGCATCGAATTTTAGTATATAACACAACTCCTGTGCCAAGTATGCGTTTGACACCAGGCCAGTGGTCAAGACGAGAATGCCGATTTCGGATTCATTGTTATATCGAGACAACCTAAGTGAGGGGATCGTTCAAAACAAAATTAAAGAAAAAAGAGGAAGGCAGAAGAATTATTATGGCCGGAATGCAAAAGCACTGCCAGTACTAAATGTGGGTGATCTCGTGATTTTAAAAACAAAATGGAAAAGTTTGGAATTATGGTTCAATTGTTGGTAATGTGCATGGTCGATCATACATCGTTAGGGATAATTTTGATAATTAGTTTAGATGCAACCGACGGTTCACCGCCAAGACTAAGAATAAAGAAGTGAATGGGGGAGAAGTAATGTTTGAAGAAAATGTTAGATGTAATGTTGCGGGTCAGGATAATTTGAAACCTATTAAAATTGTACCGCCACTTGGGCGTAACGTACAGGAGAATGTTAATGATGGCAATGAACCAAGTATTTGTGATATGGATGACCCAGCCCGACCAACGTTGAATGAGAGTAATGCAGCATCAGATGAATATCTGACCGCTAGTAGTTCTGATTCACAATCAGGGTCAGCCGATCAAGAGATACCTGAACCAGTTGTAGCTGATGAGTCGGGGGGTCAGAGAACTCGTAGTGGTCGCATTCGTCGTCCACCTCAGAGATATGGTTGGGATTAAGTTAATGTAACAACCATTAGATTTAAATAATTTACTAGTACTTATTTGGATATCATGTCAATTTCAAATTTCAATTTCTTTCAAAAGAAAAAACCGTGTATTAATATTGGTTGCCACTAGATGTCATTGTTAGTTCTATAATGTATTTTAACCATTTACATCGAGTAGTTTTAGTCGTACGTCAAACAGCATCTGGGCAACAAGAATAAAATAAACTACGCATGAGATTAACTGTTAAATGAAAGTATTTTAATTTATAATAATTGCCACAATTATTAAATCGTTTTGTTCAACTTAGCCTTAACTTGCTTAATTGTTAACATTATGTCGACAAAAAATTCGATAATTCCACGAACTTACAAAATGTTCGTGCGTTTTCGAGATTTGTTACAGGCTTTCTGAAATTATTCACTATGGTGAATATATTCACTATCGGTATGAGATTATTCAAATTTTTCTGCGGTAATCGAGATTATTAGAGGCTTATTTTAGATTTGTTAAGTTATTCAAAATTTTTAGGATTATTCCAGAGTTTTAGAGATTTTCGAATTTATTTGAATTTGGTATGCAATGTTTAGCGGTAAGCTTTGAGTTGTAGGAATTTGAAGAGTTACAAATAGATAAAATGTCTCAATAGTGGTATTTAGTAGATTTTTTGATATTATGCCAAAATTTCGTTATTTTTTCGATTTCTTATTAGAGCGTATAGGAAGGACTTCCTTTGGTTTTACATTCTTACGGATAATTCGATATTTGAGGACTTTCTTATGGTCATATAATGAGATTATTTCGAAATTATTGATATTTTTCAAATTATATTCGATGTTTGCGACGCTTTATCGATCTATATATATATACTTATATATATATGTGGGATCTGGATACGCAAAATAAAACACAGAAAAATAAACAACTTATGGTATATACCACAAATTAAACGTTTAATGACAAAAAAACCTGATGTACATATACAATATTTTATTTATTATAACAACGTTTTTAATATCGATATATTTCTCTACCTGTTGTAAGCTCGACTACCTCCTTTTTTATCCCAGTACATCGATATTTATATAATGACAATCCCGCTATTTTCTGCAGTCGTAACACTGGCTGATCAAAAAAGGAAAACCCTACAACTCGGCCGTCCTGCGTTGTTCGTCGTCCCGGCGAACATTCATTGTTTGTCGTTACTCTCACGGTTTTTATCATCCTGGGTTTTTGTTGTTCGTGGATTTAATCGTCGTGGGTTGTAATCATCATGGGGTTAAATCGTCGTAAGTCTTGATCGTCGTGGGTTTTAACGTGTTACCTATTCGCACTTTAATCCGTGATATTTTCATAATTTCCTCCATCACCGTGGTCTCGGTAAATCCTGATCCAAATTGTGTTCTTTTTATTGCCACAATGTCTCTAATCTCGTACTTGATCGCTTTCTTTCGACGTCGATCGTAGGTACGTTTATTCTTCTCTTGTACCTCTTGAAATTTTTTTTTAGCCTCCATTCTCGTCTGTTCACGTTCCACCAAAAAATCGTTCATAATTTCTGCCTCGATAACTTTTACAATTTGTCGAACTTCCGGATTTCTTATTTTTACCCCAAACATGACCTCAAATGGTGTAGTGGCAATGCTTCTTTGCCAAGTCTGTACCAATTTTCTGGAGCACCAATGGACAATTTTGTCAAAGCTGGAATAACGACTTCCGTCGTGATGAGTGATGAGTGAAAGCTGAATCTGAAGTGAAGGCCGTATCTCTGTCAGCGATTATCCTTTTCAGAAATTGACAAAAAAAATTGACAAAATTGACTTTTTGTATATCGAACTTTCTAATTGTTTCAGCAAATGTCAACGTCTTCACGGGGTAAAGCCACACGAACTTGGAAAAGGCGTCTAGCTTTTGGCCTTCGTCGACTTCTTTCAACAAAACGCCTCTGTCCAGGAAAAACTTCTCGTATGGACCGTGGTCGAGTAGTTTAATGATCACCTTCAATGATCGTCTTTTTGTTGACCGGCTCGTATTCTTTCTAAGAACGCGTTCCGTGAGATCATGATAACAGGGTTCCGGCTCAGCGCGTCAACATGCCGATCTTTGAAACTGGCCTATGGTCTAACTTGAACTGATAATCTTGTAGCATTAGAGAGTCCAGCCCGCAATCCTCGAAACAATTTCTTTTTTGTGCATTGTCATTTTGAAAGCGGCGCAGTCGGTTACGATTTTGAACTCAATGCCCAACAGATAGACCCTCAGTTTTTTTAAAGCTCCCACAATTGCAAGCACTTCTAGTTCGTAACTACAGTAATTTTCTTGGGCAGGTGTAGTCTTTTTGCTGTAAAAGTAGACCGGATGAAATTGGTTGTCTACTTGACTCTTTTGCATCAAGATCGCC
The DNA here is from genome assembly GCA_958295665.1 of Tipula vernalis. Lineage (NCBI taxonomy): Eukaryota > Metazoa > Arthropoda > Insecta > Diptera > Tipulidae > Tipula > Tipula vernalis. The sequence goes on along the minus strand of OY282560.1, from coordinate 164,659,292 downwards.
CCAAATCGCCCCATATCCAATAAAATAATTAAAATAGGTTTATCGATTACGTCCCACCGTCCCTTCAGTGATAACATGCTCTAAGTACTCAATCCGACGATAAAGAAATTGACACTTTTCAAACTTAAGCTTTAGTCCATATTCTCCTGCAACTTGCAACTTCTATATGCCCTCTTCATCTGACCTTGATGGGATTATAATATCGTCCATGTAGATCAAGATGCATCCTGGTGTCCAAATGGTGCTCTCTTGAATTCGTATTGACCGGTTGGTATTACAAAGGCCGTGTATTTTTGACTTCTCGACTGAAACGTGAAAAAATACATTTTCCAAGTCGAGCGAAGTAAACACCACCGCGTTGTGTAACCGGTCGATTTGGTCTTCTGTTAATGGAAGGGGGTACCTATCCATAACAATTTCCTTGTTCAACCTACGATAATCGATGCAAATACGCTTGTTGTTATCTTTTTTATTGACTAGAACGACTGGACTCGCGTAATCCCATTTTCTAACCACTCCGCTATTTGTCTATCCACTTCTTGTTTTTCGCCAGGTGACAATCGCCTCGGATGTTACCATATTGGTACATCACTTTTCAGCAAAATCTTCATTTGTACTGGACTCCTCGTCGTTGAAATTAGTTTGTACTGATTCACTAACGTTTGGATCTTGCTCATGCATTTGGAGTTCCCGATATTGAAGTCTATTTTACTTAATTCTTCTAAGCTCAAACACGATAAAAAATCTGCATCTGTTATTTTCTCAATTGTGACATTCTCTTTTCTCTTTTCTAACATCATTTCCCAATATAAACTTTAAATTGAGTGATAATTCTGGAACAACATATATCGTCGCTTCAACTTTGATGTAATTCATTTCCTGAGTCGCTCCGAATCCAGTCCAGCTTTACCACCTCTAGTTCGCTCAGTTGATCTTCTCGTACCAACGTCAGATCGCTACCCGTATCTAATGTGGCCAAAATTTTGTGATTATTTACTAAAATTAATTTTTAATTAACCTTTGTGTTATTATTATTATTTTTATTTGTTTCCTTTATTTGGTACTTCGGTTTCTTCGTTTTTGGACATTTATTTGACATGTGACCATACTCTCTACAGTTAAATCTTTTGGGACCATCTTCTTTTTTTCGACACCTGGCTACTTCGTGTCCCATTTTGCCGCAATTGTAGCATCTCATATTCTGCTGCCTTCGCTCAGTGCCATCTGCTTTAGCCTTTTCATCCGAACCGGTTGTTACCTTCGCCTTAAATTTTTCATACAGAATCATTTTGGTTTTGAATTCCTCGACCGAAGCTGCACCATAGAGCAAAAATTTATTTACCTCCTGATCATCTATCCCATTGATCGCGTATTTGATTACTGCTAAATCATCGATGTGGCCGGTCGCTCCTAATTCCCGCATTTCTAGGAAAGATTCTTTTAGCGATTCTGATTCTTTCTTTCTGCGTGAAGCAAGCTTGATGTGAACGTTAGCGCTGCGAATTCCGAAATTAAAAATTATCTGAAATGATCGAAAGAATTTAAATCGGTTCGAATTCGTAAACACTTTTTAGCATAACCAGTTAATGCATTTTTTGCGTAAATTAGTTTTTGTAACGGACTCCATTTTAATTCGTTTGCCATATTTTCTATTTCTTCGAGCCATGTTTCGACCTTGTAACTCGATTCGCCGTCAAATTCAGAAAGTGCGAACTTATATCCTTATAAGACAATCCGACCATTTCACTATTTTTCGCAAATGTACCTTTATCTAATATATCCACATTAACGCCGACCGACACCAAGTTATTATTATCGAATGATTTATCCGTATTCGACGTGGCTGGCAAACTTTTCTTCAACCTGTCGTTCTCGCGTCGTAAAACACTAGTTCACCTTTTAATTCGTCATCATCACCGTTAGAAGAACCGTTTACTATTGTATTGTTTTGCATGTGTTAACCACGCGGTGTTAAATTCATGAGACTCTGTTGAAACTTTCTCAAAAAATCATCCGAGAACATACTCTCATCTTCGAATTCAACGCTGTTCCCTTTCCTGCTTTTCCTCTTTTTTGACAGGCCATAATTTATAAAATAATTCACTAACTACACACACAACGTTTTTAAATACATTAATGTTTGAATCTGTAAATTTCCCGTTTCGAACTCAAACACAAAAATCACTTTAATAAGCACCAAATGTCGTTCTTTATACCGGTTGAGCCCCCAATTTTGTGGGTTCTGGATACGCAAAATAAAACGTTTTAATAACGTTTTTTAAACGTTTAAAAATTAAACGTTTAATGACAACTACTGATGTACATACATATACAATATTTTATTTATTTGATGAACAACGTTTTTAAAATCGAAGTATTTCTCTTCCTGTTGTAAGCTCGACTAGCTCCTTTTTTTATCCCAGTACATCGATATTTATATAATGAGAATCCCGCAATTTTCTGCAATCGTAACACCGGCTGATCAAAAAAGGAAAACCCTACATATATGTATATAGATTATATATTGGATTTCACTTCATTTGGAAAATGAATTAAATTTCCAAAAAGAAAATGTATGTCCCACAAAATTTAGCATCTAATTATTATTTATGCTACAGAACAAACAAAATATTAAGAATATTAAGATGGATTTACACCTACCATCTAGGATGAACAATAACTACTTGAATTCTCTATGAATTAACTAAACGTCGTCGTTAAGCTGATTAAATAACAAAAATTCCTTACCAAGTATCAAACATCTTCGTCTATTTTGTGATTTGTTTAATTTTAAGTTTGTTGACTTCCAAATTTGGACACATATAATTTTGTTTTGTTCAACATTTGTTTTTTGATGATTTTGCTAATTTGCGTTCATTTTTATTAATGCATCAATTGATCTTTTGCAAAAATGTTTGCACAAATTACATAACAATATTTCCAATAATTTGCAAACATATTTTAACCTCATTCGATCTACATTTTTTGGCAATAGACTTTCTATATTCTAATTTGGTAGCAAAGAAGATTAAAATGTTATTAATTAACATTTTAAATTTGATATTGACAAGATACCTGTGTAAAACATGAATTGGGGTTAAAATCAGCACAAATATTTATGACGGTTAATGATTAGTGAATTTTGGGTATAATCTCTTCAAACTTTGACATTAACTGCTGGAATTTTTATTTTATTTTTTATTTTGGTGCTACCATATGCACATCTCACAACTTGTTAATGTTGCATAAACACATTATTAAGGCTTGCTATATACGTTTGTATAGGATTTAGATTTGATTAGTTCAGATTTACCAGATTCTTTAGTCTTTAACTAAACCTAGAGTTAGAACACATTTATAAATGTATATTTTAAAATCTTTCATCTTTTATACCTATTTGATGGTAATTCTCTAATTTGAACATTAAATACGTTTTTGCTTTAAACATCCATGGCCAAGGCCAAGGTCTATTAATTTATTATTTTGGTTTCAGTGAATTTACCTAAATGGCATCACCAGGGGTACGATAGTTTCTCAACCGTAGATTTAATGCAAGTTTTTACCTTTATTTTAAACCTAAGACGAAACAAAATGTCATTCATTTCCATGGTCGCGAATAAAACGAAACATCTTGCAATCAAGTCAATGATATGACGATTTACATATATTGCTATATATATATATATATATATATATATATATATATATATATATATATATATATATATATATATATATATACATATATATATATATATATATATATATATATATATATATATATATATATATATATATATATATATATATATATATATATACATATATATATATATATATATATATATATATATATATATATATATATATATATATATATATATATATATATATATATATATTGATATATATATATATATATATATATATCAATATGAATGGAAAAAGTCTTATTGTAGAACATAACTTTTCTTCACCTTTATGAAATTACAGTAGAAGAGAAATTAGTGTAGGAAAGAATGAGGGCTAAAATTTTGAAAACTTAATGGTTGTGAAAAGTGGCATACGCATGTCGTTAATTTGCACAGACTTGAGACGTGCGTTATGTATATTATCTCGTAATTCTTCCAGTATTTCTTCCAGGCTTCTAGAAACGACCGCCAGCAGTTCAAAAACCGTCATCATAAGTGGCATATGTTTTTTGATGTTTTGTTTGCAGGAATGCGCTGTTAATTGATTGGATTGCAACAATTACTGTGGTTCGAATTTTCACTAACACAAGAAAATGGTTTTAATCATTCGAAAATGCTCTTTACGCATCTGAACTATCAATTGTTGAATGATTAATTGATAATTGAAAATCTCTGTATAATTCTATTTTATGTCTATTCCTTGGTAGTGAAATGCTCGAATTTTGTAGCAGATACTCAATGAACCAAATTTTCGATATTGTGGTTTGAACATTGTACGATGTGAATCTGCTTTATGCTGTTAGGATGTCTCCTTTGTTAAACTTGTAACGACTTCCATGAGTATTCCCCCTTATGGTTCAAACGTCAATCCGCAAGGATCAACGCTATTGAAATCCTACTAAAAATGAAATGGGTTGGGTTGGTATCGTTGTCTAAAAATGAGAAAATCCCAAAAAAAAACAAAAATCCCAAAAAATCAATTTTTTTTAAATATAACTAATTTTTGAAATATTATTTTACCGCCCCCAAACCCCCGCTTGGGCGATTTTTGGAAATTCTAACATTTATAGAGATTGGAGCATTTTGAAAAATGTATGTTTTTTAATATTTATTGACATACTAAAATAGAGAACTCCCCAAATCTGCTTAGCGTTGGACTCTTTGGGCAAGGATGACAGAAAATTATGTTGATTCCTTTTGTTTTCATGTAGCAGTTAACAAAAATTTAAAGGAGGTCTTCCTTTTCGATGGGGCAGTTTAATTTGTATTTTTCGTTATTTAGTTTTGGGATTTTTTCGTTCGGGAATATCATGATATTATCTCCTGGATAGCTTATCTGGTAATTTGTAGATTTTTATTTCGGTATTTTTTTGTCTTCTGGATTTTAACTTTTCAATTATTCTGCATTTTAAAATTTCTGCCCCAACAAGATTTTGAAATTTACATAGGCTTTCGGGATTTTGTACCCTACGGACTTTGTATCCTCGAGGTCTTGTACCCTCGAGATTTTGCACCCTCGAGATTATATATCCTCGGGACTTTGTACACTGAAAAAAATATATTGCATTTTATTTACGAATGGCGTTCATTAACCATAATTTGTACTATTAAAGTAAAAATAACTATATTTAGGTAAAAAAAAACAAAATTTAGAAAAATTCATGAAAATTTGTGCGTTATTAGTACGAATCACAGTTCATAAACTAAAAAATGGTTTAGTTTATTGTACTATACGTATAATACATTCACATGTTGTTTGCGTATTAGTGAAACTTACATGATTTTATTAAAAAAACATATTTATGAACTGTTCATAATATTTATGAATAAGACTATGATGAAAATTTATTTTAAATACTTATTGTTCATCATATTAACGAAAGTGGCTCTATAGTACTTGAATATTACGAATAAATTCATATGCGTAAATTACATTTTTATTTGTCCGAATATATCAAATTTCATAAATGCATAATATATACGAATTTGTTCATATTATTAATGATTGGATGAATCTATTCTAGCATATACGAAAATTACGTAAAATTAAATCATGATTGGGACAACGGAAGTAAATAAATTGCATGCGATTTATTATTAACTATTATCGTACGGCTTAAAAGGACCATTTACATAGTTTGAAAAATCGTGAAAAATTAAAATAATTTTTGTGTGTTGAAAATCAGATAAATATGGTATTTTATGTCCGTGTTTTTGCTAACTTAAATAAAATCATCACTTTTGTGATCGATAATTAATTCTTATTCCTTGAAATTAAAGCGAAAACACTTTTGTGTGAAAAACCCAAAAATTCATTGTATAAATAATGTGTAAATTTATAATTTATGTGATTTATTATTGTGTTAATAATACCTCTGCTTTTTTGTAGTGCGTCTGTAAGAAAATGTTTACTATTTCAAATTTTGCAGATCCCGCCATTCAAGATATTTCAGCAACACTTGGAAAAAATCATGAATTAAACTCGGTTTTGGAGTACCTATTTGGATTAGATCAGGTAAAAAACATAAGCAAATAAAAGTACCTACATGTGATTGTAATTTAATTTATCGATTTTACAGAACAGCAAATTACTATCGAATTTCAAAAGGAAAATGGGAGAAATCAACAATTTCGAATGTAACCTGTCAACATATGGCGTTTATTAATCCTAGTATATTTTTTTAATTATTAACTGTATTTTAAGAACAAATAGAAGAATCCAAAAAAATAAAGAAATTACAAAACGAAATTTTAAGTTTTTTATTTCTTTACCACTGTCCTGTACAGATTTTACGAATTTAGTCTTCAAACAACACAAAAATTTGCATTCTTACTTTGAATCACTATATATAAATATTATGTAATTTTGATTATCGATTATGAACCCGTTCCTGCATTTTATACTGAGCACTCCATTCTTCCTACATACGAATAATGAGTTTCTAACTTAAATGTATGAATTTATTCGTTAATGTGATTTACCGTTTCATTAGTATTATGAAAAATTTCATCTTATCTTCTATTTGTTACGTTAATAATAAGGACCTATTCATCCACAAATGCCATTAGCTGCATTAAAATTGTAACATTTTCGTATCTTATATGAATCGAATCATAAATACTACAACGTAAGTAGTCAAGATTAAAATATAAATTTTTATCTGTTTCACTATATTAACGTATGATTTTCGTTCTATTAACGAATGGTCGTATCGGCTCAGTTTTAACTGAATTTTTCTTGCTATTAATGCAGTTTTTGTCTACAATGATGCAGGAATTTTTTCAGTGTACCCTCGGGATTTTGATTTTCGGGATTTTGTCTCTCTACTCCAAAATCACATGGTTAATATCATGGGGTTTTCGTGGAGTTGAGTTGGGGTTGGGTTAGGGTAGAGAGTTAGCAGTTCAGTTGCGGTTTTGTGTGGTGGGAGGGGGGGGTAGAATTGTGGGTTGAGTTGGAGTTAGCTTGAGCTGATTTGGAATTTTTAAGACCATGTTGATTTGAGTTAGTTAGCTGAATCAAAATACACATGTAGTTTTTCGGCCAGTTTTGATTTAAGAGTTGAGTTGGGCGTTAGGTTTAGGGTTTAGCTGAGGGTTGAGTTGGGGTCGAGTTGGAGGTTAAGTTAGGATTGAGTTAAGTTCATGTACGTTTGCAATTTTCGGACCATGTTTTTTGGGGATTGAGAAGGAAGTAGGAATTATTTTGGGGTTAGGTTTAGGTTGTGTTGGAGATTGAATTGAGGGTTGAGTTGCAAGTTGTCGAGGATTGCGTTGAGATTGTTTTGAAGGTTGGGCAAATTGGGCTGAAATTGAGTAAGGGGTTAAGCGGTTCAGTTAGGAATTCATTTGGGAGTTGGGTTAGAGGTCAGTTGAGTTGAAGTATGCACGTAATTTTTCAGACAAAAATTCTGATCCCATCATAAGGTTACTATACAGACATTTTGTCTATATTTTCCTTTTAGGAGGATAACGAGTACAGCTTCCCATTCACTGTTAGCTGAGCATTTCATTTATTGGGCTTCTAAGAAAACGCAGTATTATTTCTAATTAATGGGTTTAATGCGAGTAGTAAACGAGTAGAATCGATCTGTTGTCCCCCCAAGTAAATGGGTTCTTCGTTAAAAATAGAAATATGTTGACTTTTAAAAGCTTGATATTCTCGTTGACACGAGGCCAAGCACATACATATGTGGATAGTGTTTTGGTGTCATGCCTGGCTACTCTCGAGAGATTAATGGGTTATAAAACGTTAGTATTTAGGTGGAATTTACCTTTGCGTATTTCAGTTTTGAACGTCCTTGACATCGTTCGGATATCGTTTATATATGTATGGATATGGATACCACAAATCGATAAAATACATTTCACCAAAAAAAAAACCCAGGTTACGTTAAATAATTTTGTTTATAACTATTTTATGGAAATTGTTTAATTAAATTTCCAAAATGAACTTGAAACCATTCACTTCACACACCATATAACGTTTTAATCTATAAATCCATATACCGCACAAAAAAACCCACTCGAACTCTCAAAATTACAGACAATTAACAAAATACGTATACAGGTATATGGTATTGTTGTAATTGTGCGCGCAAAGTGAAAATTCTACCGAAGCACAAAATTGAGTTCAAGAGTAATTGTTCGTAGTAATGCATCAAAATTTTATTGAATCTATCTGGACTATATGTAAGCGTCTGCATACAAATATAAAAGAAAATTTTCTCAAGCGCAAACAGCTGATACAATTTACCTTTATATAAAATTTGTTTTTCTAAGAAATTTATTAAAAGTAGAATTTTTTTTATCATTATTGTGATCAGCATTGTAATGATGATCATCATCATCGTGAACGGTTTGGTTTTTTTTGTGTGTTATTTATTTATTTATTAACATTTATGTACAGAGTTTAAAGTAAAACCAACAACTTTCCATTTTTTTTTTTTTTACATTTAACACAAAAATAACGTTTCTTCTGCAATGACTTCTTACATGAATTAAATTTTTATTTTTTTATTTTTTAAATAATAATAAATAATAATGGCAGTACGGTAAGATAACAACAACAACAAAAAACAACTAAACATCCGTTTATTGGATTTTGTTTGTGCTCAAAACATTTCTCTAAAAAGTGCGGCACAAATAAAATTAGAAAAGTTGAAGGAGTCGATTATGGTTCGATCGAATCACGATCCGAGAAACAATTTATAATCGTAAAATTGTTTGCGAGCTAATTTACGATATAAAAATTAAAGATCGCGCTCAATTTAATTCGAATGTGTGCACGTCCCTCGATCACCATTCAAAAACATTTTTATTTTTTTAAGTAGTATACGCGCGATGCGATGCGATGAATAATTCACTTTCTCTACCTGGTGATTGTTTATGATCAACCAAAAAAAAAAAATACAAATAATAATAATACAAAGAAATGCTTAAGACAACAAGAATGTGTCATGATAAATATGCGAATTTATTTAATTTGGTGGAGTGAATGGCGAAATATTAATAGTTATGATTAGCAAGACGGATTGTTTATAAGAAGCGAAATGAAACCCGGTAGACGATGAATTACTGTGCTACAAATTTCGTTTTCCGGATATTCGATAATCGCAAGTGTATATAATTTTTGTGGCACAAACACGATCCGACTTGTAATACAAATTTGGAAGCCGATAATCTTTATAAGCCGGCATTATTTTAAGTCGATTATACAATTTAATTAGTTATGCATATTTATACAAATAATTTGATATTTAGGTCTCATCAAACTTGATTTATGGATGTTTACAAATTTACATTTATGTAAATATTTAATTATAAGATGAGAGCGACAAACCTTACATAAGGTGATTTCATAATTAATTTTCATTTCTATCTTAAGACAATCTAAATTAGCTGAGTGGTTGCGGTTGTAACACGTTCAGCATAACCAAGATTACATTTAGTAGACCAATTTTGCTCAATGTATTATTATGTAGATCGCATATTTTGTATTGAATTAACCTCAGCGAAAGTTACAAAAGCTCGTACTTAGATTAGATGACGGGGGTGCCACTTAAATTCAAAATTGTGTCTACTAACTTAACTCACCAACTTACGACATTGGTAAAAAATATATTAACACATTTTTAATTATTTTGTATTCAAACTAAAATTGAAACTACTTAAGTTCCGCTTAGCTTGAATGATACTTAAACCTTAATCACTTAAACCACTAAGGAATTTTAAAAACGTTTAAAAACCGAAAATTCGAAAAAAGTGGTCGTTCTTGTGTATGGATTCAATTTAACATTTTTTAGTTTTATTTAGTAGATCTCATCGCACGTAATCGATACCCCAAAAATCAATTGTTCCAGGTTCGTTCTGAGGTTTTCGGCTAGGAGATACTTTTATCTGCATAAGGTGCCTTTTCGTTTCGTTAGTGAATCAAGTTCAAAAGTTATAATTGATTTTTATATAAACCTTTCTGCTCCCTCTTGGGCTCTCTCTGACATCTTTGGTACTCCTTTTTTATGACAAATTTAGGTCTGTTTGTACCTGTTTCCCCACTTTTGAGTCCTCTTAGCGATTGATTATCGAAGCTACTTAAAAGTTAAAAAAAAAATCGTCTATTTTTGGACAGTTTTGGTGAAACGCGATTTCGAAGAATCGCGCTTGGTATTTTTCTACAATTAAAGTCTACAATTTTAGCTCAATATTTGGGTGGTTTGCAATCAGGGGATCCCGAATTTTACAAGCCAACATATGTCGGCTTGTATCGACGTACAAGCCGACGATTTTACTCTTAATCTGTTCCTAAATACGTACAGGGGGTATTATTACCCAACCTTGACAACGCTTCTTGCAATATGAACAATTTTTAGAATTTGATCCAAATTCATAACTTCCCCTAATGTCGAAACCTCGAATATTCTCTTTAATCAAAAAACTCAATAATCAAACACAACCTAATACTAAGTGCAACTCATTGATAAAGCCTCTAACATTTTCCAGTAATATCTCGAAAATCTTAGACTATTTTGAATAATTTCGAAATCGCCGTTAAAGTTCATTAGTCGCCGAAATTTGTAATTTAGATAACGCTCTCGGTTTGACTCCCCTGGTTACTGCATCTGCTGGATTATGTTTTGAATCAACATGTTGCCACTTTTCCATCGTCGAGGAACATCAGACAACCACCCAGTTCTATTCGAGGTAGCAATATTTGTTTTATCGGTGCAACTTTACTTTTTGCGATTGTAATATTGACCGAAATTTCACTCAACTCGTTGATCGCTCTTATAAATACGGCGCAACCATATGCAGCTTCGGAGGCATCACAAAATGTATCTAGCTGATAATGTGTTGTGCCTTATAATGACGTTAAGTCGTTACATTAAGTTGCCATAACTCCCGCAGTAACATTTTAAATAAAATTATTGTAGAAGCAAGCCAACCCAAGTCTCTTGGGCCAATTAACTTGCTCCATACTTTCCTGTACCTTGAAAGAAAGGTTATCTAATTCCGAATATAACTCCAAGAGTTTTGGTGTTGGAATCGCTTTCAATAAGTTTCAGGATATTTTGTACCTCTTGATGAGAAAACGAATTGACTTGGTTGGTTCTGTTCGTGAATGAATGGTCATATCTATATGTCCTCTTGTTTTTCCAGCCTGTGCTGATGATAGACCGTAACTGGATACGGAAGATTGCCTTCGCTTTAGTCCTGGGCTTTGAACGCAAGATTTGGTAACGAACGATATTTTTAACACTCGATATGGCTGGAGTTCGCTGGTACGTAATCGAATGAAAACAACTGATGCCGGTAGTAGCGTGCTTATTGTACTTATGCGTTTCTTTAGTAGTGGAACCTGGTGTTGGCTTTGGCTTGTATGGGATGGTCGGTCTTCTGGTGATTGATCCACAGTGGTGTGATTATTGACTGACAGTTTCGTTGAAGCCGTCCATTTCTTTTTTCCCTTGTTGGAGCAACGCGTAATGTCTGTTTCTGCAATGATACACAATGATCTGGAATAACACTTAGCACTATTGTGTCACTTCTTCTCCCAGTTCATATTTTTGAATTTGGCTGAGTTGATACAAACGATTTTGCACTTACTCTGGTTGCCATTCTTTTATTGGGTGACCCGCAAATCTCTTGGCCGTCACAACGCTTGTTCAGAAATGACAACAAAATATCGATTAGGAATGAATAGAACCCGCAAACCAAGAATAATTTTATTGGAAGTATCAGCAAATCGATGCGGCTCCTTTCCTTTGCCTTGTCCACATGCCTTTGATTATTTGCAGCTTATGAACGTTACTAATACTGTGATTATCGTGCATTGTTGTTTTGAAGAGATCGTGGAAAGATGCCCAATGTTTATAGCCAATGTTTGTAGAATTTGAACCATTTAAGCGAGTGCTCGATTCCGCAAACGTTCTAAATGTTCAGTAATTTTTAAATTAAAGCATTTCACAATTACACTCGACACCATTTATTTCGATTCCGACAATTAAAAAATTGTTAAAATCCCATGCGATTTTACCTCTCACAGTAAATTTGAAATAGCACGTTGATATTTATACGCTCGTATATTTAAGGCTACCTATCTGATTGAATACCGCATAGATGAATATCGCTGGTTTCGGTATTTGAATAAAAAAAACTTTGCATTTTCATTCTCACCAACACTGTGCAACCCAAACCTTAGAAGTGTCGAAAAATTTGGAATCATATTCGTATTATTTAGTTACCAACATAACGGAATATTCTATTGTTGGAAAACAAATTTAATTTGAATTTTCATTTTTAGCAATTTTGCGCGCCATCTCATAATTGTTAGCGTAAGCACATCACAACTCACCACAGTCAATAGATTGAATACTAGACAACTTCATTGTAATTTTTTGTGTTAAGGAAAACAAATCAAACGTCAAAATATTGTTCATATCCTTTGTATGAAGTGGTACAGACATTTATCAATATTTTATAATAAAAATTTAATTGAAATATTTTCATTTAATCTCATTTTAAGCTAAGCCAGTATTTTTTTTTGTGAATATTGAGTCCAAAATAAAAACATAAGGAGAAGGCAATTTCGTAATCTTTAAGCTAAACCTTGTGCCGTTTGAGTTTTTTCTGGCGTTCAATTTTATTAAAATTTGGTTATTTCAAAACAGTTTATGATAATTTCATATAAACTGCTGTTTGTTTTCCTTAACACTCAAAAAAATCTGACATATTTTAGCTGTCAAATTATCGATCTATAGATCATGTTTAAATGTCAAATTTTCTTAAACCGTAAGAGCTACCATCTTTCGGAAAAATTCGAAAGCATAAGCAACTTTCACATAATGCCACTAGGTATCACTAAATATTTGCTGTCAAAAACTGTATGATATATAAAAGTGATTATTACTCTTATAAAAGTGATTATTATTAATACGTGATAATTAAATTGATTTTGAGAAGTTTTTATAAACGTCCTTTTGACAAACGTCACTAATATTTTTTGATTTTGTAGTGACATCTAGTGGCAAACGCTTTGTACTTTTTCTTTGATCGTGCTACCTCTTTCGGAAACATGATCTATACGCTTTCGGTTAGTGTCTTTGCTAAGCATTTATTTTTTGCTCTTTATGTAACCCGTAAACGATAATACGAAGTTAGTAATTAATAAAATAAGTGAGCTCAACCCAAACCATTTTTTTGACATGATAGAATATGAAAAAGAACTGCAGGAGATAATAGAAAATAACACTATAACAATTAATAAAGACAATAAATACATCCGCAAGATATGGTGGAATAAAAAAATGGAATTATTGTGGAAAATTAAGAAGGGTAAATTGAGAATATTCAACAGAAATAACAAAAACAAATATGCGGAACTCGAGCTGAAAAGGGCAACGGCAAGGTTGAAGAAAGAGATCAGGATAGAAAAAAACAGAACATGGAACAACTTCTTAGAAGATATCAACCCAAATGCAACTAATAAGGAGTTATGGGATAAGATAAACATATTCAACAAAAAGATTAAAATCAAAACGCACATATTTAAAGACTTTAGCACGATAAAGAACTTAATGAAACATAACATTGAAGAGTCTGTAACTCCAGAGGACAAAGAAATAAAGTTACCCAAAACAAGAACCACACAACAAGAATTCGACACGGAGGAGATAAAGGAGATTATCAAAAACAACAAAAACTCAGCGCCAGGGATAAACAAAATTTCGTACAAAATCTTAAAAAATCTACCTGAAAATCATATAGAATTCATGACCAATAAGCTAAACAAAATATGGGAATTGCAAGAGTACCCAAAAGAATGGAAGAAAATAAAACTTATACCTATCCCGAAGCCCAAAAAAGATCACGAATGCTATGAAAATTACAGGGGAATCCACCTTTATCCAACGACTGCCAAAATTATGAACAAACTGGTCAAAAACAGATTAAACACACATATAGATAAACACAAGACTCTACCGGACAACTCCTTCGGCTTTAGGAGAGGAATCTCTATAACCGACTATTTTAACAAGCTAATAAAAATCCTAGAGTACAATAAAGAGAAAAAATTGGAAACGATAATGGTATCAACGGATATTTCCAAAGCATTCGACAAAACACAAACACTCTAATTGTTATACTACAAAAACAAGGATTTAAGAGTCAATATATCAGATGGATCTACAAGGCATTGATAAACAGGAAAATTATATTTAGTTATGAAAATAATGAAACTAAGACAATCACAAGCAACGGAATACCTCAAGGGGACCCTTTAAGCCCGGACCTGTTTAACCTATATACCGCGGAGATATATAAAATAGAAAGGGAGAATGAAAACATAAGAATACTATAGTATGCAAATGACTTCGTATTAATAATAACCTAACAGTAAAAGCTAATAATTATCTGAATATATTTAATAATAAATTAAAAGAACTAAAGTTAAACATAAATGAAAATAAAACTACATTCATGCAAGTCACTAATAGGAATATAAATTCGAACATTATAATCAAAATAAATGACATACAGGAATCAAATTGCATAAAAATTCTCGGCTTCTACCTAGATAAGAAAATGAACTTTAACAAGCACTGGGAATATATAAAAAAACAATGCTCGGATGACATCAATGTAATGAAGATATTAGCAAGAAAAAAAGGGGGGAACATCCGTCTACCCTAATGAGAATATACAAAGGCCTGATAGAATCTAAGATTAGGTATAGCACATGCGTAAGTTATAAAAAGAGACATATAAAAAACATGCAAATAACTATGAACAACGCGCTAAGATTGTGTTTGGGGATGACCACGAGCACACCTAAAACAGCCATAATAGCAGAAGTAGGAGAGCTGCCGATGGACAAAAAGATAGAATTTAACCAAATCAGCTACATAGCCAAGCAAATAAATATAAATTCGAAGATAGGACAAGACATTACAAAAGGGAACGGAAATGAGATTCTGTAAAAGGTATATGAGAAACACAAAGACACAGGCCACGACAAAATGGGAACTAGATACCGAGCTACACGGCACAACAAGGGATAAAGATAATAACAACAAGAAGGGATTGAGAGAAACCACATGGAGATACATTAGGCACAGAGGTATATACAGATGCAGCCTTAGCTAACGATGGCAGCGGAGGAATAGGGATTTTTTTCGAGAGGGAAAAACATGCTAACAAGAAAAAAATTAAAGAGAAACTACCAACACAAACGCTAGAAGCAATAGCAATCCACGAAGCAGTCATCATCATAATATCAAAAAACATAAAAAAGCCACTATAATAACCGACTCACTACTGACATGTAACATCTTAAAAAAACAACCTAACTACGAAAATTATTATGAAGCACAAATCTTTAGATTGATAAAGATAAATAAACTCAACATCAACATAATTTGGATTCCCAGTCACATCAATATAGAAGGTAATGATATAGCGGATGCAGAGGCGAAGGCAGGGGCCATTGGAGGAAATTACTTAGAGGTAATCATACCATATAAAATCGTAATAAGAGAGTTAAAGCAAAAATTGTATGACGCATGGAGAACAGAATTCCTACAAAAAACAGAAATAAAAGGCAAACAGCACAGGGAAAACACCAATAGCAGAATTAAAGACAAACCCTGGTTTCATAAAGTAAAACTAGAAGCGGCAGGAATAAAAGCCCTAACCAGGCTACGGACGAACCTCGCCTTCGACAAGAAGTACATGAACTTAATCAAAAAAGAGGATGGCATACTGTGTGAAATTTGCAATACCACGGAAGACGCCAGACACATCCTAGAAGAGTGCACTAGGCACGCGACGACAAGAGATAAATATCCTATACTAAAACATAAAAAACTACAGGACATCCTAAGGGAAGAGAATATAGACGAATATACTGCAATATGGCACCTTATAAGAGATTCTGGATGCATCATATAAATAAGACAACAAGAAAGAGGGGATAAATTCCACCTACCTTTGGTGATGTGGACTAAAAAGTCTAAACCAAACAAATAAGCTAAAATTAAAAAAAAAAAAAAACCCCGTAAACAGCTTGAATCAGTGGCGACACACGGAAATAAATATAAATTCATTTCAAAGTTCATCCAGCTTCTAATTTTTGACATTCGCCGTTTATATTTTTAATGAAAAATCAACCCTGCATTTAACAACTTTAACCGACTTTTATTTATCGAAAGCCTCTTTTGAATTCAGGAGGATGACACCAAAGATAAGTAGTCCTAAGAAAAATTTAAAGACCCTTAAATTAATGAATAAATCCTTTATGGAGAATAAAAGATTATTTGAATCCAGTTTTATGTAACAGTAGGAAACAATTATGAACTCATGAACATTCTCATGAAATTTGTCCGGCGAGTCAACGACGAAAGTTTTAAAGAAATGGCACGAATTGGTTTTAGCTGTCTCACTTGACAGGCGACGATGGCAAATTTTGTAAAAGGAAGATTTAATTGTTTTTTAATTAAATAAACAGCGATTTTTAGTTATTAATATTTCCACACCAAAAAATAAATGGCGCCACTTTGACTGAGACAGCTAAAACCAATGTTAGCCATAAATTAATACGAAAGAGGGAAATAAAAATTCGTGATCACGATTCGTGAAATAAAAATTCGTGTAACACACAATCAGATTTACAATTGCCGAATTAATGGTTCGATTATTAATAAAATACGTCAGTTGGCTTAACCAAAAGGTTTATAGCCTTAAAAAGACATAATGAATTGCAGAAACAAGTTTAAGCTTAACTCACTTAATGTTAAGATACACCTCAGATTTGGCTGATTTTGCTAGTAAAAATCTAATTACACATGTGTTGTCAAATATTACTACAGTGGCTTAATAAAAGACCTTACGCATGTTTAGTATATGAAACATAGAATTTATAGAAACGAATGTTTGGCCTACTTAAGCATTCGCGTGGGGCGCCCCTCCTTCGCCTGCTTGATAAAAATCACAAGTGGAAGTGAGATTTAATACAAAAAAGGTGTTTCGATGATTTGAACTACACACAGGTAGACCGAGAAGGTCAGATACTTATGTGGGAGACGGTTTACGATCATTTCCGATCATTACCGATCATTGTCCATTAACAGTCCAAATGCTTGGCTGCCGAGCTTTCCTGAACGCTTATAACTACGTCATCGTTTTTCATTCCGGATCCAAAATGGGAAACACCGATTTCCTTAGTCGTATCCCTAATGAAACCATTCAAGTTGGCGATGAGGAAAAGATAAAGTGCCGCATGGATTGAATTCATCATAAAACCCAACCTCAATGCATCTTAAATATCACTCCGGGCTACTCATGAGCTATACCGGACATGATTGTTTCTGACAATGGGTCAGTGTTCACATCAGTTGAATTCAAATCATTTTGTGAAAATAACCTGGTCTATAATTTATTATCAACACCATTCCTTCCGTTTTCATTCTTTATGCGACGGAAATGTCTTAATAGGGATTATTCTGGACTATTCGAGTTTCTTGAATTTTGACGTTGATCGGGGTTTTCGATATTTTTTGTGTTTTTTTTAGGTTTTTAAGTGTGTTCGAGGTTTGTTTAGGGTTGACTAAAAATTTTATAGATTTTATGAGATTATTCAAGGTTTTGGTTTAAAATTCTCAAGTGCCAAAATTTTTGAATTAAATTATGTAGATTTGACTCAAAATTATCAACTTTTAATCACAAAATAGGTTTGCTTTTGATTATTATCCATATTGTGTTACAGAATTACAGTGATATCATCAAGATTTTCGATATTTTATGTGATTTTGGAGGTTTTTATTTCAGGTTTCATTAACTTTTTGAGATTATTGGAGATTTTCGATATTGCAGGAAATTATTCAAAAAAGTCTAGTGATTTCTTAACTTTTAAGGTTATTGTAGAATCCTTAGTTTATTCGAAATTTTTTGATTATATTCAAAATTAGTTGTGACTAATTGTGTTTCTCAATTTTACTTGAAATTTTCAAAGGTTGAGAGGCGTAATGCTATAGAATTAGTATTTCGACGATATTTAGAATATTGTGCATTTTGGATGCTACGTACTCTATTTTGGAAAATGTTTTCCACTTACAACCATTTTTATGCATTGCATCAACATTTTTGATTTGTTCCAACTTGATTAATTTTTTTTTTTTTATTGAATATTAAACCAAAATCATAATCACAAAAGAGAGCTTCTGTGCTCTAAATATTGCTAAAACAAGGTTCTGGTCGAAAAAATACAAACAACATCATTTCCTATCATATAATTTTCTCGCTTGTAAGCACATTTCAAATTGCTTTTTTTTCTCCAAATAAACAGCGAATATAAGTTTTTGCATGTGGTAGTGTGATATATGAAAATACGAACGAAAAATTCATGTTGCCTAAAAGTGATTCTGAATCTTTGAATTGCAAATTAGATGGAGAGAAAGAGATGAGAAGCATACCGGTTTTTCCATGAAATACCGGACATCCTTGCTAATTGAAAATATATTAAAATATAAATTTTAGGAAATTCCCAAACTCAAAAAAATCTCGACCAGAAGGTGACCAGAAAAATAATTTTAAATTACTTGAAAATTAATTAATGTTGTTTATTCAATGGTGCGCCTACTCGATGCGGTCTGCTGCAAATCAATCAACCTATACATTAGTACAAGAAACAATTTGTTTTAGATAAGCTGCATGCTAATCGCATCGTTTAATGCGATTAACATAATATTGATCTGCATCATTAAATTTGTGTATAAACATAAAATTATTCCTTCAAACCGGTTGGACACAAGATAATTAGTTTAAAGTTGCATTGTAATTGGATCGGCCACCATGCACGTCTTATAACATCAATTTTGTCGCATTTATTATGCTTTAATTACGCTATTAGTAATCATTTTTGTGTTTTTTATTTATTTGTTTTACATTTGAGTACTCGCGCACATCGAATCAATTTATATACTCTGAAAGTGATCAATCGTAACAAAACTGTGACAAAATAGGTTTGACTAAATAATTGTAATATTAATCATAACAGTTAACTGTAATAGCGTATCGTGTTTATAATCAACCGATCACAGTATATAGTTCTAGTTCAATGTTGAACGTATTATCTAATCGATAGGTAAAAAAACTGTATACGATTATAGTTGAATTGCAATTCAAATTATGTCGTTATATAATGTATGCTGCACGTTTGCTTTCACAAAATGAAATTTTGAGGTTGCACTTAAACCAAATTGAATTGTTGTCGTGCACATTTGCATCCTTGCAAAGTTTATTGTTTTATGGTCCTTACAATACATTATATCCGGTGTTGTTTTTTTAACGATACCAAATTCCTACAACAACAGAAAAAATGATTGAATTGGGCAAAGTGTAAAATAATGAGGAACACGCAAAAATTTAGCATTGCAGTAATATTGGATTATTCTGAAATTTTTATTTAAAAAGTGATACTCAAAATGATTTCGCAAACACACCATATTTAACAAGCATGTTCGCTTTACAATTCTAATTTCAAAATTTTGAAATAAACCTGCTTGAATAGGGTTTGCCGGTTTGGAGATTAACGAGTTTAAATGTTATGAAGGTAAAGAAATGTGGCACAACCTGAATATTGTGCTTTCAAGCATACATACAAGTTTTACGAATAAATTATTTTTTTTAATGTTTTAAAATTTATTCAATTTATAAACTATAAATTAGTAATCCAGGTTCGTCACAAATACCAAATTTCCCATAAATGGAATTTTTGATTAAAATTTATGTGGCCTTATGCTAAATATCATAGGTTGTTTTAGTAATGGTCGGAAATTTCTAAAACACTTCACTATTTGTAACCAAATATTTCGTTGTCAAGGGAATTTCACAAACAACGCAGAACATCTTCATCAAAGAATTTACATATTTAAAAAATTTAATTCATTGGATGATAATTAAAACTGGTTGCGAAAAGTATATACGTACAACAATTTGACTATATAAAATTAAGTTCTTTTCCATCTTACATAATGCGTTAAACTAGTTTACATACTTTTTTGGAACAAATGACAGAATTTGTAAATCTTCTGAGGAAGTACAAGAGCACGTTATCCTATGCCGAGAATGCCTAATTCCCTATAGAACCAACGTTTACCTATTAATGTGATTGGCAATAATCAGTCCTTTAAATAAAGAATTTATTGCCTGGAACCCATCTACTGGTTTTTACGGTGCATCGATAAACTCTGTGCTAAAACAATATCTGACATTTCCGTCAACATTTTTCAATTTTAAATGAAATACACGGTATAAACGATTAAATATGTTCGGTATACATTCTCCAAGTGCATCGACTCAATAGAAAGGAGCTCTAAAAGTGCGCGTAACAGTATCGGGTCAACAAAGCAACACAGGAGAAACAATTAAAAATATAATGATGACAGATGCAGAAGGAAAGAGAAAAGATCGCCGATTGTGCTCCGAATCCAACGAAATGGAACAGTGGTATCATTTTAGCTGTGCCAAAGTTAACAAAAGTGCAAGTAAAACGGCAAATGAAAACTGGAGTTGAGTTAATTGTGCTTATTCGCAACCATCGAGTTAAAACAGCTGCTGGAACACTTGCATTGGGCTTGAGGAAGGTTCTTCGAGTGTTACGAAGCTACACAGCTCACCGGCCGGCATAAATTGTACCAAAGAAACTAGCGAGAAATAGCAAGCACACAAACCGCAGCTCATATTGTGCCGAAAGGGACACATGAACCTATAACAAAGTTAAGGTTGAAGCAAAATCAACCGTTAATAATAGATTACAGGACACAACAAAAAGTTTTAATAAAAACAGGGACAAACGGGTTGCCAAAAGTCAATAAAAAAGAATCTAGCGAGCAACAGAAACACGATAGTTCATCGATGACCATAGAAAAACGGTCAATGTTATCAACCAGACAGCTAGCATCCGGACAAGCACTTTCACGCGAACTCCCCATATTTAAGATCTAGCCGAATGGGCAATGTTTTATAGCAACTTTACAATGTCGACAAAACAGTGCATCTGCTCAAATGGGGAAAATGCCATAAGACTACAACGTTGTCTAAAAGGTAAAGCATTGGAAGGCGAAGTACGAAGTTTCCTGTTGATGACAACGGAGGTGGACGATATCATATATACGTTACGGATGAAAAAACGAGTGGCGATGTGCGTGAATATCCTGTAGATGTTCCATCAAATATGTAACGAATGCAATTTTAAAGAATCATTATGTGGATGATTGGTTCCAATACTTTGACGCGGAAGACTAAGCGATCGAAGTAGAAAAGTGGCTAAGTAAGTGAATTAAAATACTCGACTTGAAATCAGAAGCTGGATATTAAATTCAACAAAGGTTTCGACAGCACTGGACGAATCAGGCAAAGTAAACCGAAAAAATTTTACATGTGGGCTCGATACAGGGATTACGAGTATTTCCGTGCAGTACTACGTATCACCATGTCCATATTTGATCATATGGGACTGATTGCAAATTTCTTGGTTTACACTAAAATATTTATGCAGGAGGTATAGTGGACAAAAATAAATTGGGATCAAGCGATTCTCGATAAGGAATATGAGAAGTGGTTGTAGCAATTTTAGAAATCCCACGATGTTACACTAGCGCTGTATTCAACTCACAAGTAACTTACTTTCGAACGGAAACAGCAACAAAAGTGTAACTTTTTTTCGCAAAATCATAGGTATCCCCGCTCAAAGCTGTTTGTCTGAAGAATACAATAGTCGCAGAATATGCAAACAAATGGCGATGGCGATAGATTTCAACAAATTAGAATGTAGCAGACGAAGCAACGAAATGGAGAGGTTTACTAAAATAGGATCGAACAGTCGCTGATTCACAGGACCAAACTATTTACTTCAAAATGAAGAGAACTGGCCACAGAAACGAACTCTGAACATTGTTGAACCTACCGAAGTAATCCGACATGTAATGATGCATCAAATTGTAACTCCAAAGTTCGTTATCCTACCAGATGTCAATAAATTTAGACAATGGAATAGAGTACGTCGAACCCACAGGTACGTATTGCGATACACCCACAACATCAGTGCAAAATTCAAGGGACTCAATCACCAAGCGAGGTCATTAAGCTGAAACGAATTGGTGAAGGCTGAAACGAACCTACTTTGTTTGGCTCAATGGGAGAGTTTCGAGAAAGAAATTAACAATATTTAACAATGTTGCCCTATACCTTGATGAGAATCGACGAAATTCGTGAGAAAAAAAACGGCTGGTCAAGCAAATTAATCGAACGTATTGCCGGCAACGTAATAATAGTCGAGCAAAACCCATAGTTTTGAAAGACGAGGAATTGTCCTAGACACGAAACAGGGGTTCGGTCAACAAGTGCGTATTGTATAATAGTGAGAACCTCCAAAGTCATATACATACGACAAGTTCCAAAGTTGGCGGTGCTCAACATAGGATTAGGTGGTCTGCAAGCTCCACAGACGCCGTCATAAAACGAAGGTCGACAAACTTTGCCGCCGAGAGAGGAGAGGGGAGAATATTGGCGACTCCAAACGACAATAAAAGCAAATACAAAAATCAAGCGGGACAGTTGTTTTTCAGTTTTTGTTGAAACTCAAAGAATACGGTTTTACTCTTACTTTAAAGTTAGACACACGTAAATTTTAGGTCACGAGGTTTCGGATAGGCGTGTGAGGCCCGTGTCAGTCAAGATTGAGGCAGTTGACAAATTTCCAAAGCCAAGTTTATCAGACTTGCAGGTTATTTCAAGAAAATTCGGATCATGGCGGATCATGAAATACATACGGATGCGACTACGATACGGTTAAGGGGAGTATTGCTACAGATGGGAAAAGACGAACATTGACACCCAGTGGCATATTACAATCGACAAACTTCTAATTTCGAAAAAATGTATCACAATTTTAAGTTGGAAGTTCTGACGGTAGTGGAGTCATTTGTTAAATTTTGAACCATTCCTAACATCAACAAAAAAAGATTTGGTTCCAAGAATAGTTGGTGGCTCCGCCTCATGGAATATAATTTTGATGTTCGTCATAAAAGGTAGGTGCTTTAAGTCGTGCTCCATTTGACGACCCTACCTCCATCGAACCTGCCTTATTGGATATATTTACACAGTTGTGCCAATTCATGTAAAACAACATTTTTTACATTTTCCAAGTAAAAACTGTAAAAAAGTACGTAAATTAAATTGAAAGGTAAATTATAGGTAAAAAAAAGGGAGCACGTTTAGTAGGTACTACCATTTGAAAACGCCATTTTTTAAAAAGCGGAATTATGCGTAAACTACATTTTGGATTGAGTCTTGGGTCAAAATAACTTATTATGGTTGGAGTCTTGGGTTAAAATAAACTTAGAAGGCGTGTTGTTTGTTAAATATTGATTTATAATCAAACGCCTACTTTATTAATTTATATGTGTGTAAAATATACGTTGTTGATGAGCGAGACGAATTGATTTCTTCGTTTAATACAACCGCCACCAAATGTTTATGTTTATAATGAAGGCATCGAAAGTGGGGTTAGCATTAAAAATCAATATCGAACCGTATGTCACCACAACAAAATGCGTAAGAATGGCCGAGAGGAATTTCAAAGGGTCAAATGTGAATTTCCATTCTAATTTTAATATTAAATCTCTATTTTCCGGAAATTAAATTTGCCTTTCCTAGTAAAAATATTTTTATTAATTCAACATCACCTTCACCATTATCAGCATCATCAAATGTCATCAAAATCGGTTAATAAATAGCCAAGTTACAAACAAATTGGCCATATTCCAAAAATGTATGCAAAAACCATTTCGAAATATCTTTCGAAATACCTTATCCATCGTACCGTAGAGACGTACCGTACCGAATCTCCTTTACACTGTAAAAAACTAACCTGACAAACAGAATTGCCACCAAATGGTTATAAAAATTATCAGTGTAAATGGATATATTAGTCGTGATTTTTTATTAATCTCGATAGATCTTAATAAATTACATCCAGATGTTCTCTATCTTTGTGGTTAAATTGCAATTAATTCAGTTGAATTTCAGACTTTTTACGCTACATTTTATCGTTTTTAATTCATTTGATTGAATTACACAACTTAGTATCGAATGAAACGGTCGAACTATCCTAATTCATGCTTCTTATTTGATTCGAATAACGATTTGATTATGATTTAGCAAAATGTAGCCCCGTACCTTCAAGCATAGTTGCAGTTAACTTATCATAAATTGACTACGTATAAACTTATCATAAATTGTCGCTTTTTTATTTAAACAAATTCTCATATTTTTCAAATAAAATAAATAACTCGTGAATCATGTGATGTTGAAAATACAGTAAATAAATTTGAAGAGACAGTGTTGTTAAAATATTAAGTTTTAATTTTTTTACATTTTATGTGTACATGATGTATAAAATAACTCCTAAGTAAATTACACACATTTTACGTGCAAAAAATTACAGAGTGTAATTTACTCGCCCGTAAATGGCAGGGAGAGAATTAAAATTAGGCCACTACCATTTCATACGTAGCTTTTGGACCATCTGGGTTGATTTATTAGAAGTCATCGATCAAAGTATATTCTACTGGTAATAGTAGAAGTGTTTACTAACTACAACGGCATCGCGCCGATTGCCGTAAATATTATAAGAAAGCTCTTCACGAATTTTGGTTTACCTTGCAGATGTGTTACTGACAGAGGCTTCGCATTTACATCAACGGCGTTTGGAGACTTACGTCTTCTTAATTCAGAGCACCACGTTGTATGAAGTCCTGTGTGAAGTCACAGAGTTGTCACCCAAAAAACAGTTGCTCTTACGAACTTATCTTATGAACTTAACTGTGGGTCCTTATAAGATAGTAGAGTTCCTACCCGGCGATCGTTACCAAACAAAGGATATTATTGTTCCCGACGGTAGACAACGATCCAAAGGAGTGTTCGCAGCCAACAAAATGAAACCAGCGAAACCAGCTCCAGCGAGAATTAAGGACAACCCTCATTTTCAGGTTGGCCGAATTTAAAGAAATATAATTTTAATATTTTATATAATAGCTTTTGTTATTTTAATAGATTGGGTGTATATGATATGACTTCGTCATTTCCCAATAGGTGTCGTTATCATTACAGCTTACTTATATTCGATAGTACTTGATGTCAGCTGTCAAACGCAGTATGTGACATTTGGTTGAAGTATAAACAACTAGTATTTTTAACTCATAGAAAATGTCGAATTTTATTCAAAATAAACATCATTTGTGGGAAGATTTTTTATATATTATTTTATTGCAAAGAAAAGTACAGCGGAAACTTATCGCTTGATTCTGGAAGTTTACGGTAAGCAAGCTCCATCGCGTGCAACTTGCAAAGAATGGCTTGTATTCAATATTCATTGCAGTAAGATTAATTCTGTGTCTGGTGGGATCAAAAAGGTGTGGGACATTATGAACTGCTGGAATCAGGTAAAACTATCAATGGCAATGTGTACCGACGACAAGTAATACATTTGAAGCGAGCTGCAGAGGAAAAACGGTTAAAATGGGTGAATAGACATAACAAATTAATTTTTCAGCATGATAATGGAAAACCACATGTTGCAAACGTTGTAAAAAATAATTAAAAGGGCAAAGGATTACTTAAAAGGAAAAACGAAAATTGCCTTAATGATGGAATCACCTCCAAAGACCAGGATTTCTTCAGAGAAGGAATACTTAAATTGCCTAGAAAATAGGCGCAAGTTGAAGCTGCAGATGGAGCAATCTTTCTTTTTTTAAACAACCAAATGTGTTTTATTTCAACCAAAAAGGGCCGAGTCATATTCACACACCCAATAGATTTCTGTCACTCTATAGTTTTGTTAGCTTTGACATTGTTAGTTTACTCATGGGAATGAAGAGGTCGTAAATATGGTATGGAGGTCATGAATTTGATGAAGAATGTAACAGTAAAATACGGATAAAGGTACAGAAACATATACTCCAATAAATATCGTCTTTAATTTGGAAATTTATCATTTATTAAACATAACATTGAACATTGGAGGACATACAGCATTAATTTTTAGTTAGAGTTTTCTAGATACCGCAGTATAACCAGGGCAATTTTTTGCGATATGAATATTTCAGTAACAATACTTAGATTTGCGTTATCTCGACATTTAACCCCTTAAGGCCGATAAACTGTGTCCAATTTTAGTACGACTAGAAATAATCATGCCTTAACTAGAAATAATCCCAGAATTTATTTAATTTTTCTTGTTTTTTTCGTTGATTCAAAATTGTCATATTCGATCGGCAACAAAATTAAACCATCGTTTTCACGATTTTTCAGTTCCTTATATTCTGACTCTGAGCACAGCTCTATTCTACAGAAATGTTTTCAAGTCACTAATCCTGAGTTAATCTGAGAGAGAAAGGTCTTTTTGTCATTTCTCCTTGTCAAAAAATTCTTCATTTTTTAAAATTCTAAGAAACAAACAATATTTTGTGTTTAATTTTGACTTCTGATTGAAAACTCTTTGTTGAGCTATAATTATACAGATTTCTTTTTTACTTGTTTGCCCACCGTATTTTAGATTTCTAGCGACAGATAAATTTTAGAATAGATGGAGCATTTTGATAAATAATCATTTGATCGCTCTGATCGTTTCGAAATTGCAAAAGAAATGCCCATAATTTCTGTAATATACATACTTAAACAAAGTTTATTCCCCAAAGAAATATGTTTTCTTATTTCGTTGCATTTTACTGCGTTCAGCGCCAAATATTCTAAAGTGGAATTTCCGCTTTGTATTTTGCACCGCCTGTCACATCAGACAAAATTATGATGATTTCGTAGCATAAAAAACAAATATTTTTGATGTTTAATGTAATATCCAGAGCAACGAAACTGAAGCAAAATGTTCATACAAAAGGTGGGTTATGGAATGGGCCGCAAAACTCTAAACAGATTTGACCAGTTTTGGAAATAAAACAATGAACGAATAGGAAATTTAAGGCAGGAAAGATTGATAAAAAAACGTTTTTGGAAAAAGAATAAAATGAGTATTTGATATTTGTCGTTGCTATTTGTGATTAATTTTTTTTTTTGGCTTTGACACTCTTGTTATTATATACTCTTTGGTATTACAAATTGAATAATAATTCAATTCATTTTGGTTGTGTCAGAAAATCGTCGTTTTTAAACACCTGATTTTATTCGGACTTTTAAACAATAAGATACTACTTACATAGTACCCACATAGTACATAATTTGGTTCTTTACAGAACTTTTAGAAATATAATTTAATCCTGCACCTACATCCTAGAAACTGAGTAGTGACAAAATTGTATATGCGATTTTTCTGAAAAACAAAAGAATGTTGGCTTTCAGATCGGTAAAAGGCTAAAGACTATTGGAGTACACCACACAAAAATAAGGGCTACTGGTGTCAAATTGGGCTATCGCCGAATTTCGATATGACAAAATGGTCAACGACCAACTGTGTGGCATTTGGCACCATCATCTTGAAAAGAAAGACCTTCGCTTTTAAATATTGTTTTAATTTTTAATGCACTTTGAGTTCAAACAACCGAAGATTTATTTTCAACATCTTTTAAAAGAACTTAAGCATTTATGTTCACTCTTTTTACGTATATGGCTCCATAACAAATTTTAAACGTCTGCATCCTCCTTTACTAAGATCATAAAAATGCCAAATTTGGAATATTTAAAATATCCTAATTTTATCATTTCAAAATTTCGGTTAATCTGAAATGTAAATTCATGAATGCCGAGGTTCATATTATCCCAAGACTTTTAGAATTAAAACCATAATAAAATTTAAAATTCTTGAATCTAACCCCTAAAATTTAAATTTCTTGAATCAATATCGATTTCGGGTTTCGAAGTAATTTAGGATAACCAACAGATAGTTAGTTCAGTTTAATAATTAGTTAAATTAGTTGGACTACCAACATCTGAGGCCCAAATTGAAAACTATTTTATCTCGAAAACTTGATTTGCTTAAAAATATCTAGCTATATCAAGATGTGGAGCAAATAATCGATTTAACCGCCCGATTATCTCTGGTTAAATTTAACGAGCGATTGTGCTCTGTAAACTGTATAGTTTTTACTTTCTAAAATCAGGCTCAATTTTGAAATTTAGCCATCCACATGTGTAAAGATTGTCAAAATAAAAATACTACAGGTGAATTTGCAATTGGTGGTCAAATGTTTGGAAGATTGTAATGTACACACAATTTTAAAATGAATAATTCAAATTACTGAAAATTTCGTAGATTTCTCAAGTTAAAATTAGTTTGACACAGTTTCCAAATTTTCATAGTTCCAAAATTTGAAAATCAGTATAATTTCAACTTAAATTCCTTTAAAAATTTTAAATTCTAGAATTTCAATTCTAGGAGATTTAATCAGAAACTAATTTCAAATTAAAAATTCTGTAAATCTGTAAGATTTTAGAAAAATTTAGAAATTAAAAATTCTGGAAATCTGTAAAATTCTACGTATGACAAACTAGGAAAATCCTACTAAGTTAGGAAATGTACTATGTTGAATTTGTTTTACGTATGACAACTAGTCAAAATTCTTACTATGTTGAATTACGTAAATCTCCAATCCTCAAATAGAAATTGTCACCCCAATAAAACATTTAGCGGAACAACTCCCATAAATGTTCTAGGAAAGGCCAATTCATCGAGCGAAAAATAGTCTATAAAAAATGTTCAGTAACAGGCAACATTTTTAATTAGCCGATAATTTGAACAAAAAAAATTTCGAAATTTGTATCTGTAACTGTCGAAAATTGAAAATATCTTAGGTTTTTCACAATTTATTGAATCTAATTAGAAGAAATTCATAATTATAAATTTTTTGGAAACAAATTTATTTGTTTGCTAAAACCCCAAATTTTCAGTAAAGTGTTTCACTTTTTGAACAAATTTAGAATGGCTGCTAAACAGCGGATACCATAAGGAGATCGCAGTTCTTTAAATCACATTATACGGGCTATGGGTTTCTGTCGCACAAATAGCGGATTTAGAATAGTTTTGCATGCCACTCTCATCTAAGGCAAAATATACTATTTTCATTATATAAGGCGAATAAAACAATCACAGCACCACACCAGTAAAATTCTAGTCTTCTACCCTTCAATATTCGCCTTTCAATTAAGATTACTATCAATGCATGATGCCTAGATATCGAAATTCATTGACTACTTCTACCCAAAAGCAACCATTAGAAACACAAGGCGAGCATTGGTTGAATCCAGACAAATGGTAGTTTATCTGGTAGCCATGGCTCACTAATTCTGAAGCGTTGTAACTTATTTTCCTCACTCAGCAAATTATGAGCTTATAACCGTACTGACAATAAAAACAAGTAATGCTCATTTTCCTTTAAGCTATAGGGCCAGTATGTACAAATGAAAAATCTTCAGCAAATGCAGTGGGAGAACCACAAAATTGCTGACTGAAAACTCCGCTAATATAAATTAGGAATAGTAGAGGTCGCAATACATTTTCCCCATCAGCAAAATAGAAGGAAAACCATTTATGTATTAAATCTCTAAAGCCACAACAATAAAGTTTTTTCTAAAGGATTGAATACTCCACTCTTTCAAAGGCTTTTGTTAAATCTATAAACAAGGCGGATGCTTTTAATCTCTGATCAATGTTCATGCCCAATCTGTTCCAAAAATGGCAAAATAGCTTGTTCCGTATTTCTGTTTCTTCCAAAATCCAAATTGACGAGAGAATAGAAAATTATTTTTATCCAAGAAGCTCATAATCCTGACTTTCAGAGCTTCTTTCTTTTTGAAAATTGGGATTACTATCGCTCTTTTCAATGATACCGGGCAAATTCCGGACTCCACGCTCAATTTGAAGATGAACGAAAGAAAATCAACCAGAAAACAAGGAATACCATCAATTCGAAGAGACGATTTATTTTTAAGTGTTTGAATAATACCGTACAGGTTCCCTGGAGATATTAAAGAGAAAACAAAGCCGTTTGTAGAATTGTAATGCTCATTGATTATTCGATGTTTCTCAGCTACAGACGTACGATCAATAGAATCCTTTGAGTCAGTTCAGTTCGTTTTGGATGAATGTTTAAATTATTTCGTTGACTGTTTGCCAGCTTTTGCGAGCATTTTGACCATTATTATTTAATTGTTGTTTATATAACAATTCTTTGCTAGTATTTATTTGGAGATTTACTGTATCATATTTTTTGATAATGTATGCTTTTAGCCTATTATTATTAGTATGCTTTTTTGACAGGTAATTCAGGCTTCTGCCTAACAAATGCAACATAGTACATTTCTCAAGATGACCGTTAAAAAGCATTATAAACAATACCCCATTCCTCAAATAAAAGTAAATCCTTTAACAGACGGTAGTCTATCCGGATTGACTGAAACGCTCTTTTAGTAGTACCATAGTTGGGTCGCAAACTAAGCTATCAATCAAGACCATAATTTGATAATAAAACTAACAGACTAACTACAGTTGTATTATTTTGTAAAAAATCCATGTTGAAATCACCCATTACTAAAAGATTTATTGTGATAAATCATTCAATAACTTGGCAAAGTCATTAATGAAACCAGAAATATCGGTATAACTCAATCTATAAATAAGCACCCTACACAGACCAATTTGGACCTTAAAGTAAAGGTTAAACCAATTGCACTGAAACTATGAAAGTTCAAAAGAACTGAAGTAGTTACTGGCTTAAATTGGCACACGTTCCGATCGATTCCCCGTATTACAATTTGCAAATAAACTGTATCCATCCAAATTATAATCATCAAGTTCGTTTTATTTTATCCAAATCTGACATATACAATCTCAACGTACGCAAGCAAGCTACCTTTATTTCTCCGCATGCTTGTTATGTTTTGATGGACTAAAATAAATTTCCTTTAAGCAAAGAGAAACGAAACTGAAGAAACATTTTCATACAAAAAGGGGTTATGCATGGGGTTATACAACCGTATACCTCTAGTTAAGTTTTTCCAATTTTAGAAATAAAACAACGAATGAATAAGAAATTTAAGGCAGAAACGATTAGTTAAAAAATGTTATTGTTGCGACTGCTCGAAAAAGCAAAAAGTTTGCATTGGTTGGTGCTATACCTGATTAAATTTTTTATTCAGCTTCGGTGCTCTTGATATTCCATCCTCTTTACTTTAAGCTATAAGCTGGAAGCCAAAATATTTAAGAATACTGCTTTTGACAATAAATAAACTAAATTTTGAACCAGACAACTATCAACGGCAGGCGAATCATAATTAAAATTTGTAAAGAATTTTTTTTTTAATTATAATTTCGGTGTCACCATTTTAGCAATATCCTTCTAAACTACTGGATATGGTACCTACCATACAAATAATGTTAAATGGAATGCCCAATTTACAATTTTTTCGATTGGAATTTTAAATTTATTTTTACACTTTCACTCTGTGCTAATAAACTAAAAATTTCAGCATAATATGTATGAGTAATTAAAGTTTAAGTAATCGTAACATTCCGTTATTCCAATTTTATTTCCACGGAATTTTAAAAGCAATCTCGTTCATTATGTTATAGTTTGCGTTATACAAAATTCAAAGACTTAAATTAAATTTGGCTTTCGACTTGAACTTTAATCTAAATTAATTTGATTACAACAAAGGTTAACTTTATTTTAAAACCAAAAGTTTGAAACTAAGTTATGATTTGTCGCGAAGTATAAAAACTGTATAAAAATTTGAAAATATTTAATTATAATTATTTAACAGTTTTCATTAACAGAAAATGTTAGAAAGCATTTCTAAAAATCGAATCATTTTTAATAATTTTATAACAAAGTGGAATGAATGCTCTTATAATCTACTTAAAATCTTTAAATTCACGGTGATTTATCGATTATTGGAAAACATTCTTGCATTATTAAAGCTCAAGACGAATCTAATTATAAATATTTTATTGGAAAAATTGGGTTACATCGAATAAATTGAGAACGAAAAATTTTCTGGTAATTATCTAACGCCACTGTAAAAGGAAGGGAAGTTAAACATAATTATTTTTAAGTTAAACATAATTATTATTGGCTTCCCACGGCTTATATCTTTGGTTACATCTCATTGCGTAATAATTTCAAAAGATTGCACTAACATGCCATAAATGGTAGTTTTATGTTAAAACCAATATATATTGAGTAAAATGTCAAGTGTGATTTATAAAAGTCAGCATCCGATTTACAAGTACACGCCTCTTACAGAGTAAAGTGGTCAACATTTAAAACTAAAGTTGGGCAATAACCTTCAATACGAATATTTTAAAAAACCTTTCAATTCACTTTTGTCCAGCAAAAATAGCAACAAACATAAATTTCACTTGTACCCATTAGCGCCCCAAATTTTCGTTTCGTATATCAATTTATCCATCTGATTGCTTTAAATATACTTTCTTCTTCCGTATATAATATATATGTATATAAGACGTTTAGTTGTTGTATTCTTTTGCGAAATTTTTATAATGACGATCATCATCAACGCGATTCATGATCACAATTATTCATTTATTTTAATTTTGTTTTTAAAGGAAAGTAAATTCGACTTACAGTAATTAAAATCTTCATTCTGAATAAACTATTTTGTTTGTTATTTTTTATTTTTATTTTTTGTAAGGTAACTTTAAGAAGTTGTTCTTACACACAAGCACACAGCACAAATACACTATTAATTTTAAACTTTTTAACAATAATACTACACTTAATAATGAAGAAGAATTAATTAATGTCTTATTATAAGGGAATTATATGAATTTCTTCTTTTTAAAAACTTAATTTTTTTTTTTTATTATTTTAATTAAGAACTTGTTCTCATCCACTTTGTACTATCGAAAGAATTTCATCTTTCAACTTTTTATTTAAATTTTTTTTTTTTGTAATTCAACTTTTTATCAGCACATTTTCTTTTTGCTTTTTTTTTTTTTTTGATAAGATACCACAAAAAATTTTTCACGACAAATAATATCCAAAATTAGTATCCCACGCACGAGTTGCGATTTATGATTTTGTGTGTGATGGAAGCTTAAAGAAAAAATTTAAAAAATCAAAAAATCGAATTTCTTTTTTTATATTTTAACTTTTTCAAAATTTCGCGTCCGCCAAGATTAATATTCCGTGTCCTACTGATTTTAATGTTTGAATTTTTTTTTTACATTTCACCTTCTCTTGCGCGTTCACTATACGATACGATCATCATCATCATCATCATCATTTTACCATTCTACTGTGCTTATGTATACAGTAAATATGTATGTAGCGTTTTTTTTTGCCGTCTTCTTATATTTAACACAACACCACGAAAAAACAACAATAACAACAATGTAAATTAAATTGAAGATGAAATGGAAACCACACAACAGTCGCCGCGCGAGCGTACGCTATTTGGGAAAATAAAAAGAAAGAGTTAAGTTTAAAAAAATCCCCCGCTTCTTTATTTTGATTTGGTGTTTTTTTTTTTTTTTGTTGTGATTTCAGTTTTTAAAGCATGTGTGTATGCGACTTGGAAAGAAATTTAAATATTTTATTCATATTATGTGACCAACAATAAAAAAAAATTCGTTATAACGAGTAATTCCCCTCATACATTGAATTACTTGATTTATTTTTTATGATCATCATCGGTGGTCGATTTTTTCGTTTTTTTTTTGTTTTTTTGAGTAATTGAATTTTGAATACATTTTCCAATTAGTTTTCATGCCCTACATGTCACCATTGTTAATGTGTGCAATGATTCTTATATACCTGCTGCCTTGATTCATCATTTGGATATGTTGCAACGAATTCATTGTTCATCAAATAAGTTCATTAAGTCAGACACCAAATGTCAATGGAATTGGAGCATAATCGCAGAAGTTCCATTCGGGGCACGGGTGGAATTTTTTAAATAAAATATGGTCAGAATTTAACAAATATAGGTGTTGTATAGCCCTGCATTTTACCTTAATATCTTATGTGCTAAAAACAATAAATATAAGGAATCTGTTCTGTTCCGCATCTTGAAATAAAAATAAAAGTTTTAATTAAATACAAATAATTTAAAATAAGAACAATAGTGTTTTCATTTCTAATCAGTAACCACCTTCGATTTGGCCATAATAATTTTGGTGGCACCAAAGGGATGTGATGTCACTAGCGATACAAATTTATCGTGCATCCATTCGATGAAAAAACCGTTGTGCTTAAATCCGTAAAAAATTAAAACAAAACGTGAATTAGTGAAAACCTTAATTTTAAACAGTTCCACATCACTTTTTTCTTATTACAAAGTGACATTTCCAATAGTAATTTAACAAGAATCAATTCCTCCAAGTTTGAAATATAATTCAGTAAATACAACAGAATTTTCTACATCAATCATGGTATTTAATTTTGATAGTGCTTTCAAACTAATCCCCGACCCAAATTTAACTCAAAATAAACTTCCTAGATTTTTGCATAGCTCTGTGAAGTTAGCCCGAAAAATTTTCCCGAAAAATGGTTATATTTTAATATGGCAATACTTGTAATAGTTTTCGTATCAAGCCAGTAAAATTTAATATATAATTAATTATTGCTGTAGTTTAATACAGAAACTATTTTATTTTTTATTTTTATTTTAAAAAAGAAAAATTTATTCGGAACCATAAGCTCCAGTACAATATTGACTAAAACTAACAAAAAATACAATTTTCTCAAAAAATTAAATTATTAAAAGCACAAATAAATTATTCAACTGAAAAAATTTTTTTCAATGATTGTCTGGGGGTCTATTATGAAATTTTTCGATTTCGGATTTTTACGATATCGAAAAAATCCGCCCTATTATGAAACAAAAAAGGAAATTCGCATCGGATTTTTTCGAACGCACATGGCAAAATTCGACTGCTATTTAGTTAGAGGATTTTGTAAAATTTAAGGTATTTTGTGATTTTGTGGCAAATACTTTGTTTGTAAATGATATATTTAATTTTAAATAAATTAAATATTATTTATAATGTTATAATAATTATAAAAATAAATAAAATTACAAATTCGATTTACCAAGTTTCATAATAGGGTAAATCCGCGGCGTATCGAATTTTTTCGATATCGTAAAAATTCGAAATCGAAAAATTTCGTAATATGCCCCCTGATTTCCACTTTCGTCATGTTAAAGTCGCAAAATATGCAAAGTTCGTTATAAAGTTTCTACATAGAATTCAAAGGCTCGTCGCTTCCATAATTCGTTCGGTGAAAATCAATTTTCAAGAGTGTGCGAGTACGTAGGTTTTCATTAACAAGTACGCACTCAAAATATTACCGTTAAGTAAATCGGAAATAAAAATAGCTCCAGCATGCTGACGACAAATTTCAAGTGGCTAAATTTTCAAAGATTTACATCTATCTACATATGAAGGTAGATTCCTAACATTTTCCCACCAAGGTAATCGACGGTCAAACTCCCCAGTTTTATATGCATAAAAAATGAGAAAAGATTTTTGTATTGATTCAATTCTGGTTATGTGATCATTATAACGTGGAGACCATACGCATGATGCACATTCGAGCTGTGAGCGTACAAGAGATTGATACATGCAAACAAAAACTCAAGGATTATTAAACTCTTTCATACTACGTTTTAAAAATCCCAACATATAGAATTGGCTTTCCTTTGGCATAAATCATGTCAAGATCCCTTATTTTGATAACACGATTCAAAGTGTTATTTGCAATGTTGTAATTATAAATAAGATGCGAAGTTGAACGTGTAAACGTCACCATTTTGCACTTAGCTATACATTCAAATGTAATAAATTATTCTTACACCAAGAGCTTACCCCGTCATTATCCATTTGTAATTTAACTGCATCAGATAGACTACGAATAGGAGAAAATATTTTTAGGTCGTCAGCATATATTAGACATCGGGAAAATTTTATGCTTTTTGTGATATCATTTACAAATAATATGAAAATAAGTAGACCAAGATGTGAGCCCTGAGGTACTCTAGAATAAACATAAATTGGTTTAGAAAAACTATTGTTAATTGCTAAAGACTGTACCCGCCCAGTGAACGCCTTACTGAAGTCGGCCTTCATGACTGCCTTAATGACATCCAGTTGAGCATTACTCGCAATCACCTCCGTGGCATGTTTCGTAAACTCCACTAAATTTGATACAGTAGAACGCCCACGGAAAAAACCATGTTGCTCATCTACAATAAACGACTTTAGTCCAAAAAACATATAATCACACACAATTGACTTAAACAATTTAGGAATGTCTGACAATAACGAAATACCCCTGTAGTTAGAAACATCACTCCTATTACCAGATTTAAATCAGTACAATTATATGAGACGATTTCCAGGCAACCGGAAAAACACCTTTTAAAAGTGAATCATTAAATAAAATTGACAAAGGCAGAGCCATTTCAATACTAAAATGTTTAAGAAAGTATGAAGGAATACCATCTGGCCCACATCCATCCTTAAACAAATGGAGGGATTTAACGATATCCTCTGGAGATATGTGAGCTGTGTACAAACAAGAGTTGGTACTACTACCTTCTGCATTAACATATTTGCCATTATCAATATCAGTCCGACTATATATATTTTGAAAAAATGAAGCAAATAAGTCAGCAATATCCCCAGAATTATTACTAGTGACATCATTGAACCGCATAATTGATGGAAATCCAAAAGTTTTCCTTTTGGAGTCAACGAAATTCCAAAATGATTTTGGATTTGAAGTCATATTATTTTGAGCCTTAATAATAAAATTTTTATAAGCAATGTTTCGATACAATTAAAAATGCTAATCTGTCGTCAGCGTTTCCGGATAACTTCCATCTTCGATATAATTTTTTCTTACGATTATGTAGATTTATTAGATCGTTGTTAAACCACGGAGGATTATTACGATTAACTTTTTTATTAGAAACCGGTACAAGCCTGCCGAATGGTATTTCTCAGTGTTTATCACTAGGCCGATATCGCTCAACCTCGAAAAAATTATCTCAAGATGTTTTAAATGCTCTTCCATTATTTTAGATGCCACTAACACATCGTCTAGATAAACGAAACAGAAGTTCAGATTTTGTAGGATCGAGTGCAGGAAGCGTTAGAAGGTGTTGCCCGCGTTCCTTAGCCTAAAAGTCATGCGTGTAAACTCGAACAAGCCAAACGGCGTGGAGATTGCCGTTTTCGCAATATCAGACTCCTCGATTGGGATTTGGTGGTAAGCACGAACAAGGTCGATGGTGGAAAAAATTGAGGTTCCTTCCATCTGGTGCGTAAAATCCTGCATTTAGGGAATCGGATATCGATTTGGCACTGTAATGTTGTTGAGCGCCCGATAGTCCCCGCAAGGTCGCCAGTCGCCGTTCTTTTTCTGTACTAGGTGCAACGGACTTGCCCAAGGACTATCGGAGCGCCTACAAATGCCTTGGTCGACCATGTACTGAAATTCTTTTCGGGCGTTCTCCAGTTTTTCTGCGCTCAATCTTCTCGGTTTGGCGAATACAGGTGGACCGCGTGTTATTATATGATGAGTTACCTTATGCTTTGCCTGTCCAGTTGTCTGTATTTCATAGGTTATAGATTTGAACTTTGTTAGCAGCGGTCATACTCGAGCATCAATCCCCGTGGATCTATCACTCGAACCGTAGGTGATTCGTCCAGAGTTTTCGACGCTATAGCAAATAACGACGTTTTTGGATCTAATAACCGACCGGTTTGGATGTCAAGTCTCCTCCGATTATTGGTGTTGTTACCTCCGCTACTACAAATGACCACGTGAATTGCCGTCTGAGGCCAAGATACAACGTAACTCGCCTGTCGCCGAAAGATTTTAGTTTCGCCCCATTTGCTGTGCATAAATAGAAATCAGGATTGTGATTTCGTTGATTACCCGATGCTACTGGCAGGACCGATAAATCGGCGCCGGTGTCAATAAAGTATGTAGTATTTGATGACTTATCAAATATTTTGAGGCGACAGTTCGTGATACCACCATTGCATGTCGCCGTTTGCATTGATGGATCTAATTTTCTGCTTTGAATACTGCCCAATTCGGGCAGTTTGGCTTGCAATTACGGGCGGCCTCTTTGAACCTAAAGTGGAAGAAATACACGTGCGGTAGATCATCACGTGCAGGTGTAGCTTTTCGGTTAGAAGAAGGGTCCCTGTTGCATGAGTGGTTCGAAGGCGTCGAATGATCTCGCTAATTTGATTCGAGAGCGATGGCTCGTTGTTTTGCATCATTGGTGCCGCGACGGACATCACGTTTGTTTGCGACATGGTCTCGAGCACTCGGTCTGCCAATTCTGCTAATTTCGTTGCCGACAGTGAGTCCGTTGGGGGTGCCAAAATTTCCTGTGCGCAAATCGGGAGGCGTTTCAGCCAAATCGTTTTGACGAATTCATCGTTTATGTCCGCCTCACCGCTGGCTTTCAATTTTAGGAGGTGATGGATTTGCGTCTGCTTAGATTCGCATGACCTGTCTAGAATGGCCTTTTTTAAATCAGCATACGGAGTATCCGATTGATGCGATCTGATTGGTAATCTCTCTGGTAACTTTATTTAACGCGAACTGCGACTCTATTACGTGAAACCATATGCGCGGATCCTGTGTATTCAGGGGAATTAGTCTCAGATCAACTACGGATATCGATCCTGACGATGATTGCGTCGAACTTGTCAACGGTGGTGGTACGTGATCGGTAGCGTCTCCGTTTAGTGCTCGTCTAACTTCTTCTATAGTATTCTTGCTTCTAGACCGGCTGTTGAGCGAGTTTCTCCT
Source organism: Tipula vernalis (assembly GCA_958295665.1). NCBI lineage: Eukaryota > Metazoa > Arthropoda > Insecta > Diptera > Tipulidae > Tipula > Tipula vernalis. The sequence continues at coordinate 164,620,240 of OY282560.1, read as the reverse complement.
GCTTCGTCAATCGAATCCGGATTATGCTCCTTTGAAACGCTTATTGAAGTCATCGCGAAATCGATGTTGCCACTTACACTAAACTTAATTAATTATTTGGATTCACTTAACAAAATTTTGGCTAGCGGCGAATAGTGTGAGTCGGAAATCACCATACACTCAGTGAGGAGAAATCTTATTGATTATTTCTCTGTGTTCGATAAAAATCTGCCTTGAAATAAAATCGGCAAACCGTAACGCCCTATGGCTAGTAAAACACTTAGTTCAGGTGATTTGGTGAATTTGTTTTTTTTTTCTATTCTTTTGTTGATTATAGATAATTACGAAATACGTGCGAATAGCAGAGAACAAATAATGGTAAATATTTATAATAAAATAGTCCGGTTCTTCTTAGCAGTAACCAATAAATAAAAATCCCGTTCGTTCTCCGGATTGCTTGATGCTGAACTGGTTCGAACAAGCTGGTCAGCTTGATTCTTTTGTTGATGAATCAACGAATTGATGATTCACTGCATATCTCGTCGGTTGAATACGGTAGATCGGTGGTTGAACGGACGGCAAGTAGACGATTTGCTTCCTGGTCGATCTGGTTTGCTTGACTGTTGCTGCTTCCTATTGTTTAATTTGAGACTTGCCGTTTGAATGTCTCGGCTTGAAACTAGGTTCACAGGCTGTTATCTATTAAAATTTCTGAACTGCCTTATAGCTGTGTCGGCTCGTTTAATAAAATCTGCCGACGGCTATCTGACGGTGTCTCGCAATTGCCGTCTCACTCGGTCTGGAACAATATTACCCTCTAGTATTGGATCGCTGTATTAGTTTAAATATCAGGAAGCGCCAGGCTCTTCTTATAGCGTGCCTGAGGCTTATTGCAATATTTCTGCAAGGTGCGATAACAAAACGAAAAATAATAATACCTACGGCGCCAGGCTCTTCGTTTAGCGTGCCTGCGGCCTGTAATGGTATGTTGTGTGTCTTTAAATCTGAGACGGTAACGGATTGTTTACCGGCCTTTAGATCACGTCGGGGTCACCAATTTGTGGTCGCTGGTTGAGTTTGTTGCAGCGCACAAATAGAATTTGTGGAAACTGACTGTGTTGGTTGCAGCGCACAATATATATCCACAGTTGGATGAGAATCTTCTCCGATGCGTGGATAGTTTCTTCTTTGACCATAGGTCTAGTTCGTAACCGCTTGGTATAGTGAATAATTTATTTTTCTACCATTTTTATATAACTGGGAAATTGTTTTCGCAGCTAATGCGACATTTTTTAGAATTCAATCAAATTCACCAAACTGCCTGAACAAAGTTTTTGTTGACTGTAGGTTCCTTTGATAGACGGCATACTTAACTGCCACACTTCCATATTATGGCTAATACAATTTTTTTTATATTTCATCATATGGAAGTTATATCCATTACCTGCAAACTAGATACCAAACGATCCTTGGTAATGCATATCTAGCATGACTTTATACAACTATAACCGACAATTTTAATTAAGAGATTTTTCTGAACGATAAAAAAAATTCATGCAATAGAATTTTTTTCGGGATGACATCACAAAATATCACGACAGAACCATTTTTTCGGGATAGCATTAATAAATGTCATGATATTTTTATATTAGATTTGCCATCGATTTTTTTTCGGGATATTTTTCAGGCTAACTTCACATACATTTTCTCCATTGTTGTAATATAGTTTAAAAAGATCTAAAAACCGACAATGACTTAATAACGTTTATGGAATTAGTTCAAGCCAAATTAGTGGATAAAGCTTATAATCAAACTTATAATTCATGGGAAAAATTAGAAAAAGACCTGAAATCAAAGTTTTTCAATGTAAGAGCTTTTCAACAAGTACAAATGGAATTGGTACAAGCTCAACAACGGTTCGGCGAAACCATAAAAGATTTTGCAAATAGGATAGAAAATTTGTTAGCGGAATTAAATAAAATGCCAATGCCGAAACTACCTTAAGGTCTTTTGAAGATGGCTTAGAAGACGCAACTAAATTAATAATTAAAGGGTGTAGGTTTGATAATTTGACAGATGCCATTTCTAAAGATTTAGAAGAAGAAAGCTTAAGTTTAGCAAGTAAGAATAAGTTTGTTAAACCCGAAGATAACTCAAACAAACCAAATAAACCAATTTCCGTCGCCAGATGATATTTCGCCACTCCCTAATATTGTTGATAGTTTTGAATCAACTGGGTGATGCAGTCGGTATATTTTACAAGCCTAGATTTAGTTGACGGTTATCATCGGATTGCTTTAACTGAAGAATACAAATCAAAAAAATGCATTCGGTACTCAAATGGGTCACTTTCAATTTACAAGAATGCCCTTTGGACTGAAAGGTGCAACCTTTTAGCGAATTATGAATAACGTTTTGTCTGGCTTGCATGGTCTTAAGTGTTTTGTTTATCTCGACGATGTAGTCGTGTATGAATATAACCTTTAGAAAATATAACCTAAAACTCCAACCAAAAAAGTGTCATTTTCTACGTAAAGAAATTTGCTCTCTGGGACGTATATAATAACCAATTACGGAATCAGACCAGATTCGGCTAAAATTGATGCCATTCAGAATTTCCCTATTCCAAAAAAGCAAGAGCAGATTAAATCGTTCCTGGTTGGTTCATGCAAACCTTGATATGTATGGCCTGCGTACTGAAGCACACAAAAATGGCCAAATATGCTTTAACAGGTATTGACCCCCTTCGTCGCACAGCATGAACCTTGAATGGCCCGCAAAAATCTACTCCGACTGAGATGACTTCGAAGAAATAATTATCGGATGTTTACTATTGTATGGCAATGTTGATTTTTCTAATCTACCCCCTACTCTCATGATTCCCTCAGTATCTAGGAATGGATTTAGCTGCTGCAAACTGTTTTTAATGGGTATTGGTTTTGACCCTTGTAAACACAGATATTCCTCAGAAAAATCTACTTTTTGCCAGTACACTACTATTTTACGGTTAGCTTCTTCAATTTCTGCGGCTGTTAGCACTCCCATTCGCTTCTCTAATTGACGTTTCTTGGCCCTCGAGTTGTTGACATATCTAAGAACATATGCGAAAATTTTCTTCAGTTTGAAAAAGCTACAATATTTTTGGCTCAACCACAATATGGTGTCATTTTGTAGTTTCGGCTTGGATTCTGGCAGCGAACTGGTAAAGTTATATACTTCTATCTGGCTTTCTTCCTTCGTCTCTGGTATTTCCGGCTGATCGGGCCAATATTGCTCCTCCTTAGATAGCCACGCTGGTCCATTCCACCAAAGGTTATTTCTCGAGATTTCAATAGCGGATTGCCCACGAGTTGCACAGTCTACTGGATTATGTCTTGATGGAATGTGCTGCCACCGATCCCTTTTATATAAGACAATGATTTCTGCGGTGCGATTGGCAACAAATGTTGTCCAGCGTCTCGGTTGACTGGAAATCCCATCCAAGACGATTTTTGAACCTGTCCACATTGTAACCACGGCTGAGTCGATTGATAAAATGTCAGTAACGTCTTTTACCAATCGACTGAGAAGTACTGCACCCATTAGCTCCAATCTCGGTATACTGACTTGTTTCAATGGTGATACCTTGGTTATTGCACAAATTAGATGTGTGACAAACCCTTCCTTGCTTCATGATCGAGCGTAGACAGCTGCTGGGTAATGGTAATGGTATCCGACGCAGTAATACATTTAGGAATTTTCAATTCTGGCGTTTGGCAAAGGTTGTTGCACAGGCTAATCCACGATGATTGTACTTCTGGCGGTAACTGTGCATCCCATTCAATCCTTTGCAACCACAAACTTTGAAATAAGATTTTAATCTTAATAATTATTGGCGATAATAGTCCGAGGGGATCGAATATTTTGCTTGCCTCTGACAGGAAGCTTCGTTTGGTGTGAACTTTCTTATCCTCTAAGTGCACTTGAAAGATGAAATGATCGGATGCAGCTTCCCATGCTATTCCCAACACTTTTAACGGTTCCGGATGATCGGAAAATACTTTTAAGGAATTAGATCCTGGATTGTTGAGTAGGTTCCGCATTTGTGGATCATTCGACGACAGTTTGCGCAAATTGAAACCCCCACTTCCTAAAATGTTCAAAACATCCTCTTTCAGCTTCAACAGCTCAGGTAGTGTTGGAGCGCCGGTCAACACGTCGTCTACATAAATATCCCTTTCTATGGCTAGGCATGCTTCTGGATGTTTCTAAAGGTATAGTATGACCAGTTCCTTTAAGCATCTGGTGGCCATGAAAGATGCAGACGCCATGCCATAGATTACGGTATTAAGTGCGTATGGTCGTATTTGATTATCGTCGTCTCGCCACAGGATTATCTGATGTTTGGTATCTTCTTTGTCCACCAAAACCTGCCGATACGTATTTTCAATATCGCCTACTAGCACATATGGATATTGTCGGAATCGCGTGAGAATCTGGAACAAGGATGATTGCACATTCGGACCTATCTTTAGTTTTTGATTCAATGACGCACCTGAGGTTGATTTTGCAGATGCGTCAAACACAACGCGCAGTTTAGTTGTGCTGCTGCTATTTTTGAAAACGCCATGATGTGGGAGCATATAGGCTTGTTGCAGTTCGGTGCCGTTTAACTTACGTGGCTGCATATGATTTAACTCCTTATATTCTGTCATAAACTGCTGATAAAGTTGGCGGAATTGATTGTTTGTCTGAAATCGTCTTTTGATTGCCAATAGTCTCGACAATGCTTGCTGGTACGTTGATCCTAGGTCATTCGGTGTTTCCTTAAATGGAAGCTTCACTATGAATCTGCCATCGTTTGATCGTCGCGTGGTTGTCTTGAACCAATCTTCGCATTCTTGTTCTTCTTCGGTCATCTTGCTGGTTTGAGGAAAATCTTCGATGGTCCAAAATTTTTGCAACGTAGCATCGATGTCAATAAGGGTTGCAAATGACTGCGTGGCTACTCTGGTTTCTGCTTCGTATCGACCTACTACAACCCAACCGATTTCTGCGCCTTTAAATCTCGACTGTCAAATTCCATGCTGCCATTCTCAAGCAAATCAAATACTATATCTGCGCCAAGTAGTATGTCAATTGTTCCTGGCTTGTAAAACGTTGGATCGGCCAGCCTAATTTTCGACATATTCTTAATACAGCTGATGTCAAATTCGAAAGCGGGTAACGAGGACGTAATCCTATGTTTTAGCTTTTTTAGTGCTTTTATATAATTGGCTTCCGTAATTTTGAAATGCTTCACCAACGAAAATGCATCGCCTCTAAGCAATCCCATCAAATATTGGAATTTTTGAACGGGGTTTATATTGTTTTTGCTATGAACGCTTGAGTTGAATAAATCGAAGAAGCTCTGCCATTCGGTGTAATCGCCAGAAAATGTGGGGATTTGCAATTTAGCAAGGCGCACCTTGGGGCCTGAATTCGTAGAAGTCACGTTCAAAGTTGTGTCATTGTTTGATACACTAAGTTCACTTATACCGCGATTGTTAATCCATTTATTCAATTTGGACACGATAGCGTAATATGCTTCTTCGGCTTCTTCTAACTTAGATTCGACTTGACTATCGATAACGAATATTGATGCTTCTATCGCTATAATCTTTTCTAAGATTTCCTTCGCACGACTTGCTTTCGCGCGCAATTCTTCAACCATCTCTTCAGATTCTTCGACGATGGCACTTGCAAAATTAGATAATTTGGTTAAAACGCCCTTAAATATGGAGCGTTGCTTTTTTAACCCCTCTATTGCACTCATTTCACTAACTTTTCACTATAATTAATTGTCTTTATTTTTATCGTTCACAGATTTATTCACTATCCTACTAGTATAAAATTAAGTTTATTTATCTGTGAATCCGGCTCGAAGGACCATGTATAAATTTAGGTAATGTGGATTCGGCAACGTAGCATAAACATCGACGTGGCATAATATATACATCTAACAGCCTTGCTCACTGCGAGTTTACGTAAATATTATTCTGAAAAATTTTCAGCAGGACCGCATGCAATTTAAAAATATTTTAATCGGAAGGGGAAATTTGTTTACGAAATAGACTACGTCGATTGGTTGCCTCCTGAAAATTTTTCACCAGAATATATAAGCCCGCACTGAGGTTTTCAATAGAAAGGATGATATAGTTAGTTAGTTAGCTTTTACCCGCTTTCAAAACACAGTTTGAATAAAGTTTCAAAATAAGGAAGAATCATTCTTGAGTTGTTTTGAAGTTCTGCAGGTATAATCTGACCCGGACCAGCCGATTTATTTGGAGTAGTACCCATAGCATCCATTTCTTAGTTAGAAATCGACTCGCCACTAAGTTGTCCACGACCCGTCCGGTTTAATTAAAAAACTAGGACTGGTTATGCTTTTGGAGAGAATCTGCCTAAGGTGAGATGTCTCGGAAACCTCTTTCATTTAATAATAGAAGAGTCTCCAAAACGTGCTTTGTGCTTTCCTTAACTCTCTCTTACAAATTCTTAGTTCCTCCTTATAGGAACGGCAAGACTTTTTAAGGTTGACATACAAGACTTACGATTAATGCCTAGTTCCCTCGACTAACGTGATGGGTTTTCCTTTCAAATGTCGCTGAGGCTGCCGGTTAGCAGGGTGAACATTGAAGCTATAAGTTATCTATCAATGGTCAGAAAAGGAGTGTTTCTTATAAACCATCCATTTTTAACCATATGAAAAATATTATTTGAAGCCAAGTTCAGATCTAGAAAATCCTCGCTAGTAATAAATGTAGGTTTCCGTAATTGCAGATTTTGGATGGGAATTATCTGATTTACAGTAAGGTGATTTTCAAAATAATTGAATTTTTTATGAAATGTTTGGAAATAATCAAGCAATCTGAATGCGCGTTAGCACAATAATTACAGGTCCCAAAACATGGCCTTTGTGGCTGATATTGGCTGATTTATAGTAAGGTGGTTTTCAAAGAAATCGAATTTTCTATGAAATGTCTGGAAACAATCAAGCACAACGTCGTTGGCACATCAATTACAGGTTCCGAATCCTATCTTTAGCGGCATCAAGAACCGCAATCGGAGCACAATTTCAGATTTTGAATTTTTTGGCTTAGAATTTGCTGATTTATATTGTAGTAAGGTGATTTTGAACGGTGAAATTCCAACGGTACGTTGCAAATTGGGGTCTAAAATGATTTTTAGATGTAGTTCTGTTATAGGACCAATGTAGATGAAACTTGGAAGGAACAATTATTTGTAAACTGGTTTGAATAAAATTCAACATATTCAACGAAAATAAGATGCTAAAACGATTTTTTTTTAAAGTTCTGGAAGTTGGTCAATTAGAACGAAACTATTGTCTATTTCTTAATCGATTTTGATGAAGTGGGATTCTAAAATGATTGTAAGATAAAGTTCTGAAGTATGGCCAATTAAGACAGAACTTGCTAGATTCTACAAGTATGATGGCAATGGGATTGTAAAATTATTTTTTGATGAAGTTCTGGAATTTGGCCAATTAGGATGAAACTTGGTTATTTTTTAACCGATTTTGATGAAATCCAGCTTGGGCGATGGAAGTGGAATTCCATAAAGATTTTTAGATAAAGTTCATGAATTAAAAAGTTAATTTGTTGAACAATTATTTACATTCTAAATTTACCGAATTTACTATGTACAAGTTTTATTAGCGAATTATACTAATACAGCCAAATTTCCTTACAAATTTGTCTTCGTCACATGTACACAGCACTCTGATAAGAAAAGTTTCAGTATAACAGAAAGAATGCAAAAACCTCTGTAATTTTCGATGACTCATTTAGAGCCTGATTTAAAATTAAGTTTAATAATTGAGGATTTCCATGCGATGGGGAAGTATCCAGTTGAAAAGCTTTTATTAAGTAGGATAAGTAGGGTAGTAATTGGTCTTGCGATTACGTTAGCAGTTATAGTTGTAATATAACAAGTCTAGTTAATATTCATTAAGTCAACAGTTCCGAGTATGTCTAGTACGCCAAGTATATCCAGACAAAACATTGAAAAATTAACCGTACCACTAGGTTCTGCTTGGCAGTTTCGGCAGTTTCGAAATTAACGAAACTACAAAATCGATCACGATTTGTCCTGATGTTTGACTCGATATCTAGAATGTAATTATTGTACAGAAAAACGGTTCAAATATAAATCGTTCCCCGAGCAATAATTTTGCGATTTGTCAGGTTTGTCAATCGTTTAGAACGCCACAGCTCCTTATTAAAAATCATTGCTTGTTCCATGTGAATCCCAATCTTAAGTGAGAAATAGATTTAAAGAATCCTAATCAACTTTTTCAAAGTTATAGCCAACAGAAATCCAGGGATTATCAACAGGAATACAACTCAAACAGTACTTGAATGTTTTGTGAAGCATAAAATATACTCGTCGAGACAGTTACTTTAAGATCTAGGGACAAAAAAGCAAGTTCCAAAACATTCCCAAAATTATGTTTAAAGTTAACTACCAACATCAATATTCGTATTTAAAATTGTTAGATAATCGTCCTCATATTCCCAATCAATATTTGCCCAAAATCACCTTGTACAATGACCCGCAGGCTCCAAAATCGGCAGTACCTCCGTTTTCAAAACGTTAACAAGTTAGCATGATTCGGAATGTAAACGGCACTGAGCGGCATTGAATGTGAGTAATAGCTAACTCGCACATTAACCATTTCAAGTGTCGTTAAATATATGCCTATCTCTCCTTTGAACTATATATGATGCAGCAAAGTACTCCTAGCTTTTAAAATTGGCAGTTAACCATATTTCGGTGTGTCGTAGTTTTCTTCAAGAATTGATAAATGTAGATTTTTTTATTCCGAATTCTGGCGGTATTACGATAATAATTAGTCAGTGCGGAACTTGGAGGAAACGAATAATTGGTATAACATTGTATCGATGCATTAGAATGATTGATTTGAACCTTTATATAAAGAATGTAAATTGTGGTCAATCAGTGCAGTCGCCATGGCCTGATGAGAGAATGGATTTTTTCTTAGTGACGCAGGCTCTTCAGTGAATATACGCGTAACCATTAAAATGATTTTTTCTGATTAGTCCAACATGGTCTTCTGTATTTAATCGGTAATATCGCAGACATCTTTTATTTATATAAATGCACTCGGTTCTTTTATTCGTATAAAATCCAGCAACTTTTTTCTAATAATCACCAACAATCAAAATTAGTCAGAAAAAATTGATCGTTTTTTTTACGGATCAAAACAAAGTCACCAGGGTAGCCAAGTATGTACGCAACCTTGCGTGAAATCAGTGAAAAATTAGCTTGGCTCGTTGTTGAGCACTTTCCATGACGTGGCAGTCTATGATAGTATTTCGGTCGAAATTCAATAAGACACGTTAATCAAACATTTGACACAAAATGGTCATTGCTTGACCGGATGTGTAATGTTAGGCATAGGGCACAATCGCGTGAAAGTTAAGGTCTTCCACATCAAGGAGCTCTTTGTTTGCACTTCACAAAAAGTGAAACCGACTGAGAAATATCAAGAAATACGAAAATGGCGCCACTTTTTGTTAACTGTTCAAGATTTTTTTTCGAGAATTGGTATTCAATAACCCGATTCTTTCATCACGATAATATCAAGCTCATGTTTCAGAAGAAGTTTTGTAAAATTAAGCTAATCATTAGAGATGTATCTATACTTTGTACAAAGAATCGTATATGGAGGATTCTGCGCTTTGTTATTTTGAATTGTTTAAAGCTCAAACTTTAAAAACTCATTTCCTGGAAAAAGTGAACTTGACCATAAACCAGATAATTGCATTGTACTTAAGATATTGACGTATTTCAACGAAACCAGCACACATAACTTACAGCGATTTTATGATGGATTATGAATTAACCTTTATTGGACTTCGTTGTGCACACGAGTATTCAAAAACGAAGAGCCTGCCCTATATACTCAAATCTTATGTAAGGTTTCGCTTTCATTTCAAACTGATAAATTATATTGAGGAAATAAAAAAACCAAAACCAAAGTGAAAATTAATCCGTATACTGGTCTCATAATTAACACATTCCGAACATTTTAATGATTAATTGGTTAATTCAATTATTGTAAACAAATATGTCATAGGAACGTGTGATAATAGAAATCGATTTACATAAACATTTTGATTTTTTGTTTTGTTTTCAATAAAAAATCAATTTTCTTATAGTATATGCATATATGCATAAATACCTACCTAGGTAAATATGTGTACAAATTTAAAAATGTTTATACCGAAACCGAACCATTATCAACATCTTGGACGTTTCCAAAAAAAAAAAAAAAAAAAAATCCTACTTGAGTATTGGTCTCTTGGATGATGTTGACCGCGTCGAAAGCTGTATGAAATCGCATCGATTAAAATCAAATTACAAATAAAAAGAAAAAAAATTGATTTCAAATTATTTTCAGTTACATAAAATCAATTTAAAAGTACTTGATGTTTTGTTTGTACATCTTTCGTATCTGTGTACCTCTTTCACTCGTTGCCTAAAGGCAATCGCACATCTAGATACTGTAGCTTATTTACCATAAATGGAAAGTTTACATGTGCGCGCACTTATTTTAAAAAGATTAAGAATGAAAATTAATTTTTGTGTATCATCTTTTTTCTTTTTTTTCTTTTTACCTTCCTCCCATCTTATAGGTTTTTGTTGGAATTTTTATTAATTTACGATTTGTGTGTGGTTTTATATCTGGTTCATTTCAACCAAGATTTTATCATTTTATCTTTTCATATTCATCTTTAAAATGTATATATCCAGTCGCGATGTGTTTGATTTGTTTGTTATTATTTATTGAATATCATGATTTAATTAAAACAATAGTTAATTTTGAATAAGTTCTGCATCAGTGGAATATCAACATAAAAATGATCAAAAATCTTGTTTACGAACTAGATCGCAAAAAATGCGGCAGATGGAATGACTTGTGAAACCATTTACCCTAAAACTATTTAAATACCACGTTACTAACTAAAGGTCCTCCAGAAAAATATTACACGAGAGTGTTTTTAGAATATATAATTTTTCTGTCGAAAGATAATTTTGGTCTTTGCTTTTGTTTTTTACACTGAGTAAACCAGTAAACGGTGTGATGCATAACAGTTCATTGGAATTGATTGAACATTTTACTTTCATTAATAACAAAATTACGCATTATTATTAGCTGGTTGTTTTCTTGACTGGTCGACCACTGCGAATAATAAAAGACTCATTGATCGTCTTTAGACACGTTCGTTGACTTTTTTGATGTATCCTTTTCTTTTTTCTGTTTTATTCTTCTCAATCGATTGTTGATTGATGATGTATTTAGTGAATTATCGATTTGACCTGGTATTGGTTCATGATTCAGTTTGTGGTATAATTGTATTTGTATCGTTGTTGTTGTTTGGCATTTCAACAAAGGCTTCATATTGACCCGGATCCGAAATAAGCACTTTAGATCTTTTTAAATGCACCTATATCTCTTGCCCGACTTATTTTCGACGATGACCGAGTGTGGATACATTACACAGTGCTCCGGAAGGTGGTTAAGGTTTCCATACGATCACGAAAAAAACTGAAATGGCAGAACTATGCAGTAGCGGGCCAAGAAATAGGAAAAGTTTGCCCCGAAATCATAACGGTTCATGTGCTCAAATTATTCATTATTTTTGGTCCGTTTTTATATAACTAATATTTCGTGCACTGATTATCACGACGCTTAGCAGAATCGAGGGTGTATACGTATGTAACGTAAATAGGTTTACATGTGTGGAAAGTCGTATATAGGTATACATGGGTGGCAAATCGTATATGGCTACGCAGTTATGTGCATATACATGTGTGAATGTGGGTCTTTACAGGTGTTCGACTATGAGTTATATTTTAGAGCAAGTAAATGTCGAATGATGAACTGGTCGAAAAGAGAGGGGAAGAGAAAGAGGAAGAATGTGTGCCTAGTTGTGAAGCCGGTTAGATCGCCGATTTACCGCTCGCCGGTGGACGAAATACCCCTCATTCGTACTGTGTGAATTATATTTTCAAAAATGCCAAACACTTGTGACCATAAATGTGATCATAATGAGAACAGGAAAAAGGTGTGTGCTCCTTCTGGTCGTAAAATAAATCTCGGTTCGAAAAAATTACAAGATTTCCGCATCAGTGAAGATCAAGAATTACATATTAGAATATTTAGAAACACGGATTTCACTCTATGCAACCCTCAATTCCCTTCAAGTATCTGTGTAACTTGTCGCCAAATTCTTCAAGATCATAAACGGCAGAATGATAACGGAAGACCATTTAAGGTGATGCCTAACTATGGAGATATACTATATGTCTATCAAAGGAAACTAGGTCACGTGAAAAATGCAATTTCATTTGCAACTGGTATATATGTTTAACTGGTAGGCATAAGGGAGTAATAAATATGAAAAAAGTTGCCTGTTGGTAGAACAAGTATCACTGGGGTTAAGAAGAGTCAAGATCCAGCCGAAAAAATTCCAAAAACTATACATCTTTGCTCCACTTGTCTCCAAGAAGTACCTCGAGGGACTCCTCACTCCCCCTCTGACATCCGTTCGAAAACAAGGGCAGTGGAAAATTTGGAAATATTAGCCAAGCGGCCAAATTTGAAAATATTAGCCAGCCAACAAGTCGAGTCTGGGAGCGTCCGGACGGGAAATGCCAAAATTGAGCTGACTTATTAGAAAAAATTGTGTTAATAAAGGAGTTCCAGCGTTCTTTCAGAAAGAAGTGTCAGAAAGAGCTAATTTATTGGAAGATCTATACAGGCTTGATATCTTGGATTTTGATGTTGAAAAAAGTTCTGTCAAGGAAACAAGGCCTGTTGTCTGGGGTAACGCAGAAGAACTTTTAGAAAATGTAGTGGATAGATGTGGTTTGATTGACTACTCAGTCAAAGTTATGGCTGATGGCGGACAAGGGTATTTTAAAATGTGTATGTCAATTATTCCGGAAAATTACGTTTCTGAAAATCTACATGAAGAAGGTTCATCAAGGAAGAAGACCAAAATTATCAAGTGTATGAGTTTACACAAGTTGATTATGTTAGGTATTGTACCGCGCATCAAAGAAACCTACAAAAATTTGAAAATATTATTTGATCTCACAAAAATCAATAATATTTCCATGAAATTCGTGTCTGACTTCAAGCTGTTACTTTTCATTAATGGGCAACAAACAGCCACAGCAAGTTTTCCGTGTCCTTATTGCTTCATAAAATTGCAAGATTTGCGAGATCGTAAAGAAATAGAGAATTTCGTAGATTATACCTTGATAGCGAATGATGAGTACGACACAGACATGACAGATGATCCCTTGGCCGCCAAAAGTTATGGCGATTTGCGTTACGATTGTGAACAATTCATATCACTAGGAGGAAAGAAAAAGAATTCCGTTCAGAGTAGAAGTACCATCAACCCACCTTTATTCGATGAATCTGATGACGTCAGAGTGATTCAAAAATGTGTAGTGCCAGAGCTTCATCTGCTGCAAGGGTTCGTAAACCATATGTTCTGGAAATGGCTTTGCATAGGTGTTAGAAATACCCAAAAACGTAATGCCATAATTCTAAATGTGTTTTCGACTTTGACTCGTGCTGCGCATCGTCTCCAACAAACACATATGGCAAACTTTTTCCGCCAGCGTATACAGGTTCGGATGGAGGTAGGTTTAGATGGCCTTTATTTAATTTATTATAAAATTTTGATTGTAATAGCACTCCCCCATCAGAAATTTTGTCATTAGTGCCAACGTCTACATATAGAAATTCACAGTTGGCGTTCACTACTGCAAGTAGCACAACACTGAAAGTCTTTTTATTATTGAAATAAAAAGAATCAGAAAGTGCTGGCTTTTTTATAAGAATATGTTTGCCATCACAAGCACCTATGCAATAAGGGAAACCAGAAACACTCTCAAATAAAGTAGCCACTTCGTTCCAACCTTCACTTAATATCGGCATCTAGAAAGATATTCATGAGAAAATTATCAAGCTACCTAATAACTAATCAAACGTTATTTTCTCACCAAGGCACTTATTATCGCCTCACACGTTTCGATGACAATTTTCCCAATAGATTGGGCCAAAACTGCCGTGGAAAACTTCAAGTCCTCAAAGGATCTACCCATTGCCAAAAAAAACGCAACGTAATTTCTAACCGAACTTCGGACGAAATCGCATCTCCCATTAACGTGTCTTCTTTCTCAATTTTTAGTTTGATGGGTACCCATGGTATCTCGAAAACGGCTGGTTCGATTTAAATTTTTTTTTTTGCCAATCTGTTTCTATGGTCAAGTCCGAGATTTGAGAAGCTTTTGCAACCTGTGCGTCAAGAGGGTCGAGTACCTGACATACGAATTGATATTTAAACAAATCCACACGATTTGACCGATTTGAACCAAACTTTACACAAATATTGTTTAAGACTTAAGAAACGTCACTGTTAATATCTCAAACCTCAAATTGAACCTTTTACATTTCAAATTAAACCTTTAGTGAATTAAATGAATGGCCAATTGCGATGGAACTTATCTATTTCTTAACTGATTTTAGTGAAATTTGACTTCCGTGATGGAAATGCCATTCTAAAATGAGTTTTGGATGAAATTCTGGAATATGGCCAAGTATGATAGAACTTGCCTATTAGATGGAGACACAGTGAAGTGTTACTTCTCACATCTATCACAATGCGGCCATTTTCAATACTGAAAGTTTATTAATTCCCTTTTTTCTATTTTTCTAAACATTTTTGGTAGCAAATGTTGATCCATTTTGAAAAATTATATTTTCAAAAATAAGTTCCTATACCACGTATTTATTAAGTCGTGGTATTATAACGAGGATTAAGTTGCGCGTTGAGTTTGGGGGTTGATGATTGAGTTAGGGATTAGAGTTGGAGTTGAGTTGGGTTTGGATTAGGGTTAAGTGAGCAATTGAGTTGGAGATTTATTTGGGGGTTCAATTGATTTGAGGATTGAGATGGGTGTTAAGTTTGGAGCTAAATCGAGGGTTTAGTTTGGGTTCGAGTGGAAGGCTGAATCAGCGTGCTGATTTTAGGACTGAGTTGGGTATTGAGTTTTTTGTTGAATTGAAGGTTGAGTAGGGTGTTGAATTTGGGTTAAGCGAGGGGTTCAGTTGGGGATTTATTTGGCAGCTAAACCGATGGATCGTTTGCATAACAGACTAAGTTGAGGAATGTTGATTAAGGAGTTGAGTTGAGCATTGAGTTTAGAGTTGGGTTGAGTTAGGGGTCGAGGTAAGGTTGAGTAGGGGTTGAATTGAAGTTAAGTTTAGGTCGAATCTTTAGTGCTGGGAGAGAGAGTTTAGTGTTGGGTTGGGACTGAGTTGGTGATTGTCGTTGAGATTGAATTGAAGGTTGAGTTAGAACTTGATGAGTGGTTGAGTAAGGGTTTAAGGGGTTCACATAGGGATTTATTTGGGAGTGTAGTTAGAGATAAGATTGAGTAGACTTGAGATTGTGAGATGTTTATACAGCCGTCTCGTTCGTTCGTTACAGATCCTATCAAGGAAAGATACTATATATTATTGGTTTTTGTCTTATAATATACAAACAACAACAAAACGGAGAGACATTTTTGTTGGTTTTGGTATAGTCGTCACAAATATTTTCCTGTAACTTGAAACATAGATCAGGTATGTATGTATGTTAGCTATAAGGGAATTAAAAGCATTCAATAGAGCAAAGGGCTCTAGGGAGGCTCAGGACTGGGACTCCTATAAGGAGCACCTTAAAAAATATAAAAAGGGAATAAGGAAGGCGCGGAGGAGGTCTTGGAGACTATTCTGTGATAAAATGGAAGGTGTTTCGGAGACTTCGCGCCTCAGGAAAATCTTATCTAAGAGTCCAAAACGAGCCCTAGTTACTTAATTAAACCAGATGGGCTGTGGACAACGTCTAGTGGGAAATCATTCGCGCTTCTGTTGGATACTCATTTCCCAGGTGTGTCGACGGAGCTTGGTAGGAATAGGGAAAAATTATCGTCGGGGTGCCCGGAGGAAATCGTCTGCAAAAACCGGATGCTATGGGCACTAAATAGCTTTAAACCCGATAAATCGGCAGGCCCGGACGGTATCATCCCAGCGGAATTGCAAAAACACTAGTCGATCATTCTCCCATGGCTGTAGGTGATCTTCAGGGGGTATCTAAAACTGAATTATATTCCTAGGAAATGGACGGAGGTTAGGGTGATTTTCATCTCGAAAACGGGGAAGGGGATTCACAGGCCGACCCAAAGGACCTAAGACCTATAACTCTATCATCCTTTCTGTTGAAAACATTGGAAAGGCTGATCGACGTGTACATACGTGCAAAAATAAAACCTAGTAATTGGGCGACTTCTCAGCATGCGTACTGGAAAGGGAGATCTGTGGACACGGCTCTGCATTCCCTGGTGCGAACAATTTAGAAATCAATCCACTCGAAAGAGTACTGTATGGTAGCTTTCCTTGTTATAGAGGGCGCCTTTAACAATGTCAGGACGGAGGCAGTTCGGGAAGGAGTGTCTTTCTTAGATGTGGACTACCCCTTAGGGAGGTTGATAAATCAGATGCTTGAATGTAGGATTATTAACGCGGATATGGGGGAATCCACCATTAGGAGGCGAGTAGTTAGAGGAACTCCGCAAGGTGGTGTCCTGTCACCTCGTCTCTGGAACATAATTATAAATGGATTACTTTTGGAACTGGAGAGGGAGGAGATAGGGGTAATAGCGTATGCTGATGACGTAGCGATCGCGATCTCGGGGAAGTACCTAGGCACGATTAAGGAAGTCGTGCAACACGCGCTGGGTAAATCCATCCAAAACAGAGCTGGTACTCTTCACCAAGAAATATAAAATTCCGGTAGTCGCCCCTCCTACCTTAAATGGCACGGCACTGGCCTTTACTGATAAGGCAAGATTTCTGGGCATAATCTTGGACAGTAAGCTAAATTGGATGCCCAATATTTTAGAGAGAGTAAAGAAGTCCACCATGGCTCTGTACTCATGTAGGAACGCCGTCGGCAGGAAATGGGGTCTAAAACCAGAGCCGGTACACTGGCTCGTCACCGCTGTAGTCAGACCGATTCTGATGTACGGGGTGAGTGTGTGGTGGCCAGCACTAAACAAGAAAACTTTTAAGAATAAGATAGAGATGGTACAGAGAACGGCCTGCTTGCTTCTAAGCGGGGCACTGAGGACAACCCCTACAAGTGCTCTGGTGGCTATGTTCTACCTTCTTCCTGTCGACATCTTTGGTAAGCAGAGAGCGGCAACTATGGCTGCACGACTCTCTGCCATGTTTGAGTGGAAATGTCTTCAGACGGGCCACTCGACGATTGGCAGGTCGCTAAAGGCAGATGTGGAGAATAGTGACTACACGATACCGATTGTATGCTTTGAAAAAGGTTTCCGGACTCTGCTCCCCTCAAGGGAATCCTGGGGGAACAGGTCAATAACAGAAACTGGAAGTATACAATTCTATACTAACGGCTTCAAGCTAGACGGCAAAGTCGGAGCAGGAGTCTACTGTGACAAATTAAATGTGAATATATCCGTTCGTCTTCCTGATCAATGCAGTTTGTACCAGGCGGAGGTGGTAGCGATGGAAGCGCTGACTTGGTTGAAGCATAATGTCATATCCACAAGGGATATAACAGTATATGTGGACAGTCAGGCAGCAATCAAGTTGCTGGAATCAGTTTCTCTGAAGTCCATGGTGGCATTGAAGTGCCGCTTATCTCTTAACGAGATGTGTGATCATTTTTATATCCAGATAGTCTGGGTCCCCGGTCACTCGGACGTGCGGGGGAACTGCAGGGCGGACGGTTAGTAGTGGAAAAAAAATTGTATGTACAATACCTTATTTTAAGCTTAGCAAAACATACAGTCGGTACTGGAGGCTCTTATTTATACAGTAGGCTCTGAATTAACCAGCAAAACGTAAAACTAGAAATAAGTACTGAAAGAAATACGTCATTAAATATTTTTTCGAGACAGATAGTTACAATCATATTCCAAATGAATTACAACAGCAATGGCAAAAAGAGGCTAAGCTATATCAAGAACATTTATAATAACATTCCGATTCGTTTTATTTGTCTGATGACTACTAGATTAACTCTACCACACAAAATTAAATTAAATTGTTTTTGTCTATCGAAATTTTGTTTATATTGCCAAAGAAAACCTGGTATGTCAAGACAATTACGACTCAATTCCACTGTGAATCAAAGTTGTCAGTAAAAATAACTTGAGATAAAAATATAAAATCGGTGATTGTGTGAACGAACACAACGGAGTCAGTCAAGTTTATACTTACAAAAAATGTGTATCTGTGTTAGTGCACTGAGGTCGAAATTAAAAAAAAGTATCAAATCGAGAACGTTTATGGCAGTCCAACTAATACTTGTACATAAATATTGTGTACCGATCAAAAATATTTCTCGCACACGCTGATAATTTTAATTGTATGGCATTTTTATGGGAAAGATTTTTTTTAATTTTGTATTTTATGACGGAAATAATTTGAATAAAATAATTCTGATATGAGTATTAATAATAATTAAATTTTTAGATTATTTTGAATCGTAAAAATACTCGAATTAACACTAATTCATAATTTTTTTTAATAATTCTTGGTTATGTTTTTGTTTGCTGTCAAGATGTATCCATAAAATTTGCTATAAAAAAACAATAACAAAATACTTTATCTTTGTCTCTCTGATGGATTATTTTTTTTTGTCTTCTTCCAACTTCTAGTTAGCTCAGTCAATTTTTCACAGTGGAATTGGGGCTTTAATCAAAGAGTTTAAAATTCGTCTTCCGATTGTCGCAATCTTATATTTAATTCATTCTTGTATGTAATGTATTAAGGTTATTAAGGTATTTAATTGGGTGCGGAACCTCTGTGAAAACTGAAAGTATGTTTATGCAATTAAATACAACATACGACGGGTATTTAAGTAATAGTGGGTTACAATCGTTTAAAGTATTATAGACTAAAATCAAAGATGTCAATCATTTTGTTGATAAATTGTTTTGAATTCCCCTAAAAATCGTTTATCGATATAAGTACATAAATCAAATAAAAGCTCAATAAAAAATATCATTACTTCCGTGTATCCAAACAATAAATTGTTACAAACAATCCCGAGTATGTAATTATTAACTCCAACAACAGCATTGACTATAAACCGATCGATATCGGTGTTTTCAATTTGAATGAATTATAACCACTTATCACTTTCATTTATGATGAATGTGTCCATATCGCGTAATCGTTAAACATAAAACAAAAAACAAAAACTTTTACTTGATATCATTCGAGTAAACGTACGCCTGAACCCATAAAAAAAGAAAAACAAATTTGAAAATTCTTAATGCGAGGTGATTTGAATTTGTAATTGATCGTCGCAGGTGACGTGCCACTACAAAATGTATACAGACAATATTCTGCGCGACCTAATATGCGTTCGATCGCTTTGTTTTAGAAATTTATCGATTTATGTAGTTTTATTTATGGATTACCGGCATTGTGCAATATTTCGTGGCTATTTTTGGGTGTGTACATAGATGGGTATCATGCAAAATTACCTTACCGGAATTTATAAACAAACCACAAAAAAAAAACGAAAGTTCATCGTATTCAACGCGTAAACTTGCAACCTTGATGTGAATTAATAATTAGCTATATGGTGTTATTGATTCAAACGCGAAAGTGACGATGATAAGTCAAGACTGAAACAAGGTGTTGCATAATACACATGGGAAAATGTCTGTTCAGTTCATTGGTATATTCAATATGTGTAACCATTTTCTATTTATAAAACAATGATCCCAATCAATGGCACAGAGGAGGATGTATATACAATGAAAATACATGGTCAACAATGGAAATTATGAAAACGATGAGAAAATTACCAATTCAAGATGTAGAATACGAGGCGAGATAATAAAAATAACAAAACATAAAATGGAAAGCGAAATTTTGTCTTCTTAATACATATATTTTGATTTATGTATCAATTGTGCGGATCAGCATACAGCATTTCTTCATGAAATTAATCACCCGGTCGGGTATGAGAATATTCGAGACATAAAATTGAATCATATTAAATTGATGTGATCGGTAGTTTGCGGTGTACTTAACGTCTAACACATTTAGAAAGGATTTCCGTTCATTTCTTCACTTTCTGTGATGAAGACACGGCTAGTATGAAATAAATGAAATATAATTCTGTTCTTTAATTAGAAGACAATAGAAATTAAAATCTCATTAAATTTTGTGTAAATCGCACATACTAGTACTGCCACTTCTGGGAAGATCACTTTCGATTTTATTTAGATGCGCGAGGTGGCATAAACATTTTTTACGACCTGATAATAAGAAATTTGAATGGAAAATTTACTTCAATTTATTGCGCTTGATACTCGTTGGTTTATTATAATATTGTATAATGGTGATATATATGTACATATTTATATTACGTTCCAAGAAGTATCGGTGTGAAGTATAAGAAACATTTTGTATTTTTTGTGTTTTTGTAAGATTTACTTTCGATTTTAACATGTTTTGTACATAAGTTTTGTAATCGCGGTGAGTCAATTGAGAAAGATGTATTTTACATCTTGATTGTGTGCTCTCTATTTATGCATTCGAACAAAAAAAAAGGTGGAAAGGTGATATTTTGGGTTTCCCTTCACAAATAAATTTCAAGTGTCCAAATTATTTAATAAATTTCGTTGAATAATAACCATTCACCTTGCTTGTAAGTACTTTTTAGTAGAAACTGCGTAGGAGGAATTCTGCCTTGCGCTAAATTTTGTTTTGCTCTTTAGGAAAGCAATTTTACCTCAAAATGAACGGGTTTTAGAATTAAAGTGAATGTGATTTGTTAATCTTCGAAAATAGAAAGGATTTGCGCCTTTATAAGTTTAAATGTGACATATTTGAATACGAAAGGAAAGTAAATTCGCTTTTACTTGTTACAAATTATTCTTGTAGATTCATTCGATGTGATATTTTAGTCCTTTCAAATTTAATATGACCGTGGAGTCGCATTTTATTACATTTATCGAGTATGTATAATGGAAAAAGTTTAACATTGATTGGGAAAAAATCACACAAGGAAGTTCCCAAAATCAATTCCCATATTCTTGAAATTATGGTGCGACTTCCGTACCCCTCAGAAAACTGTCTCTCGAATACATTGTCACTTGAATTCTTGAACAACTTCAACAGATCTTGAGAACAATTTTGCTTTTAATTCGATTTGTCGATCTTCAAACGCTTTTCATTGTATACGTTTTAATATAAGGCTGATTGACAGCAAACATACAATTTCTATTCGGAACACGAAAACTTCCCTATATTAACATTAAAATGGGAAACGTCTCGCGATATTGTCTTGGTTGGCGATTTCAACGCCCTTCTGGGTCGCACAGATGTAGCCCTTCAACCACACACTAAAGGAGGGGCGACGACGAAACCTGACCATATATTAACCCGTAATAGAAACCGCTTGATTTACTACAATCAGTTAAGGCCGCCCCATTTTACCCGGCTATAAGCGATCACAGCTGGATTGACTGTACCATTCGGAAAAGAAAGACCGAAGGCCGTATCGTTTCTATGCCAGTATATAAAACGACATTAGCACCCCAAACCAATATCTACAAGACTTTAAATCTATTGTGGTTAAAAGATCCAAAAATTAGCAGTAGATATCAAACCAATCTATCAGTCTCCTTTGCGCAGACCATTTCAGATGCCAGTAAAAGCAATCTGTGGCCGCTAATCACTGACTGCATTAAAACTGCATCTCAACAGGTGCTTAATAACAAAATTCCCCTAACTGCCACGCGTCGGAGAGCATTAGCGCTCTTTAAAAATGCGAAATATTATAAAAACTTCCGTCCCCATGACCCGGCTGCTCGAGAGCGTCGACAAACCGCCAGGAAGCTGTTGACTGACGCCTACTCCAGTCACCGATTACTAGAATGCCAACAGTTTTATCGTCAATTATCATGCTACTCCCCCACTGAACGAATCCGTAGAACCTTTTCATTTTTGAAAAAATTCAAACATCAGACTGTCCAAAGTACCTTCCAATCTGCTCTTGGGTTGACGAACTCCGCAAATCTTAGAATCCTCTGATTTAGGCTTATGTTGATGACATTTTAGTTATCACCCGCGACCCGACAAGTGGATTAGAGGTTGCGGGTCTTAATGAAAATCCCCAGAAATGCACCGTACTCATCAGAGCTCCTTCCATAGCTGGAATTTCCTTCACACCATTAGCCACATTACGTTACCTAGCCTCCTACCTGACGGCTAGGTTGAGTCGACCACTTACTATCCGGACCCGATGTCGCCAGGCACTTGGCGCTACTAAGCTGATGCAAGCTTTTATAAAAAAAAATAAAGTGCCTTTTAAAACTGTTATCAATAAGTACAATATATCAATCGTGCCTATGATAACCTATGGATTGAAAACCACTGCTCGTAGTTACGCAAATCGACGGCGGTTAAGAAGATATGAACAGTTCTTCTTAAGCAAGCTACTTCAAGGTCAAGGTTTAAAGAATAAACTACTGGAAGCATATTCAACGTCGAGGATCAACCCTTATACTTCAAGCCGCATCAAATTATACAGTGCTGGGAAAAAGAAACTAGGGCGACCTTGCTTTACCTGGCATGACTCATTGAAACAAGAATTGGGATATTGCGACGGACCGCCTAATGAATGGGAGGCTCTTTTTTGCAAAACGCAAAGACTGGGTTTTCGACGATCCTGCCTAATGGCCAGTGAAGTGGAATGGTAAATTCGTCCTTTAATTTTTGTATATGCTGTCATTTGCCAAACCGACTTTCTAGAACGTTTTGTAAATTTTCATCAGGCACCGCCTCCAATGGTCCCGTAAGCAAAAAATGGGCTGGTGTCAGTGACATTTCATCATTTGGATGGAATAGCCTCGATTGCGCACAGTAGTGTTGAGAATTCCTCTAAACTTGACGTTATATTTGCAGTGGCCCTTGTTAAATGGTGTTTCATGCGCTTTACGTGTGCTTCCCAAAGTCCTCCCGTAGGGGGACTGGACGGTGGTATAAAATACCACTGAATTCCTTTCTCAGTAAGGTACTCCGTTATTTGATGATTTCGATCTGGATCCTGTAGCACTTGTTCTAGTTTGGTTAATTAGCTTTTAGCACTTTTAAAGTTGGTCCCATTGTCTGAGTAGATATCGCTGGGTTTATTACGCCTGCTGACGAATCTTCTCAATGCGGCAATAAAGGCTTCTGTTAATAAGTTCATTATTACTAGCTCTAGGTGTATCGCTTCTACAACCATGCATACGAATACTGACTTGGAATGGGTCAGCATAATCAACTCCAACCTTTCCAAAACAACGCGTTGGGATGGTCCTTACGGTAGGTAGATTACTACTTGGTAATTTTCGATAACACTCTGCCACCAATAGTTCAGTATTTTTGGCGTGATAGATGAAATATTGTTGATGCCGTTGGGTGCAGGTACGTCTTGTGCATCGAAGTCAATATGGCATGACATAGCCGAATTTCTCGTTGAAATTCAGATAGCCGGGCCCACCTCCATATGTATTGTTCTGCCGTTTGTAGTTCTTTACAGGTAAGCGATGGCACCTTTTTTGCATCTATCGCCAAGCGAACACAAAATCAAAGGGTACGTTTGATAGTTCTGTAGTCGGAAATTTTGTCGAACAGTGTATCTATTATGTTAATTTCTAGGACGGCTCCATGAGTGTGGATTGTTGGTTTGTCCAGTGCTTCTTTGATATTACTAGGACGATTCCATACTATTTTTTCGTGGCGCAATCATTCTGGGCCCTCACACCAAAGTGAATGATTTATTAACTCTGAAGGTATGAGTCCTAGTGAAGCGCAGTCACACGGGTTCGATTTCGTATCTACGTGTTGCCTTATTGTGTGAGGTAGCCATTCGTGAATTTGGGACGACCGATTTCCGAATAAATGTTGCCAATGTGGCGAGTTGTTCAGTTAACCAATGCAGCACAATTTCAATGCAGCTGGCATCGTAAGATCCGTGTATACTGAATCCTATATAACGTGGTATTCTGATCTGCTCAATTTGCTTTATCTCATACTTGATACGGTTCTAGGTATCGACAATTTCGTTTGGTAAACCATCGTCCCATCCAATGGACAACAGCCACAGTTGTTGGAACAGAGATTTTACGGTAATAATCATCAGTGATAACTGTCCGAGTGGGTCAAACAAACGGGATGCATCCAAAAGAAGTTTGCGCTTTGTTAAGGACGATTCATCATGGATCATATTGGCCTTAAACATGAAATGGTCGTCTTCCCAATTCCAATGTAGTTCTGATACCTTATAGCTATTGTCTTTCACCATTTCTATTGAACCGATTTTATTGTTGACGTTGCTGTTGGCCAGGAATTCCTTGAAGTTGGATGCCCATTTGGCAGGTTCAATCCAGCAGATTGTAACACAAATTGTAAATTTTCACTCGAAGAAAAAGCCTCTCCGACGGAATCAGCTCCACTTAAGACATCATCTACGTAGAAATCGTGTTTAATGGTTGAAGCAATGTTAGGGGCATGGTTATCTCAACGTTCGTTGCCAGTTGTGTTAATGATCGGGTGGCAAGATAAGCAGTTGACGTGGTGCCATATGTGACTGTCGTAAGTTTGAAATGCTTCAGAGGTTCGGTGAGAGCTTTTCTCCAAATTATTCGCTGAAAGTTGCTGTGATCAGGATGAATTCGTATCTGCCTATACATTTTTTGAATGTCGGAAGTAAATGCTATTTAATATGGGCAGAACCTCATCATGATTAATGTGAGATCTGACTGCACTGTACGACGGACCATAAGAGCTTGATTAAGAAATATCAAAGATGTGGTATTTACCGAGGCATCAAACATGATCCGCATCTTTGTAGTGGCACTTGTTGCTTTTACTATGGGATGATAAGGCAGGTAGAAATGTTGTGTCGATGGGATTGCTAAATCGTTCGTTGACAGTTCCTCCATGTGATTTTGATCGAAATACTCATCCATGAATTTGATGTACTCCTTTCTGAGTTACGGATTTAACTGTAGTTTTCTTTCCAGACTAAAAAAGCGTGATCTTGGAGTTAAGGATTCTCCAAGTGTTGGTGAGTTCGATATGAATGGTAGCCTTTCTACGAATCGAACTTGGTTATCGTGGTATGTGGTTTCTTGAAACAATTCTTCACATTTTTGCTCCTGTAGGCTCCTCGGCTTATGATCTTGCAGCTCCTCCATCTTCCAGAATTTTCGTAATAAGTTGTCGATATTGAAGTTAAAGTTTATATTGAATGATTGTTGCCGGGTATGAGTGCTTCACCACCACCATTTATCCACCCGAATGTAGTGTTTTGAGCTATTAACTGGTTCGGAGCTTCCATTTGACCGTCAGATAATATTTTCAGGAAATGACCGGCACCCATGATCGACGTTATCATTTATCGTTATTTTGATTAACTATCGGATCCGCTAATTTGTTGGTTTCTAGATTTGCCCATGCTGCTAGTATTTCTGAATTGGCTCTCGGCAGACCAACTGATAACTCCTTCATAATGGACACTTTCATTTTTATTTTAAGTTCTGGCTGAAAATGTGGTGACATTTCGATTGTGGTTAAACCTCTTGTTATGGTTTTAGAAGATCCCGCCTTTATTCGAAGCGGATTAAGCCGACGAACGCATGTTTCGCTTATCATGGAACCATTGGATCATGAGTGTAACAACATTTGGCCAATACAGCTTACTCCATCTTCGTTACGAATGGTAACTCGTGCGGTAGATAGTAGTGTAGTTGGGAGCAGCGAAGCTTATAAATTAAGGTCTGCAGCATCACTGTGGTTCAATAGCTTACCTAGCTGTATTCGCTTCTGTTTGTGATGTGAATGAATATTCAGGTGGATGGAGCATGGTATGATGTTTCCTGCGGCACAATTGGCACCTTCTAGAGGATCGACATACCTTTGAGCTGTGTCCATCAGTTAAACAGTTGAAGCAATATCCCGATGAGGCCACGAACTCCTTACGATTTGTTACATTCTTGAAGCCGGTGCTTATTCACACATTTACAGCACTTGACTGCTCTTGGTGGTGCGTTTCCTCGGGATACTGGTTGATTTGTTGTGACGCTCGAATTTGAAGTTACTGCGTGATGCGAGTTAATATCATAACTCGGTTTTATAATTATTGGGCGTTTATTCCTAATCTCACAATTTTCAAAGGCTGCACATCGGTTTTTGGAGGAAATCAATTAGTGATTCGAATGTTGGATATTTTATATCCACTGTTTTTGCTGAGCATATTTTTTGCGAATCTTCATCCAGTTTGCATGTCAATATACATATAGTTGACCAAATGTTGCGTGTTTCTGCTTGTTCACCTAGCGCCTTAAGATCTGCGATTACTTCTATAGAGGTATCGAGCACTTTTCGAAGAGACTGGAGGTTGTCATTCGAAATTGCTGGCATTTATATGAACGATCGTATGACTAGAATCAGCTGATCGTAACGTTTGCAGACCTTTTCCCATGTGCCTTTATAGTTGGCATCTGTAACAGCAATATGACACACGAAGGTATAGGCATCGCCCTTCAACAAACCTTTGAGATAACTGAGTTTTTTTTTAACAGACATTACCTAGTTTTTGTCAACTAGTTTCAGTTAACAAATTTATAATTTTATTATTTTTTGATATTTCCTCGTTGAAATCTGCACAGCAACAGAAATATTTTTTATACAAAATAAATTTAAGTTTAAAATATCCATCTAGCGGTGGATAGTACAATTGAAGTGCTGGAAATTTAGTCTGCTATTAAACGCCATAATCTTAAAATATTGTTACGGTGACACCTAGGGTGTAATAGAATAAGTTAAATTAATATCTCAAAGTTTTACTGTACTAAAATAGAATTTTCCATGTTAAAACTGTTCTAAATGTTTCTACACTATTCTTACTGAAAAAGTCATGAACTTTCTAGAAGTTTGGTTTGTCTATATAAAAAGGCGAAAGAAGTCGAATTGGATTAGTAGTATTTGGTAAGCGATAGTGTAAGGATTAAAAAGGAATTAAAAAGTGATTTATAAAATGTTTTAGTGCAAAATAAAAGTAAAGTATTTTTGTGAACTATCGTTAGTAAATTGTGTTGAAATAATTTTTGTGTGACATAACTAAATTCATTGATTGATTGATTGATTAATTGATTGCGATGTACGATCAAGCGGTCCCGATATAATAAATAAAAATTGAAATGATTCGAACCCTCTAAACTGATATTTACAATTACAGTTGTATTGATAAGCGTGTTGCCTTAAAAGCGCAGCAAATTATTTTTTTAAGATACAAGTTTTCGTGCAAAACTATTATAACTATTTATAATTATAGTAATGCAGGTGGTCGTTCTTTCGTACAACCAAACCTTCCTAATTGTCGGCCATTATTTTAACCCTAATCAACATGAGTTGAGTCTCGCAGTCTCATTTTAATTTTATTAGCTAAAAAATAACCGAAAATTTAGCTTAATATATTCTATTAATTAGTATAGCATTTGCAGATTAAATTAAACTTTTCCTAAATTGAAAGAAACTTCTTTCAAAACAAATTAAACATTTTCCAAATTAAACACAACTTTTTCAACTAAATTAAACTGTTTTGAAACTTACATGATCTTTTGGGGGAGCATCTTAATGCTGCGAAACATGCAATTTGTATGAGAAATATCGTGAACTACTTGAATAACCAAAATTAGACCGACCAAACGACACAGTGGGTAAAGCTGAGTCATTTGGAAGGGAAGTACCGAAAAGGATTTTCTATTAACAATTCGCGATCGGTAAAGGCGAAGAAAACAACTGTGACATCCTTTCTAAAGATTAACCACAGTTTTATTTGAAATACGATAACAGGACGACCGCGAGGTGCTTATATGAGAAAGCTAATACTCAGTGTATCTTAAGTGAAAGCGATCTAGGGAATTCTTTTTGTTGATTCATACCTAAGCAAGAATCTTGATTTTCTCGATGTAATCGCCAGTGGCCCCAAACATTTAAAACTATATTTTTTTTTTTTGATTAACTTGATTAGCTTAACCGAGCAAACGGCGCAGTGGCTAAAGCTGCGGCGGTTGGATCGGGAGGTACCGGGTTCGAATCCCTATAGGGGCGGGATGCAAAAGGGACCCTTCATCATCTGACTACGATCGGTGATGAAGATGAACACATCTATGACTCCCTGTTGAGAGTGCAGAATCCATGGCCGACCCACCTTTCATGTCAGCACTACAGGTTGGCATGAAGCAATGCAATGTGCAGGTTGGCTTAAAAAGACGGATCTGTAGCCGCCCGTCCTCGATTTAGCTATTCCAGGCGTAAAGTAGGACGGTAAAAAATAAATCAAGAAATCAAACAAATAAACAAACAAACTTGACTAGCTTAATTTTAACTAAAATTTGAAAAGCTACTCTCGTAATTTTAAAATGCATAATTATACCAGCACCAATGACATGGTTGATATGCAATGGTTCTGTTCACCATTGGTTCGCCAAATGTACGGTTCTTACTTTTTAATAGCTGTAATGGTTAAGCATTTGTTTTATGAGCCAAATAATGTAAGGTTTCATTATAATTTTGTCGTTGAAGGGTGAAAAAACTGATCTATTAAAATGAGTGCCGAAAATAGTGAAATCCTTTCGGAATTATCAAATCTTGGCGAACACGGAACTGCTCAAGTGATGCAGCATCACCTGCATTAACATCAAGACGGCCACGATTAAATTTTATGAACAGGATATTAATAATAATTAATTATCTAATTAATAATAATAACATGATAATTATAAAATTGATATCTAATAGTTATTTGGTTAAATATTTTTACCACCAATCAAAGGCATTCGATAGGTGATGCTTCTTCCTTGGCCAATATTAATGAAAATACGGGTAAAAATGTTTCGCGGCGCTACAGGGCCCACCAGGAAGTGTTATGTATAATTGATGTAATCATTATCATTTTCTAAGCTTTTCTGCAGCCTTTTCTAAATATTTTCCTTTCATCTCAGTACTATAGGCTGACATGAAGCAATGCAATGTCTTTAGCCGTACGTGCTCGATTTGGCTACTACTGTGTTCAGTACGACTGTAAAAATGAACTGCGAAAGATTTGGGAGTGCCCTGAGCCCCAATAAAAGGTGCATAATTACAACACAAAAAAAAATGTTTTAAATAAGTTCAGGTAAGAAATATAAATTTAAAAAATTTCGTATTGTCATGAAGCTGCCATTGTAAAAGCCCGTATTCATCTCCAATTTGGGTGGTGCGGGAAATCAGTGAATTTTTCAACGTTAGATCTGAAATCAGGATTCCACCAAATTCAGAATGAACGAGAAGTACCAAGAAAAAACGACATTTCCCACAGATAAGGATCATTTCGAATTCACTCGCATGCCCTTTGGGTTAAAGAATGGTCCAGTGACATTCCAACGGGCGATCAATTTGTTGAACGGCATTGTGGGGGATGTATATCAACCATACAAAAAATCTTGGAAAAGTTCTAAAACGACTAGAACAATTTAATCTTAAAATCCAGCTAGATAAATGCGAATCTTTAAAAAGCAGGGCAGAATTTCTAGGACATATAATCAGCCAAAACTGAGTAAAACCAAATCCGGATAAGATAAAAAAGATCCTGAATTGGCCTTTACCTAAAAGCCCGAAAGAAATTAAACAGTTTCTAGGACTTTCAGGATATAAAAGACGTTTTATTAGGGATTACTCCAAACTCGCAAAACCAATATCGAAGTACCTAAGGAAAGATCAAGTAATCGATATGTAAGACCCAGCTTCGTGGATGCATTCAATACCCTAAAACGAATTCTTATAACAGATCAAATCCTGACATACCCGGACTTTTAAAAAAATTGTATACTAACGACAGACGCATCAGATTTCACGCTAGGTGCCATATTGTCGCAAGTGCAGGAAGTGGTAGAGAGACCCATAGCTTTTGCTTCACGAACTCTTAATGGAACAAAATCCAAATTCGCAACTACAATGAAAAGGAAGCATTAGCAATTATTTGGGCAGTTAAAAAATATCAAACCTACCTATACGGTAATAAGTTTACTTTGATCACTGATCACAAACTCTTAACCTTCATTAAGACATCAGAAAAAAATTAAAAAATATTAGGTTGGCGATTAGAGTTGGAAAATTTCGACTACCGTAGAAAAGGAAGGCAAAACTAATGTCGACAAGAAAGGAATAACTAATGTCGTAGCTGATGCCTTATGCAGAACACCTACAATTGAGGGAACTTCAGAAATAAATTTTAACGAAGAAACCAGTAACTTCACGTAAATCTGGCAGAACGACAGATAATTCGAATAATAACGACCCTGGAAACTCACCGAAAAACCAAAGTAACACCACAGGTGATAGTGATACTGTGCACTCAGCGAATACCTCCAATGAGTACTTTATTCATATATCCGAGCGCCCCGTGAATTATTACAAGAATCAGATCATGTTCAAAATAGCAAATATCGACACAAATTTTCACAGAGAGAATATTCCCAAAATATAATTGCACAATAATTACAAAATCAACATTTAACATAGAAAATATCACACACGTTATAAAACATTATCATAACGGGAAAGAATCAGCTATCTTAGCCCCAGAGAACCTACACGGTATCATACAAGAAACATTTAGAGAAAACTTTTCAATGAAAGGTCATTTTGAATTTGTAACAAAAATAGTAGAGGATGTAACAAGCTAAATTCGCCAAGATTCAGTAATAATAAGCAAGCATGAAAGGGCTCACAGAGGGACAAAAGAAGTGGAAAAACAAATCAGAAGGTCACATTTTTCCCAAATATCGTAAGGAAAATAAAAAGATACACAAATTCCTTTAATCTATGTAATAAGCACAAATACGATAGAAAACCATATAATCTAAAAATAAACCCAAGACCGAATACAAATAAATCATTGGAGAGAATACACGTAGATATCTTTCCTATTAATAAGAATAGCTTTTGTCGATAATCGACTCCTTTTCTAATCAGCTACAGATGGTAGAAATAAAATCGAAAAACTTAGTAGATGTGTACATCTACTTTTCTATCAACGCAATAATCAAATATTTCACTTTGTTCGGCATACCGAACACAATAATTACTGACCATGAAACAACATTCTAATCCATCCAATATGCCTCATCGTCCGCATCAAACGGACAA
Organism: Tipula vernalis; assembly: GCA_958295665.1. Lineage (NCBI taxonomy): Eukaryota > Metazoa > Arthropoda > Insecta > Diptera > Tipulidae > Tipula > Tipula vernalis. The sequence continues at coordinate 164,588,895 of OY282560.1, read as the reverse complement.
ATAGAGAAGACATAGAAATATACAATACATATAAAGATAAGCTCCCCAATGGAACAATTACAAATATCACAGAATTATCAGTAGCCCTCTATAATAATTTCATTCACTTTTCCACCGGATTCACTCCAAATGAAGTTATCTTCAATCAGGATAATAATATAACCGATCCTAAAGCAATTACAGACAAAGCCAGAATTATTTTCTCAGAAATTAGCAGGAATTTAGAAAAAGCGGAACCCCGGACGCACAAGCTTTAAGAATCATCAACAGCACAATGGACCATCTAATAAATTAGAACAACCAGCAATTACAAATAAACGAACAAATCAATCAACGAAAACAGTTAATTACAGATACTGTAAACAAAGCGCTGGAAAATACTACGATGGTTAACAACAGCATCTTAGAAGACATCGAAGAAGCAATAATCAGAACAAAATCGGAATTACCAAGGAACAAAATCCTTTCTCTGAAAGAGGTCATCTTGGTAAAGACATCTCCATACCCGATGAAGTACTGCAATATATTACACTTAAAATAGCAATGAATAATGAAATCCTTCTTTATATCCTACATATCCCAAAACTAGAGGAAGAAACCTTAGCGCCAATAATGATACGACCAATTATCATAACTTTGTTCAGAAATATTCCGACATTCAGGAATTTAAGGATAGCTGTATCAAACCTTTAGTAATAGGCACAAAAAGCCATTGCAACGTAGGACTAGAAACAGAAACAGCCTTGTAATTTGTGACAGAAAACAAACTTGTAATAAGCAATGCTAAAAATGAAACACTATCATCAGATTGTGATCCCGACAACAGAACGTTGGAAGGAAATTTTATAATATCATTTCAGAATTGTAAAATAATGCTCGGAAACAAAAACTTCCAATCCAATGTTGATGAAATCGTGCAAGAAAACATAGAAAATATGAAGCGATTACAAAAAGTACACCTTAGTCAAATAAGTCACCAAACATGGATTTGGTCATTATCAGAAGGGGTATCATTCTCATCATTCTGCATAATAGCTTCAGTCTTCTACATCTCTATTCACAAGCAGGCAACTTCAGTAAATGTGGACACCCCAAATAAATCATGGTCAGAAGAATTACGTAAGTCGTATTCAGACCTACTTAAAGATGCAGGAATTAGAACAAAGGACGCGGATACGCTTTCTCCACCCCCGGGAGGAGTTATAATAACATAATGTGCTGAATATACGTAGTGTAACGAATATGTGGCGGCATGACTGGGTCACGAGAAAATCTCGGTTCCAAAAGTGTTTTTTTTTTTTTTTTACTTACTTGAATGCCATCCGTTACTGAAAATTTATTCACCTATACAGAACTTCGGTGTGGTCGTAGTAAGCCGGCTAGAGCTCAGGATGGGGTGGGGTTTTCCGAAGGTTTATAGGAGCATTGCTAGACCACAATAAGGATTAGGGTAACAATAAGTCCAGGAGGGAACAACAAGGTAGGAACAACTTACCGCCGAAGGTAGCGATCACGCTCACCAACCGCATCCTCAAAATAACTCGTTTACGATCTCATACCTGAAAAAGCGAGAATTTTAGCGAATTCGAACGAACTTAGCGAAAACCATAAAAATAGAAAAATTCAGTATAATAAACAAAACGAACTCCTCATTTATTGGATCTTTAAATAACTAATTATTCCATAGCCGTTAAAAATAAAGTGAGAAAGAAAAATAGGTACATTGAAAATTTGAAGATGACTTCCTTAACTAATTATGATCCTGACTTCATTTACTATAGCAATAATTATTTATTAAATCGCAAGGAAATTAATTTAGATAATTTCAGTAATTGAAATGAACAAATCACAAACAAAAAAAAAATGTAATAATTAATTATATTAAATATTGAAATGAATAATCGCAACTTAACTTAAATTAAAATAAAAAAAGGTCATATAATATAATATAATATAATAAAGTCTTAAATATAGCGAAAGAAATATAATATATAGAATATAATATATAAAAAAAAATTCTTATCTTAATAAGATGGTCGTGGCCATCGATCCATCTATTTTAGTATTTTGTTTAAATGTTCTAGATTTAGGTGCACCATTTTAAGAAAATTGCAGTTATCACTCACTGTCTTTAAACTAGGGAACCTTTTGGCACTAATTAAAATCGTATTTTATTTTATTTTTTTTTCAAACAGTTTTTCACAATTCATTTGTTTTAGTTTTTGTTTTAATTTAATAATTTTTTTTTTATTTTTTTTTTTATTTTTTTATTTAATGTTTTTAGATATATTTTTTTCTAGATACACAGTCACTAGCACTGACATATTGCTTTTTTACACCACTTTCACAGTTACTATAATTTTAATTACATATTCTTAATCAGTTTTATCTCGATCATTACTTCTTGTTGTTTATTTTCTTTTTGATTTAATTTATAAATTTTAACTACTACACATTATAAGTTCGTAGCACATTGGGTAGAGCGTCATTGTCACTTCTCTACCAAATCTTATGTTAGGATATTTTAGGCACTAAGATTGGTGTTTTTTTGTTTTATTATTTTGAGTTTTATATATTTTTTCACTTTAACTTCAAAAATCTTACTGTTTAACTTTAGTAATCTAATTTTTAAGAACTATCATTTTAATATCTACAAAAAAATATATATATACCAATTTTTCTTCTCAAAACTAACTGACACCGTAAAATTACCGGTCGCAGTTCACGTTATATCGTTCGATAATATTTTTCTTTTTTTTTTTTGTTTTTATGACGCGATCACGCGGTCCTCCATTGAGAGTTGACACCAAGATTAAATTAATTTTTAATAACTAATACAATTTCTTAATTTTTCTATTTTTAATTGTTTCTTTTCCTTTTTTTTTTTGTTTTTCGTTCATTTGAACATGAACTCACAACAGATTTAATTTCAAAGTTTCTTTATTTATTTTTTTATTATTTTTTTTTTTTTTCACAATATTGTATTGTGCAAAAAAAAACCTTTTCACTAACAAACCACGGCCATTCAAACTTTTTATCTCTGATTTAAAAAAAAAATAAAAAATTTAAAGATTTTATCCAGTAATCAGCTCACTGACTGATTTTTACTAACTAACTTCCAAAACTTTGTTTTATTTTTCTCCCCAGCAACAACCAAATGGTCTCTTTTATACGCACCGCTATCTAACAAAAAAAAATTTTAAACGGAACAATCTAATAATTTCTCCTGATTGAAACCAGTTTTTCCCGTGAATTTTAAGGTTTCGCAAGTGTGTGTGTTAACCCAGTAAAAGGTCAGGGGAGTTAAACATTTGGACGTTGTAGCGATGTTCAACGTTACAAAATCGTGGGGATGACCTTCACCCATGAGAAAGTCTCATTAAGCCGGGCACACCGACAAAAAAAATCAACAAAAACCTATTCTACGGACGTAAATCGTTAGAATGGTAAATCCCTATTGGTTTGTTGTCCATATCGCGTAACTCGAAGGCCACATTACCAATGCATTTATAGATAATAGCCTTTTTGAATTTAGGACATAATTTTGCTGATACTTTATTAGCAGCATCACTCTGTATATTATTTCTTACAAATACCACTTGACCAACTTTATAATTATGTGGACGAGATCTCAAATTATAGCGTTTGCTACTCTGCTGATAAGCCTTGCGTAAGTTATTTATTACTTTCTGTTGCACCAACGTTAGCCTCTCCATCACCGTTAACTCACAGTCACGTTCATCCAGACATTGAAGTTGTCGGAGGATACCATACTGTGAACCGTGACCAATATAATGTTGGCCAAAGGTGAGGAAATAAGGTGAGAACGTGGTACTGTCATGAATTACATTTCGTAGCGCCGAACCAATGGTATGAATATTTTTGTCCCAGTTCGAATGATCATCTAGCACGTAGGCTCGAATGGCACTTAACACCGACCGGTTTATACGTTCACTGGCGTTAGCTTGAGGGTGGTACTTAGGGGTAAATTGGTGTTTTATTCCGTATTTTGACGTAAGATCCAGGAAATCTTTCGAGGTGAATTGCTTAGCGTTGTCGCTCACAACAATCTCAGGTACCGAAAAGACATTGAACAATCTATTTTCTAGAAACTTACAGACATTTTTGGATGTTGCGGCACGCATAGGTTCCAAAAAAACAAATTTAGAAAATTGATCTACAGCGACAAGAATGTAGCAATTCCCATCTTTGGACCTAGTATATGGCCCAAGAACAGCATGACGCCTTTCTAAATCTAGTCTTTCTTTCAGCAAGTCTAATTTGGCACCAACGTTTGTTGCTTGGATATCACGAACGGCGCATTCTAGCTCAAATTCATCCAATTCCAGATGATCAAGATCCATGGCTATGGTTACGAGATACTCAAAAACAACTAAATATGCTATAAATAAGTAAAACTCTAATTCAAAACAGTTTTTACAAATACTATAGTACTTGTAGGATAAACAAATTCAAATATAACTGTTTACTACACTTTTTCACAATCGAACACAAAGCGTCTCTCAAATCCAGACTCGAAATGAATCTGGTATTAGTAAGACGCCCCAGCAGACCATCGATGAGTGGAAGGGGATAAGCGTCCTTAACCGTAACTTCGTTCACCTTCCGTGCATCAAGACATAGTCGTACTTTGCCATTCGGCTTGCGCACGCGAGTGACGGGTGAACTCCACGAACTGCAACTCTCTTCAATAACGCCCAAAGACAACATGCGGTCAAGCTCGCTGTAAATTTCAGCTTGAACTACAGGTGAAACCGCATAGTGGCGCTGTTTTAATGGTTTAGAGTTTCCGACATCTATCCTGTGTGTAACCAAATGCGTACGACCAAGTCCCAAAACAGCTGACGATGGAAATTTCCGAATGACGTCCTTCAGAATGGCTTGTTGTTCTTCGGACAGAATATGTTTTGGTACGTCTATTGGAGTTTCAGCAGTCAGTTCAGATAGCTGTTGATCACTTGTAGGATAAACAAATTCAAATATAACTGTTTACTACACTTTTTCACATTCTTTTTTTTTCCAATTTAAATTCAAATAATAGTTTCTTAACTAATTTGGCTTGGAACTATTTAATCCCCAAACCCACTACTAGCTGAACACACCTTGGAGAATGATACCCTTATGACCGACTACAACAATATTAATGCATGTATGTGTAAAAGAAATTTACTTGACTTGATTAACCATAAACAAGCCTAACAAATGTGGATGTTTTTATGTTTGAGTTGCAAAAAAAAATTCGGGCACCATCTGTAACGAATGTGTGGTGGCATGACTGGGTCACGAGAAAATCTCGGTTCCAAAAGTGTTTTCTTTTTTTTTTTTTTACTTACTTGAATGCCATCCGTTACTGAAAATTTATTCACCTATACAGAGCTTCGGTGTGGTCGTAGTAAGCCGGCTAGAGCTCAGGATGGGGTGGGGTTTTCCGAAGGTTTATAGGAGCATTGCTAGACCACAATAAGGATTAATGTAACAATAAGTCCAGGAGGGAACAACAAGGTAGGAACAACTTACCGCCGAAGGTAGCGATCACGCTCACCAACCTCATCCTCAAAATAACTCGTTTACGATCTCATACCTGAAAAAGGGACAATTTTAGCGAATTCGAACGAACTTTTTGCATTGTGCAAAAAAAACCTTTTCACTAACAAACCACGGCCATTCAAACTTTTTATCTCTGATTTAAAAAAAAAAAAAAAATTTAAAGATTTTATCCAGTAATCAGCTCACTGACTGATTTTTACTAACTAACTTCCAAAACTTTGTTATATTTTTCTCCCCAGCAACAACCAAATGGTCTCTTTTATAGGCACCGCTATCTAACAAAAAAAAATTTTAAACGGAACAATCTAATAATTTCTCCTGATTGAAACCAGTTTTTCCCGTGAATTTTAAGGTTTCGCAAGTGTGTGTGTTCACCCAGTAAAAGGTCAGGGGAGTTAAACATTTGGACGTTGTAGCGATGTTCAACGTTACAGTAGTTTAACCGGACGCTATATCGCTATGCCCATATCATTTAAATAGATCAGTCCGTGCATGCCATGTCAATAATCGGACATCAATGTAATATGAGAATAAACTCTTTTTAGATAGAATAAGTAACATAAGCACTTTTTCCAAATTATGAAAAGTAATAATACGTCAGACACTTTTCAGATTAAATAAGTAGAATAAGCACTTTCAAAATAAATATAAATTGGTAAAATAAGAACAGTTAGCTAGTTAGTTGTAATTATGATCTAAAAACGTTTTTAACAGGAATTAAAAAAACTTAAATTATACTTTTAAGACGAAGGAATAGCTCTTATGCACCCGCTGATTACAAAGAAATGTGGTATTGGTTTTGTATTGGTGTATTCAAGTTAAATGGGCAATTAACAAATTTATTGACCCTAGCTCCGAATTACAAATAAAACACCCATCAATTTTGATTTAGAGATAAAAAAAACCAAACTAAAATTATTCTTTGTGGTCCTCAAAATAATCTTCTAAGCTTTCAGTAATTTAAAAAGTGTGTAAGCTATTTGATAACTCCTTGAATTTAAAATTCGCTAAAAAAAAATACACGGAAATCTTTCATTTGATCACTCCCTAGATTCTTTACGATTGAAAAGAATCGGGCTTGAAAAACTCCAATATTATACTCGTGTCATCACGTACAATCTATCATACTCGTGTGAATGACGCGAACAAACGTTTGTTGGACTAATTCTAAAGTTAAAATTTTTTTGTTTATAGTACTTACCATGTATGTAGCCCGCCCCTTTATATAGTTTTCGGAGTTTTTCTAACAATATTTGTCGTCCTAACTGATCTTTCCGAAATGCTAACCAGATATGCTATTTCTGTACGACAATTAATGTATCGTAAAATACCTTTCTTAAGTTAAAAAATGCACTTTTTTTGGTTATTGTACATTCAGCGTTTGCAATGGGAAATAAAAAAAATATTCATCTAATCCCGTTATCGGTGAAATATTCTTTTTATTTTTCGTTATGGCAAATTAAAAAGAATATGCCGAATTGATTTAACGTTACTTTAATAAAATTTACGCCACTTTTAGAACACACTGAAAATTAAACAAACTTAGATTATTTTACTAAGCTTTTATATTTGTAACCTTCTCTCTGTGTATTGGGGTCAAATTGACCCCAGTCGATTTTAAAATTAAAAAAAATACGTCTCTTATTATTTAAATGGCCCATGCCCTATAAGATAGCCTCAACTAATATCTCATACACGCAATACAATGAAAATCAGGTCCAAATTACTTGTAAATTTTGTAATTACCATCGTCTGAAATAAACCAAGCGCATTTCTGTGGACTGGGGTCAAAATGACCCCAAGTTACTTCCATGCACTATTTTCTAAATAAATCAAACAATTATTTACTTTTTGTATCTATGATTGTATTGTATATGTCTGTAATGTGTTTTGCAATTTTTCTGCTAACCAGTAAGTGAGACTGAGCGAGAAACTGCTTTATTATTCACTTTTTATAAGTGGTGCTTTTTGTAAGGAGAAAGTTGAAAACATCTTCAACATCAAAGCAATTCTCAATATGAGGGTTAAAATAGAACCACTTAAGAAAAACACGAGGCTAATACCTCAATGCAAAAAATGCCAAGGTTTCAATCACACGCAAAAATATTGCAGACGGGAGCCAAGATGCGTAAAATGTGCTGGAAAACACAACGCGAAAGAGTGTACAGAAAGTAGAAACACCCCTGCAAAATGTATAAACTGTAAAGGGCATCATCCTGCAAATTATAGAGGCTGTGAAGTAGCCAAAGAACTTCAAAGACTAAGAAACAAAATGCATCAGTTTCCTCAAAACCCTAGGGTTACCAGAGAAGAGAAACCAACTAAAACCCAAGCTGAGCCAAAACCACCAGGTATAGGTACAGAGCGGAAAAGTATTCACAAATTGTACAGCAATCATCTAATGTTACGAATGATAACCCCCTTGAAAGGATTTGTCGAAGAATAGAAGCCATAAATATACGGCTAGCAAAGCAAGAACGTGGTCTAGAAGCTTTATATAAGCGTCTAGATATGCATCAAACCTTGAACGAGGCAACAGCCCTCATATACTAAAATGAGCAGATCATTAAGAATTGTCACCTGGAACGCGAACGGACTAGCGCAACATGTTCCAGAGCTAGAAATTTTTCTAAATTTAGAAAAAATAGATATCTGCCTTATATCGGAGAGCCATTTGACAAAAACATCATTTATTAAAATACGTGATTATGAATGTTACCATGCTGTTCACCCAGGAGGAAAACCCAGGGGAGGATCAACAGTAATTGAATCTCAAACACTATGAAGAACCTAGTATAGAAGAAGAAAGTATGCAAGTTAAAACCATAAAAGTTGTAAATAACAATAATAATGAATACAGTATTTCCTCTATCTACTGCCCTCCACGCTATAATCTAAACAAAGAAGATTATAATAGACTCTTTAGATCACTAGGACCTAATTTTATTATTGGTGGTGACTTTAACGCAAAAAACACCTATTGGGGATCAAGACTTACAACCCATAAAGGAAAAGAGCTATTCGAAGCCGGACGAATAAATAACTGCGAGTTCCACTCTGGAGTTAAACCAACATACTGGCCTGCTGATATAAATAAAATACCAGATCTCATTGATTTCTATGTAACGAAAGGGATCTTCGAGGATTACATGTGCATCGAAAACAGCGAAGGGATATATTCCGACCATACACCTGTTATCATGACACTCAGCACAATGATAATTAATAAGGATAACCTGCCTAAATTAACAAATAATAGAACTAATTGGGACCTATTCCAAGATCTAATTGAAATGCAAATAAATCTACGAGTGCCGATTAAAACACCGGTACAGTTGGAAGACGAACTAGAGGTATTTAACAGTACTATTCAACAAGCAGCATGGGAAAGTTCTCCTGCTAGTCACACCAAATCCCGTATGAATAAATATTATAATATTGAGGTCAGGGAGTTAGTTAGAGAGAAACGGAAGGCAAGAAAGACCTGGCAAAGGACACGCGCCCCGGAAAACAAAAAAATCCTCAATTTTCTATGCAATAAAATTAAGAACCAAACTATTAACAAGTACTTAAATGATCTCACTGAACATAAAGATACTGATTACTCTCTTTGGAAAGCAACAAAGGAATTAAAAAGAACCAAAACGCATGTGCCGCCTATTAAAAATGGGGAAGGAACCTGGGCCAAAAGCGACAAGCAAAAAGCTATTTTATTTGCAGCTCACTTGAAAGACACCTTTCAACCGTTACCTAGGCAAACAGCAGATGAAAACATAATAACAATTAGCAAAATTGATGAATATAATATTCGATGTGTAACATTACAGGAATTAAAAAATGAGATCAAGTGTAATTTGAACGCCAAAAAAGCTCCAGGATATGATTTAATTACTGGACAAGTCGTAAAAGCCATTCCCGAGAAGGGACTACGAAAATTGGTTCAAATTATCAATGCTGTCTTCAGACTAAAATATGTCCCACGACAATGGAAGGTTGCTGAAGTAATTATGATCCCCAAACCAGGCAAACCAGCGAACGATAAAAAGTCGTACAGACCGATTTCACTACTTTCTGTAATTTCAAAATTATTTGAAAAATTACTGCTCAAGAGACTCAAGCCAATAATAGAAGAGAGAAATTTGATTCCACCACACCAATTTGGATTTAGAGAAAATCACTCTACGATAGAACAAGTTCACAGAATAACGGATATAATCGAAGCCTCACTTGAGAATAAGAAGATATGCTCCAGCATCTTCTTAGATGTAGCACAAGCTTTCGACAAAGTTTGGCACCAAGGACTTGAATTTAAATTGCATCGAGATCTACCTAAGCAATTCTATCAAATTCTTAAATCTTATATCGCAGACCGACATTTCCGTGTAAAATATAACCGAGAGTACTCTGAACTAAAGAGAATATCAGCAGGCATACCACAGGGTAGCGTACTGGGTCCTATATTGTACATCATGTACACCAGAGATATGCCAAATACAGAAGGTGCCACCATAGCAACATTTGCAGACGATACAGCTATTCTGGCGACTGGAAAGTGTATATCAGAAGCAACGACCAAACTTCAAAAAGCAACCGACACAGTGAGTAGTTGGACAAAGAAATGGCGCATTAGCCTAAACGAAGCAAAATCGGTTCACGTAAACTTCACAAACCAGAAAGTTAACTGGATTCCAGTGAAACTTAATTCAAGGCCGGTTCCAAATGCAAATACAGCCAAATACCTCGGCATGACTCTCGATTGCAAGCTTAGATGGAAAGAGCATGTTAAAAAGAAAAAAGAAGAATTGAACATTAAATATAGGAAAATGTATTGGCTAATAGGTAGAAACTCTGAGCTTCCAATACATAACAAATTGCTATTATATCAGCAAATACTTAAACCAGTATGGACCTACGGTATTCAACTTTGGGGTTGTACCAAGAAGACAAATGTACAAATGATTCAATGTTTTCAAAACAAAGTGCTGCGTGGCATTGTAAACGCACCATGGTACATTAGAAATGATAACCTCCATAGGAACTTAAACATGGAATATGTAAGTGAAGAAATACAAAATCATGCGAAGAAACACATTCAGCGGATATCTCGGCACCAAAATGCAGACATACGAAGTTTGTTGGATACCACCAATGCAGTAAGAAGACTTCAAAGGCAGAAACCTTTGGAATTGGGCAGTTGTATTTAAGTAGGATAGAGAAAAATAATTACTATGTAAATTCAAACGGAAGTAACCATTGGGCTACTGCCCGTCAAATGTGAATCTTCATTTAAGAAAGATAAATTACTAAATGATTTGTAAATCAGTTGTAATATTAAATAAAGGGGAAAAAAAAAAAAAAAAAAAAAAAAAACTTTTTATAAGTGTTATACATAAAAACGCTAAAAAATTTGAGTTTTCGAAAATTTTGTCAAAAATGGGTGAAGAACCTAAAGTTATGACCAAAAACTGTCGAAAAATGTCAACAACTGTCAAAAATTGCCGGAAAGTGTCAAGAACTGTGCGTGTGATATTGAAAAAAAAGCGGAAATAAAATATTATTATTGTTTCGTGAGTACATTATTGAAATATATCGGTTAATTTAGAAACTGTTCTAACTGGTTGAAACAGTTCTGAACGTTAATGAAGCTAAAATTGTACATTTTTCAGTTTTTTTCGCTGTCAAAAAGTCCTGCCAAAAAAAGGCGAAAACAAAGGTTTTAAGAGACTGTCAAGAACTCGTGTCAAAACGTAACATAAACTGTGTCACAAATACTATAGTTTTCGACACTACCCGTATTTGGCATATACATATGTACATACCTATTCGTGATATTTTTGCTCATTTCACTTTTGTATTATTTTACCGTTACCGATATTTCGAATGATCCTTGAACGATATTTCTGGTTTAGTTTTTGTTTGTAATTCAAGGTGCTTAGTAGTAAAAATAGCTTATCCTTGTTATAGATATTATTATTATGGTGCGGAAAAGCCAGAGCAGCCAAGAGCCCCTTGGACTTCTCGATAGAGTTTGTACTCCTAAGGTATCAGATGAAGCGGAAATATCAAGCGACACTATTGATGTGGAGTTTCCGATGGCGATGAGCGTGAACAAGCTGCGCCGATAAACATTTGTAACTACGATGAGGATGAGCATGTTGAACCGATAAATTTTGATAACGATTAACATTTTCAACTTGTCGCTGACGTTCGAGGAAATGAATAAGAAAATGTTGAAAATGTGACTGTTGAGGATAAAGAAACAAATACTGGTATGTCGTACTATGCCCAAAATAAAAAAACTATCGTAAAGTGGAGCTTGAAACCTCCGATTGTAACCGAATCACGCAACTTTTTCCTACTGCGAGAAAGAGAAGGCTTGACGGTTTAAACAGCAATAAATTAAACGAAAGCCAGAGAAGTTTAGAATTAAAATATTCTGGCGATGCGACGCAAAGAATTTTTACCCATTGAACGCAGAAGTATAAGTTGGTAGGCCAAGGGAGCATAACAAATAATAATTACCATGGACAACTTTTCCACTAGTTGTTCTTTAGCCGATGAACTTTTGCAGAAAAAAATACACTAATTGGTACAATTAGATGAAATAAATCTGATCTTCCCAAAGAGTTTAGTAGTAAGGTGGAATTAAAAACACGAGAACTAAAACTTTCAAAATTCTGTTTTGATATTAATCATAAACTTGTGCGTTTTATTCCTAAACCAAAAAAAACGTTTTGCTATTATCAACTTTACACAACAATAACGGAGCAGACGGTGAGTCTAATATAACTAATTAAATTTTGCATTATAACGCAACAAAAGGAGGCCTAGACACCTTCTATAAATCAGTGAGAACTTGTACATACAAAAGGAAAACTCAACGATGGCCGATGGTGTTATTTTTTAACCTTACTGACCTCGCTGATTTTGCAGCCTTTACGTTTTGTAGAAAAGCGTCAACCGCCCCTTTGTATGAAACTCAGAAAGCATCCGAAAGAAAATCATTTCTAAAAGAATTGGCTATGCTACTGGTGCAGGCCAACGTGTTGGAGCGGCTCTATAACACTCGAAAGTTAAATAAAAATAAGGACAGGAATCGACTTAATAGGTTATAAAGCATTACCAAAAAGGTGGGAATCAACAGGCGCAGAAGTGACGATTAATACAGTTAGCAAACGACTAAGATGTTACTTGAGCCATAAATCATCTGATATGAAAACCAGAACAAGATGTCATTTTTGTAATGAGCCATTTTGTCCCAATGCATAAAAATGCATAGTAAAAATGGGGAAATGGTTTCGGATGAAGAGGAAGTGGCATCAGAATACGCATCTGATTAAAACATAAATTTGACTTTTTAAAATGTGATTTTCAGCGAATTCAACTGTTAATTTTGTAGAAAATAAAGAATTTTTATTTACTTTCCCTATGAAATACATGAAGATATCTATGGGGTCAGATTGACCCCTATACACAGACAACGTGATAGTAAGCTATACACAGAGTGAAGGTTAAATAATTCCACTGAATACACATTAATATTTTTTTAAAACTGGTTTAATTATTTCGTCGTAATTTATTGTTTTATGTTCACCTTTTTCCATAATTTAGACTAACTTGTACACTGTTTGGTAATCTAAATCTCTTACGTCTTCACTTTACTACTACAAAATATAGAATCGTGTGACATAAATAAATTCATTGGTGATAAATTGAATTATTTTGTTTTATTCACAATCCAGTGATTCAAACCTCGATTGACAAGGCAAAAACCTAACAATATTAAAGCGCTAGAAAATATTGGAATACAACTACGATTTGACAAATACAAATTTCTAAACATAAATTTATAAAGGTGAGTAAAATGGATTTACTTTAGTTTAGATAATAATTGTTAACAAATAAGCAATTTTACACACAAAATAAATATAAGATATAGTGTAAAATAGTGTTAATATGTTTTGAAGTAGCTTAGCCCAACTGATTACGTATGTTTTTTGGCCCATTTCAGTGTTGCGCTAAAGGCTGATACCTGAAGAATTATGGTCCTCGATGACATCAATTTTATATGTTTGCAATGTTTGTAAACGTAGCAGAGGAGTGTCATGTCTAATTTCTGTAATGACGCTGCATGTTAAACTAGAGGTCCGGAAAGATAAATAATAATAGAATTTAATTTTTGAAAAAAGTCTCAACTTTTTCAATTTCTAGTCTTGTGAAAAACTGTCGTGCCACAGCGGTATGACGATTGTATTTACAATAAATATTACATGACGGAGTAGTATTCCAATCATTTACGTAATTAAAACAATTTAAGAATATTTTTTTTAACGGAAGTTAACGGGAAAACTATATACATAATATGTAATAATAATGGTGTGTTCAGATAATTTGAAATATAATTTTATGAGATTTATCTCTCACACCAAAGATAATTATACCTCCCGAGCACTCAGGTATAAACACAGCACTAGACATAATAAATAAAAATTCTCTTAAAATGCAATTACACAAAATTAATAGTGTTTTGTATAATTTTGGTTGTATGTATTCTTGTCTGGTTCACCCTCCCATTTATATTGATCTTAACATTAAGATAATTTCAATCTATGAAAAGATCTCAAGATAAAGATATGGTTTTTGTTGATGAATTGTAATTACACTTTTAGGTGTATGTATGTGTGTGTGGCTGTATGGAAGTTTTGTATAATCAATCAAAATTATGAGTAAAGATATTAGTTGGTTTTAGGTATAACAGTAATTAGGAAAATACTAATGAAGAGCAAACTCATCCTATAACTATCGCAAGATTATGAAATATCAGAATCTCATTTTAACGATATTACCAATTTAAACATTAAAACTTGGAGGAGTGCTACGTAAAAAGTGAATCTGATTGATGGGAATATGGTTTACGTCCAAACAATGTTGTGGGAATATTTAAATTATGCGATGTTAGTTGGGTGAAATTTATCACACCGCACCATGATATATTATTGAAATACCATTATAATTTATCTAGCGTGGGGACAAGTGTTTCGAACCACCAAAAAAAAAAATCTACAAATAAAATTGAGATCCGTTCTAATTACATGTTTTCACTCATAATCTCTTAACAACAAGACAATAAAAAAAAAATTATGCGCGACCTCTTCTACAGCACGCAAAGCTTTTTATTTTATTGTTATTTAAATTGTTCGTCATTAAAATTAGCGTTTCAACGGTTTGTATGGACAACACATCATTTTATACTACACGTTAAGTCGAGCACTAAGTGCATTCATTCATAATTCGTTTAACGATGCGTTGCGTTGAGTTTGAAATGGAAAAAAAAAATGTTATATGATGACCAAGATGATTGCAATGCGGCAATTTTATTTTAACCGTGAGCGGTATAATTATTCATATACATATAGTTTGGTTTTTGGAGAAAGTGATGCTGTATACATAAATAATTTGTATAAGTAAATGAGCGAGAAGAATAAGAATATGATGGGAGACGAAGAAAATGTTAATAACCCAAATTTTTGTTTCTTTTGTAATGTATGCCATCACCCGAATGGAAAAAATTGTGCCAATCACCGCATAAATCGATCAATGAATGCAACCGATTTAATTTTACTTTTCGTTATGTACCTGTGTGTTGTGTATATGGTGGACACACATGATGCATTTGTACATAACGGAAATGAAAATAATATTTTATATGTGTGGTTATGTAACGTGCGTACAATGCACTTATATGTAACACAGTTCAGTTTTCAGAAAAGTGAATACAGTAACCGCACATAACAATCTCAAAAAACTATCACATTTCTTGATATATGATCGATGGATACAATACAAAAATAAAATGAAATTATACGCGAAATGGTGTTAAGTCAATTTATCTTAATTGATATGTAACCAAAATGTATAAGATGCGTGCATAAATTACAAACAAAAAAATAAAACCATTACACAATACATGACATTCTAATCGTATTAACGAAACGGATTTATTTGTCTATATAGACAAAGGGCTTGGTGTCAATAGACCTCTATTATTGACCGATCGCTTAAAATGCAATCACCTTTCACTTGACATCAACCAAATTACATAATGTAGTATATGCGATGGCAAAATTCATCTAAAACTAAAACTATGTGTACATTGCCCAATTTGACATGCGATCTTCAAATACCAAGATTTATTGCAATAATCGAAAGTCTATAAAATTTGGTTAATTGCAAATTTCATTACTTAATAGCATATACATACATAGTTGTAATTCTCTTTCTTTGCCCAAGTAACCATCACGAAAATAATCTGTTTGATTTCAATTCTTACCGTACATAATTTATTAATATATACGCAAGATTCGATTTTTTACGGTTGGTGGACCATATCGTTGTGATGCGCGCATAAAGTGCGTTTAGAGAAAATGTACTCTATGTATACGGTGACAAAAGAATTTATTGGCGTAAAATTTTGTTTATGTAAATGGCGCGCAGAAAGTGACTGTGCGCGCGCGATATAAGAAAGTTTAATTTTGAGTGCATACGTTTGTGATAAATTTGAACTAAAGATGTTAAATCCGCTTTAGCTTTAGATCATGAGCTAATATGATAACATTTTATTGAATATTTGTAAAATTGAAAAATGAATTTATCAAAAGCTAAGCAAAATTTCTAAATTTATCTTAAATTCTGTAAGTTTGACTTATAACAAAAACGTCATGTGAGTAGATTTGTGAATAAAACTTCGTAAAGCGTAACTTAGGCAGCATTAAAAATTGCTCTGAGAATGAAAGTAAAAAGTTCATCTTTGAGTAAGGAGGTAACTTTTCAACAAGAAGCCGCAAGGAAAAATATTTTTGAAACATTTCTAATTGCTTGAATTTTGTTATAGTTCGCTCTAAATCCGTCTCCGATAACTTACTACAAACACTACTTTATTGGTTGGCCCACTAATGTTTGCGCTGAACATTCTTCACGGATAAAAAAAAAAATCGAATTAAGTTTTGATTAGCTTAATTCGTTGAGTTAGATTAGAATCTACGAATTGTAGGAACGAACGGGTAACGAATTATAGGAGCGGATTTCGAATTAGTGTTAAATGATTAAATGATTCGTCAAACTCGTAGCGAAAGTTCAAGCGAATCGTATCAAAACTATCGCTTCTGCTAATAGACACACACACAAATGTTGGAAGTTATGCTTTAGTTAACTTATTTCATTCAAAGGAGGAGTAAGAGTAACGTAATACGAGATTACCTGAATATAAACCAGTTCTAACTTTTAAACTTCTTACGGGCATAATCAAAAGCAGGATAGGATTCTGCGCCACGGAAGTTCAACGGAACGTGTCTTTCGATGCAGTTGAAAAGCATATGAATTTGTTCAAATTAGGACCACTTTAAAGAAAATTCCAATCGACATCATTCAAAAATTAGTTGAATGAGGCGTAAAATAAAACATCCGAACAACGGTGGCCAGCGGTTACTCCACCGTGTCGAATTAATTTTTTCTATAGACAATGTAATCAGATGGAAAAAAATCTTTTTGAATTCATTCTGATGTGAGCCAGATCTCCTCCCATAATTATTACCTCATAATCGTTGTCCAGAATACCCATATACAAAACGCTGAGATTTGCCTTGAAGTTTGATAATAAAATTAAAGATGGCAGACTAGAACTGTTGATAATAGAGGGATTATCACGCCTAACAGAATCGTTCAAAGAATTTATATGATCGACTGATAAACCAAGTTTGAATTATATAAACGGAAGTGAAGCGTTATAAGCCCGATCTATAGACAACAACAAATAGCAAATCATCTGTTCTGTATTAAGACTACCTAGTCCGGTCAATTGAAACCCAAAGTTTTCAAATGTCGTATTGTTGAAAAATTTCTTGCAGAACTGGCCACACTAACCAGAAATATATATTTTAAAAACAAATTGATGGTTAAATATTTTAGTTGTTTTAGCGAGAGAAGGACGAAAGAAAGAAGTTAACTCTATTAGGTTAGGTTGTAGTGGCTGTTTACCACAGACTATAACCCCTTTACCCTTACTGGAACAAATTTGAGCTACTTATGTAGCGAAGTACATCCGACATTCCAAGATAGAGATAGTCAAGGTGCGCCAGCTCATCCTTTAGCGAACTACCTACAGTCGATTGTCCCTTATTAATACACTTCCAATGAGAAATGGCTGCAAGCCGCACAGCTATAATTGCCGCCATCAATTGGCCAAAAATATCGACCGGAAGAAGGTGAAACATAACCTTTTAAGCACCGTTTTTTATATTATTTTTATAAGTTACTTTGTCCAGTACTGGCCAACACAAACTTATCCCATAAATGAGTAAAGGTTCCACAATGGCGGTGTACAGCCAGTGTACCAGCTCCAGCTTCAGACTCCATATTTTATCAATTCCTATAAGAGTATAAAGCTATAACAGCTTTGTTTACTCTGTTCAAAATGTTAGGGCCCCGCTTTAAGCTTACTGTCCAAGGAAACGCCCAAATATCTCGCTCTGTCAGTAAAAGTTGGTCTCCGTTTAAGGTAGGAGGGACAACTTCCGGACATTTGTGTAGTGAAGAGTGAATTGGCAATCCACATTTGCCAGTCCATTTCGTAACGATTGTGAGAGCATTCTGCATTACGTCCACAATTGTGCCCAGGTATTCCCCGGAAACAGCTATCGCTATGTCGTCTGCAAAGGCGATAACTTCAATACACTTTCTCTGTAGCTCTAGTAATAATCCATTTATCACTATGGCCCAGAGAAGATGTGACAAGACCTTTCTCTGCGGGTTCTCCTAATCACGTGCCTTTTAAGGATGAAATCCCCCACCTCCGAGCTAACCATCCTGCTTATAAACACATGATTAATTAACCTACTTATAGGGGAATCTACCGCCAAAATTGACAGTCCTTCCTTTATTACCTCTGCTTTCACATTATTAAATACGCTCTCTATGTCTACCGACATAGAGAACCCATATAGAACCTCCCGATTATTACTAATAATAAATTTGGGTTCTCACCTCTATCTCTATACGCATTAGCATCGACCCCCAGTACCACACCGACCATTCAGGTTATTTCAGAGAAACTTCCTTTTCCAGTAGTTGTGTTACCATTGATGTATTGATCTTTATGGTTCGGATTTGTTGAACCCTATGCAGCAACCGTCAATGGAACAATTTATATGTTACAATCTATCTCAATTCCTCACAAATTATTGATGGGTTGGAATGTTTAAATATCACAGTTGGTGTAGGCTCCAATGGTATCTCACCTCTGATCTTGAGTAAATGTGCGCATACGGTGAAACCGTTGTATTATTTATTTAATTTAAGTACATGAAGTATGATTGTATGATTGAAGTAAACAGCCAAATGCTTCAAAACGGCTCAAATAATTATGTTGAAGAAACCAGGTAAATCAGATGAAGAAGTAACATCATACAGACCAATTTCACTGCTTCCGACCTTATCAAAGCTGTTTGAAAAACTACTACTAAAACGTCTAAAGCCAATGGTAAACGTTCCTGATTTTCAATTTGGATTCAGGAATAACCACTCCACAATAGATCAAGTCCATCGAATAACTACGGTAATAGAGCAAGCGTTAGAAGAAAAGAAATATTGCCCCGCCGTATTTCTGGATGTATCTCAGGTCTTTGATAGGGTTTGGCACGAGGGATTGACATTCAAGATGAGCAAAATGCTACCACAAAACTATTGCCAGCTGCTTGAATCATATCTCTCTGATCGCCAATTCAGAGTCATCCATGAAGAAACATGTTCTGACTTTTATCCAACTCTAGCGGGAGTTCCGCAGGCAAGCGTATTGGGACCCCTCCTCTACCTTATCTACACTGCGGACATACCTACAACGAATAAAACATTCATCGGCACGTTCGCTGACGACACTGTAATTTTGTCAGTAGACGAATCACAACCAAGGGCAGTGGAAAATCTTCAACGAGCAATGAACAACGTTACTAAATGGACAATTGACTGGAAAATAGTGCTTAATGAGCTCAAATCAACCCATGTGACATTTACGCTCCGACACAAAAATAACAGTCTACACATATACCTCAATGGGGTACAAGTGCCGCAGGCTGAATCGGCTAAATACCTTGGTCTGCATTTAGATTCAAGGCTCAACTGGAAACATCATGTGAGACAAAAAGCTGAACAGATACGATTAAAACAACGTCAAATGTACTGGTTAATTGGGCAACATTCCAAAATGAACCTGTATTGCAAAAGACTAGTCTACCAGACTATCTTCAAACCAATATGGATGTATGGTGCGCAGCCAAAATAAATTTCTTCGAATGGTCACCAACGCTTACCGATTTGTGACTAACAGAGAAATACACAATGATCTAAAAATACAATTGATAGACGACGTCATCCGCGAATGTGCCATTAAACATGAGAAGAGGCTTCTTAACCACACCAACGTTGAGGCCGTACAACTACTGGACAGTACAAACGAAATAAGGCGGCTTAAACGAATCAAACCACATGAGCTAACCGTATGAATATTATATCTTAAGGGAACTGGATACTGGTCCAGCAGACCCACACAAGTTTATGCTTATCTCATAAGTACTAATGTCAACCTTACTTTTTTTTCTGGGAACACGTCGAATTATTTATTATTTCTTTTTTAATTACAATCTAGTCTAAGACTAATAAGCAATTTTATTTTAACTTAAATTACTACATTTTACTGAAATTTAAGGGTTCATCCATCGATGTACTCCTTAGTTTTGATATTTATGAATTGATCGCGCTTTTGTCGTGCGCTAGATAAAGATTTATTTTAACTGATTTACACTAACTCAAAAGGCTTTACTCTTTTGAGCCTTCTAACTAAATCCGCATTATCCAGTAGCTGGTTGGCCTCTATGTTGACATGGTGAAGTAGCCGTTGTTCATGACTTCTAGCAAATTTCATAATTTCGGTTTTGATGAGTTCTATGCCCAGATCTTTGTGGATGTCGCTATTTCTGACAAACCATGGTGCGTTGACGATGCTTCTTAGCACTTTGTTTTGGAATCGTTGGATAATATCCATGTTGCTCTGCTTGGTACACCCCCACAGCTGTATACCATAAGTCCAAACAGGCTTCAATATTTGCTTATAAAGCAGAAGTTTATTAGGGATTGATAAATGAGAGTTTCTTCCCAGTAACCAATACATTTTTTTGTATTTTAATTCCAACTCGCCTCTTTTCTTTTTTACATGAGCTTTCCAGCGAAGTTTAGCGTCTAACGTCATACCAAGATATTTGGCAGTGTTTGCATGTGGTATTTCTTGATTATTTAAATATACTGGTTTATGAACTAATCTCTTGTTCGTAAAGTCAACATGTACAGATTTAGTTTCATTTAGTTTTATGCGCCATTTTTTTGTCCAATTGTGTACTTGCTCTATGGCGTTTTGTAATTGCTCTGCTGTATCTGAGTTGTTGTCACCTACTGCCATGATAGCTGTGTCATCGGCGAAAGTGGCTATCATGTTGTTTTGTGGGATTGGGACATCTCGGGTGTATAGTAAATACAGAAGTGGCCCAAGTACACTTCCTTGTGGAACTCCTGCTTTTATTCCCTTAAGCTCTGAATATTCATCTTCTTGCTTAAGCCTGAAATATCTTTCCGTTATATATGATTCCAGTATTATGCTGTACTGTTTCGGTAGGATTAATTTGAGTTTGTAGATTAATCCTTCGTGCCAAACTTTATCAAAGGCCTGCGCTACATCAAGGAATACTGCTGAACAAACTTTTTTTCTCTTCTAAAGTCTTCTCAATAATATTGGTTATTCTATGCACTTGATCGATAGTTGAGTGCTCACTGCGAAAACCAAATTGGTGATTCGGAATTAGATTATTTTTTTCAGTTATTAGTTTAAGCCTTTTTAATAGTAGCTTTTCAAAGAGTTTGGACATTATCGGCAACAACGATATAGGCCTATATGATGTTATTAGATGTGGCGGTTTTCCTGGTTTGGGAATCATGATGACCTCAGCCACTTTCCAAAGTTTGGGTACATATTTTAACCTAAATGCGGCGTTTATGATATTAGTTAACTTTACCGTAGCTTTTCCCGGTAGCTGCTTTATTATTTCTCCGGTAATCAGGTCAAACCCTGGTGCTTTCTTTAAGTTTAAATTGTTTTTAATTTCATTTGCTACTTCAGTAGTCGATGTAGGGGTGACATCTTCGAGAATTTGTGTTATGTTTTCATCCAATATTTCTCGTAATTGACATTCATGAGGTTGAAATATATTTTCAAGATGATTGGCAAAACCTTCAGCTTTTTCTTTGTTTTTCCTTGCCCATGTTCCATCCATTTTCCTGATAGGATGGATCGGCATTATTGGCCTTTTCAGAGTTTTAGTTGCTTTCCAAAGCGAATAATCCGTATTACTATCATTCGTTAACTTACTTAAGTAGAAATTAACTGACTCATTTTTTAATTTCTGAATTTCTCTTGTTAATTGTTGAGTAAGATTATTTAGTCTTTTTTTGTCCTGTGGAGCTCTAGTTTGGTGCCATTTTTTTCTGGATTTGCGTTTATCCCTAAGGAGATTTCTAATTTCTATTGGATAGTTATTTCCTTTTAGCCTTGATTTGATTTCTGGAGTACTTTCCCATGCTGATTGTTGAATATCTGTAATGAACTTTTCTACTTCTATGTCCAGTTGATCCATAGTTTTTAAAGGAACTTTCAAAAGTATTCTTTGTTCCAGGTGTACTTTGAAACTTTCCCAGTTCGTATATTTGTTGGTTAATACTGGATTATTCCCTTTTTGGATGATATACTCGCTTAGAGTTAGGACTATTGGAGAATGATCTGAGCTCATATCTTGGGTTTCTTCAACTTTCATAAAATTATTAGAAATATTTTTGGTTATAAAAAAATCGATCAGGTCAGGTATTTTCCCTGGGTCAGTTGGCCAATATGTTGGTTTACCTGTTGAAATGGATTCACATCCATTTTCTTTGATGGCAATCAATAATTCTTTTCCTTTAGTGGTAGTTAATCTAGAACCCCAGTGAGTATTCTTCGCATTGAAGTCACCACCTATTATGAACCTTTTTCCCAGACGCTTAAAGAACTCTGAGTATTGTTTGCTTTTAATTGAATGTCTTGGTGGACAGTATAATCCTGCCACAACAATAGGAAAGTTTTCCGTTTTTATATAAACCACTGTGGCCTGAATTTCTTCTTTTCCGTACTTTGCTTCTTCAAAATGTTGGATATTTTTTTTAATGATGACTGCACTTCCTCCTCTGGCTGAATTATCTGGATGAATAGTGTGATATATGCAATAGCCTTTAAATGTTATGTAGGATTGCTTAGTAAAATGTGTTTCCGAAATAAGACACACATCTATATTCTCAATGTCGAGGACTGCTTGTAGTTCTTGCTGATGCCGGAGCAAACCATTAGCATTCCATGACATGATTTTCATTGTGTTGTTCATTTTTGTGTTGATTTGGGTCTAGCTCCCAATGCTCTATCTTCCAATTTTTGTAGCCTCTCATCAAATTTTGTTAATTTCATGAGAATATCTTGTAATGTTTGACTGATGTCTACATCTTTAGATTTTTGCTGGGGTTTATTGACTACGCCACTTGTTACTTCAGCATATGTAACACCTTCAGTTCTTAGTTGGCGGCCAAATGGTTGCCCATTGTCTTGTTTTGCATGCCTCTCATATCGATTTGACTGGCCATACATTTGAGTTTTATTCATCCTTTGGTTTTTCATTTTCTGAATTTCAATTGCAACAATACATCCTCGATAGTTAGCAGGATGACCTTGTCCACAGTGTACACATTTAAGTTGAGCTTGTGGATTGTCGCATTTTCCAGTTAGGTGGTGTCCGGCACATTTAACACACCTTGGAAGTTTGCCACAATATCTTTGCGTATGTCCATATGCCTGACACTTTTGGCATTGCGGAACTAGTTTAGACTTTCTAAGTGGTTGAATTTCCACTTTGCAACCCAATAAACTAGTGATCTTATATATTTTAGTTATATTTTCGTCACAACTGAATGTTAGTACAAACATGTCTAGCTTCTTTTTATTTCTCCAGCTAACTTTGTTCATTACGCTGATTATTTTAAATTCTTTCGATGATAATTCTTCTTTAATTCGTTCTGGGCTACATGTATGATGTAAGTTCCTTGCCATAACTCTGATTGGCCTTTCTTGTTTATTTTCATACGTGTGAAAGATAAATGAGCCTTCGGTCAAAGTTTTCACTACGTTTCTATATGCATCGACGCTATTTACGTTGATGCTTATTTTATTTTGATTCATCAATTTAGTGATGAATGATTCTTCTGAAACACTCGCCTTAATTATATCATAGAAAACGTGATAATTTTTAACATCATCTACTATGATCGGTGGTGGGGGAGGTGTTTTTTTATCTGTTTTGATATTTGTCTCAACCTTTTGAGGCTGAGTGTTTTGATCCAGAGTTTGTGGTTTTTGTGGTGGTGACGGTGTATTATTTAACCTTCTCTTTTTACTTTTTCTAGACTTAGCACGAATCCATTCTGTTTCTTTAGCTAAGTCTTCCTCATCGGTTTGATATTCAACGTTTTTATTAACATTAGAATTGGTGTTTTGTTTCTGTATTATTGATGATTCGGTTGGACATTTAACATTATTGGCGTTAAGTTCGGTATTCTGGTTCTGCTTCATTGATGGCTTAGCTTGAGTTTCGTTCTGCTTTAATTGCATCATTTCTTTTTTTAGTTCGTCAATTTGTTGTTGTAAATTGAGAATAATAATGCTTTGCTGATTTTTCTCATCAGTTACTTTTTGCCATTGTTTGTATAACGTTAGCTCTTTTTCTGAAGTACCACTTTCAAGAATAGATGTTTCACCATAGTTATATGAGGTTGTTATACTTGCTTGTTGGGGTGCTGCTGTTGCGCCCTTATTATTTTGGAATCGTTCCATGTTAAAATTTTCAGATGAGAAATTAAAAGTTTTCTCAGGAGATCTAGCAACGTTTCCTCCCTTGTGGAACGGGCTGTTTACTATTTCCATATTTTTGTTTTTTTGTGTATGCAAGGATCGGCCCTCCCCAGAATCCTTAGGGCCAGTCTCATCAGAGAGTGGATTGCCCAATATTTCTATTGGTTTACCACCTGGGGTATTTTTTCCTTCTGTTTTACTCATTGCATATTGTATATTTATAGTGTAATCCACTCGCCTCTAGTATTTAGCCGATTTTAAAATCGTTGCCCGGGTGTCACCACGAGGAGGTATACTAGACACATTTGGTGGCCTCTACATAGTTGCAGAGCTGGAATATAGTTCACGAAAGTCGTGGCTATAAACGGTCAACTCCTACCCTATTGAAGCGCACCCCCAACACCTTACCCCGTCAACCTTACTAATGAATTAATAATGTTTAAGATTGTAGTAGATGGCTACTACAAATCAAAAAAAATCAATGAATCAATAAAGATGTTTTAAAAAAAAAAAAAAAAAAATAAAAAATTTAAGTCTATCGAGTGGGGTTTTCGTGACATTTGGAAAAAATCTCGCAGA
The DNA here is from genome assembly GCA_958295665.1 of Tipula vernalis. Taxonomy (NCBI): domain Eukaryota; kingdom Metazoa; phylum Arthropoda; class Insecta; order Diptera; family Tipulidae; genus Tipula; species Tipula vernalis. Next base: position 164,563,727 of record OY282560.1, on the reverse strand, counting down.
AGCAGCAATATTACTTGTTATAGAGACATTTCGATTCTTTTTGCGATACCTAAGCTTTTTGAATCTTTAGTTAAATCTGACAAGAATTCCATATAACGATTTACGTCAACGTGGTTTTATTCAAGATAAATCAACAATTACAAACTTGATACAGTTGGAAACCGTAGTTGTTGGAACACAGTTGGAAACCGTAGTTGTTGATGTTATCTACACTGATATTTCGAAAATATTCGATTGATTAAATCACAAAATTCTTCTTAGGATTAGATTTCATTCCTGTTAATTGGATTGCATCTGACTTAGCAGTAAGACAGCAAAGTGTAAATACCTCAAACGTTATTCTTTCGTATTTAACATACTGTCTGATTCTAATCTAACTTTTACGTCTTGCACCGCATGTTCAGGAAATGAGTGACACGAAATTTTGCCCTTGGTCGTTGGCAATTACTCATCAGCAACAGCAATAAGCATTACCTTTAATTTAAATATATTATTGCTTAGGTTGGTCCTTAGGCTTCACGCCTCAGGTATAATATTAGGCGGCGATTCGAGTGATTTTAATGCTTGAACCACTATAGCAAAAGAATGGTTCATTCAATCCGGGTTTAATTAAACGTAATCGGTTGGAATTTTGTGAACCATTCACCTAGAATCATTGTACATTACTTACGTTAGATCAGTTGTGGAATATATTTCGGTGATAAGGGACCCATTCTATCAAACGCTTTCTGATAGAATTTAAAGTATTCAAAAGCAATTCTTGTTTTATGCATTGCGACTTTTACTTGATTTGAACCATAGTTTTTTTTCGTGAACCTTACGTTACGAAATTTACAAACCTTAGCGAGTAGATATAAAATGATTTGGGCCGTGTTTTCCCACACACAGGCACGGATTGTCAGGAATATAGTGGAAATTATGCCAAGTGTTCACAAATGCGGCAATCACAATTGCGGCAGACTTGCTTAAAAAATGTATCAGAGACGGGGCATCATTGTAAAGGGATTTATAAGAATTAGTTTCTGTCAATAAAGGTTTTTCTGAAAAAATAACATTCTTGGCTACATGTCTACATTCAGCTACACTTACTCTGAAGAACTTTACATCGGTTAAAACCTGGGCCTTAAATAAATCTTTAGATGCTAGAGTGATTGGTTTTTTCCATACTTTTGATGTTCACAAATAATTTTGAATCAAATTTTATGAATTTAATGAAAATTCAAAAAGCAGTTTAATTGGAACAACAATATTATTAATTAAGTTAATTTAATTAAAATAATTATTTGTATCATGCTTCGTTTAGTTCTTAACTAATTCCACAGATGAGGAGCCCTTTGGGCGCGAGAACTTTCATAAAGTTAAATCTAATCACTATTTTCTTGTTCATATTTACCTATAGTATATATAATCGTAATCACACGCTTTGTGTATTTGAAAATTATTTGAAATTAACTTTTAACCTTTCTATCTTGCTGTGTGTTTGTGCGCGCGCGCGTTGTTTTCTGGTACATAAACCGTTCAATTTACACTAAGATGAAATAAAAAATAAATAAATATTACTTTCACTTTAAGAGATTAAAATTAAGTTACATTTCATTATTTCAGTATAAAGTGGATGGTAAATTCGCCGTTGTTACTATTGTATGTATGTAACTATTTTAAGATATAGAAAATAAGAGAAGGAATAGTGATTTCAAGCTATCAAATCAAATTGTGCCAATTACACAATCTCAGTCTCGTAAAACTATAAATAAGCAATCGATACTCTAATCATATACTACACTAATTCACTATGCATTTCGACGCCGGTTTACTAAAAGTGGTTATTTGTTAATTTCGCGAAATTACATAACCCACGAACGGATCGACGATGCAGCTATGAATAGAATTGTTTGTTATACTGTTACTGATTATTTAATTATTTGTTGAACATTAAAATTATTTCTTCCCCCCTAATTATAACAATTTTTTTTTTTATGAAATTTTGTAATTTAGACATGGCTAGAGAAAAGCTTTTAAAAAATAATTTAATTAAAAAATAAAATGTTTTGCGAATTAAAGCAAAATTCGTGACTGTAGTAGATTATATGATGGATCATTGGAATGTCCGAATATTTGTTTTATGACAATTGTTGTAGAAACTTGCGAACATATTTATGATGTGAAAATTCGAATAAGTTTGTGTAGCTTTTGTAAACATTACTTCATCGCGTTTATTAGCCGATATTAAATTTATTTCTGTTTTTTTTTACTTTTCCCACTACAATGAAGTTATTTTGGGTAAGCATTACAATTCACATTTCTCGACGAACTAGGTTGCCACGGCTCTAAAATATCAATTTAAAAAAAAAGTGTCGGGTTCGTCCTTCCGTTCTTCCAGTCGCATATATTTTTGTTATTTTTGTTTTGTCTCGCATTCTCACCAATAATGCTAGTTTTGGTCAAAATTTTGTACGTCTTAGTAATAAGCAGTTTGTTGTGACTTTAACCATTCGAGTCTAGAATAGAGGGGTTGCAGTGGAAGAGAAAACTGACAAACAGATTTTCTCAAAAATGTACATAAATGTGACGATGTTTTCAACATTTGAAGACAATTTTAGCATTGCGTTGAACTGTTTCCGAGATCCATGTTAAAGTTAGCCGAATGTTTCTAGCCGAAAGTAAAAAGTCGATAATGCAGATTATGTTATTAAGCCGAAAGTAGACAGGATACATGGATTCAAATAAATGATTTTTGTAAATAGTCTTACGAGGAAAACGCTGTTTAACGTAATCGTGGAAAATATCGGAAAATAAGAAGAATTCACAAAATTGGAATAAAATCAGCCTATAGAGTGTCAATAGCTTTCACAGAAAAAAAAAATTCAGTTCAGGTTTCACGTGCGAAATCTCGGAAAATTTGAAAAAGTTTCCAGCCGAAAGTAAGAAATGAATGTATAAAATCAGCCTGGAGATGGATGGTATTGATGTGACATGTCAATAGCTATCGCAGGAAAAAAGAATTCATTTCAAGTTTCCCGTGAGAAACCTCAGAAAATTTGATTTTCCAAAAATCATTAGAAAATTTGTATAAAATCAGCCTCTAGAGTGTTATGTCTAGAGATTTATTTTATTGATGTCACTTGTCAATAGCTATCGCAGGAAAAAAATTCAGTTCAAGTTTCCCGAGGGAAATTTCGGAAAATTTCAAAACGTTTCCAGCTGAAAGTAAGAAATGAATGTATCAATTCAGCGTCTAAGAAAAAAATTCAGTTCGAGTTTCCCGTGAAAAATCTCGGAAATTTCGATTTTCCAAAAATCATTACAAAATTTATATAAAATCACCCTCTGGAGTGTTATGTCTGCTGTCGCAGGAAAAAAATGTTCAAGTGTCCCGTGGGAAACAAACAATTTGTTTCGAATTTTTTCACAATTTTGCATTAAGCCTGAATTCCACTGTGAATAATTGACTGAACTGACTTCAAGTCGAAAGAAGACAAAAAAAAAAATCCATTGGAGTGACAAAGATAAAGCATGTTTTTTTTATTTTTTTTATTTTTTTTATAGCACAAATATCTTGATAAATTTTGACAGCGACAGCAAAAAATAAAAAATAAAAAAAATAAATTTTTGGTTATCACTTGGAGTTTTAATTTGGCTTTTTCACCACCAATAAATTATTTAAAAAAAAAACGATCACTTTATTAAATTGCCAATAATAGTATTTAGCGATATTATCACAATTGATACCAATTTAACACAATTTACCTGTATACAAACTTTATATTTTTTTATTATCACAGCTATTTTAGAAGCAACCACCAAAAAAAATTATGACAATTACCATAAAAATAACAAACTATTTAATTATCTTAGGATGCGGAAAAAAATTTGCGTTCGTACACAAAATTTGTGTGCTTATATTAGTTGGATAACCATAAAATGACTTCGATTTTGATAATTTTTGACCATAATTATGGCGATCCACTAATACAAACACACATTTGATGTAAGTAAAATCTTGACTGACTTCGTTTTGTGTTTCTTTCACACAACCACCGATTTTATATTTTTATCTCCCTTTATTTTGACTGACAAACTTTTATTCGCAATGGAATTCAGGCTTTAGTTACTTGTTAATTTTGAGACAAAGAAATTTGGCTGATTTTATATATTCACTTTTTACTTTCGGCTGGAAACTCCATAGGGAAACATGAATTGAATTTTTTTCCTGCGAAAGCCATTGACGAGTCACATCAACGTAATCCATCTCCAGACATAACACTCTAGAGGCTGATTTTATTCCAATTTAAAATATTTTTTTGGGTTTCGCGAATTTTCCACAATTTTCCACGAGAAACTCGAGAAACTGGAACCTTGTTTTGCCATATAAGAATATTGACAAAGGACTTCAATGCTATTCATGCATCCTTAGTAATTTTTAGGCTAAACATTACTTTTCAACGGTTAATACACCTTTCAAATTCCAACAATTGTTTCATGGGTGTCTTTAAGGCCAAGTGAATAGGTTACCGTGTAATATAAATTTTTTTTGGAATTTAAAATTCTAAATTTACCTAAAATACTTTGCTTATCATCAATAATTTAAAAAAATATATCTAGTAAGCTTTTAAATATCAATTCTAAGTGTGATGTGTTATTTACATTTTATGACATTTTATCGATAGAAATGTCAACGACATGTTGATCGATATATTGTATTGCTTGTTATTGGTTTTAATTAGCGTATTTCCTTGACAAATTTATAACAACAATAGATCGAAAATTTGACAGTTTTTTTTAGTATTAAGGAAAACAAATCGAAATTTGTATGCGTTTACTTTAACAAATTTAATAAAATAAAATTTTTACATATTTTTACTTGAAAAAATAATTCTTTTAGTATTGATTTGTGTTTTTATAAGTATATTGAGTGTTTCTAGGATTGTTGTCAAAATAAAAATTGTTTCGTAGTCCTGAAATTTTTAAAAGGAAAAAAGGTCTTCTCATCCCACCACAACTTGCAATTATATTGCATTCTTGTCCAACTTTCAATATCTTTAATTTCTCTTAAACTACGTTAATTGATTAGATTTAAATAATTTAATGCACTTTTCTCGCCGTAGTCGTGGTGGTGAAAAAATCCACAGGCATTCACACTTCTATGGACTGTGAGATGTGACACATTTCGGATATTTATTTCCACGTTCAGAAATAAATCTGTATTTTCCGTAGTTAACCTTACTGGATCATTTGTGTTCTTAATTAACTGATCTAGAGGGAACACAGAGGAACGAGTTTGCCGAGATGGTTGGTACCACGTTTGCAGTTTGCTCGTAGGCGACTGTCTTTCTAACGGTTTACCTAAAAAATAAATAAATATAATTTTACTATTTAATAATTTAAAAATACAAGAATTTTAAATACCAAACAAACAAAAAGCCCAGCGGAAATATCTTTGCACGCGGCTGACCATCCTTTTCCAGCGGGGCATTTACAAGAAGCCTGCAAAACTTTTTCAAAACTAAAGCGAACTTTGCATATATATTTTGTGTTTATTTTCATTACCGCGCAGTAAACATATTTCACACATATTTCGTCATTTATAATAACGCACTGGACACTGTCACAAAACTCGTTGAGACCAAGATATCTACCCCTTATTTTACTGGAACTGGCGTAATGTTGGTCGAACCACTTATCTATTTTAATGACCGTTAATCCCCTTAATACTGATCTTTTCTATCGCGATCGTTTCTATCGACGTCTGTCCAACTTATTTTTTTGCCAGTTTGAGAGTCGTTCTTTTAGAACTTGTTTACTCCCAGAGGTTTTTGCCCCCTTTGCTCGTAAACAAGCCTTTAGATGAGCTGAAAGAATTTTATTTTCAATATAATAAACACCGATAATTCAAAAATTTAAACAATCAAAAACTAACCTGTGGTGAATTTTCTTTTCCTGATAAATTTTATTAAAAATTTACATGGCTCGGCTTGTTACAGTGAAATTAGGAGCCATTACACGGCTTTGATTCGGGTAGATCCCAGTGGAAAAAATAGGGTTCTCTTGCCCCTAATTACCTATCACTGTAGACATATCTACGTGTAATGATAATATTTTTTTTATAAACAGCATTTGTAAGAAAGCTCATCACCAATAAAATTAAAAATGAGTTAAAGCATAGTGTTATATAATTATTAAGAAAATAAGATTGTATTCATTTAAAATATTAACAATTTCTTTTATAATAAACTATCCCTTTTCAGGGTTTTATAAACACTCAAATTATAAATTCGTACAGAAAATAGATAAAATAAGTCTAAAGGAATATACTTTAAATTATAGAGAAATAGAATGTTGACTGATGGTTTATTTTAAAGTGAAAATTCACGTTGTAATTGATGTTATTACACATCACAAGAAAATTAAATTAAACTTACCCACAATCTCCTCGAAGCGCTTCAATTGGATTGGTGTAGCTGAAAATCGGTTTTACCCGGATTAAGTATTATGGAATTTTCGCTTTGAATCTACCTATCAACAATTACATGCATTAACCGAATATTTTTGTAATAAAATAATTGCACTTTGCAATTTACAGAATTTACGGTAAATTGAAGAATAATATATGGATTAAATTGCACAAGAAATTAATATAAATATAAATTTGATTTTCCTCAGAGATGGATAAGCATAAAAGTTAAATAATGTTATAAATTTATAGAAAAATCACATGTGAATTGAGAAAAAAAAACAAAATAGAGTTAAAAAGAAAAATATTGTATATAAAAAAAAATAAAACACTTAAAACCGCCCGTGATCTTCTCGGTTTCCCGTTAGAAAAATAAATCCGTTTAGGTAGCTTGCATCTTTGGTTTAACTTGCATTTATTTTTATATCGAATAATAAGATTCACATCCTGTTATACAGCGTGTTCTTAACGGGTTGAATTATATATCAGCCGCGAACATTTACTACGGGCACATCACTTAACACAATCAGGTGAGGATTTAATTAAATTTTCTCGAGATCACGGCACTTAGTATTTTAACTGTACTGGTATCAAGTTATAAAATGGTTTTAATGTTTGTTCTACGGATTTTTTTTTCAAACTGCTCTATGCAGTGTTAAATTATTTTATTTTCATACTTAAGAGTGAATGTATGCAAATTTGTGGTCAGCTACTACTCTACATACACACACGCACGAAAGTTTCACTTGCCGATAATACCAATCGTATAAGTTACGATTTATGTACATGATCAATACAGATAAACCATACAAAACGCTACAACAGAGCATATAAGGATAGGTCAGTTGTCCAGAATTTAATTACATAGACAGCATTCCACCACTTATATTTCGAATTATAATTGCATATATGTAGCAGAAGAGAAGAAAAATTTGTCTATTATACCAATACATCTGAATGTATAATTGCATCTCATACTCTCCTATTATTTTTACATGCAATTTTACTAATGCAATTATATTCAAATTAGTGTATGACTTATCATCCCATGACGTCATTAACACTCAGGCTGTGTGTGCGTATAATTGCAACTACGCGAATATAAATTTTCATCAAAACATTTGTTACAGCACAGGTTTTTCCGAACTGCATTAAAGCATGTTTAGATAAAGCTGAAAAAAAATTACCAATTGTTTTGTTGCAAATTCATAAGGCCTTTTTTTTTTTTTATTGTAATATGTGTTGTTAATGACGCAATATTTTGTTCTTGGTTGGATACATACACCAAAAATTACTAAATAACAATCACTCTAACAAACGAACAGTTATGACTTTATATCTTGGAATGAAAGACTCCAAGAACTTTATCATGTTGACTTTTGATGTGTAAACATCTTACCGCGCGCTATGCACTTTTCGAATATGAGGGTAATTCGATAAAAATGCAACGGAAATGGGTAAGGAGAAATGACGTCGTTCATATTATAATAAAAATAATAAAAAAATCTGGATTGCTTTGATATACATAATAAAAATTTCCATATACTTGTTTGCTTCTTATGTATTGGTGATGAACTTGATCAAACAAGCGCGGTCGCCATATTGATTTAAAATATAACAAAAAATTCAAAAAAGTTCAAAAAAAAATTTTACTCCGTTTTTTATAATATTGTCTTAATTTTGTGAATGCAAATCTTATAAATGCTTTGCAATTCTAAAAAATGCATAGCTGTAAAATTCAGTTTGAAAAATGATCGGGTTTGCAAATTATTGGACTTCAAAAATTCCAAATTACCGGAAATTAATTTGATTTAAAATAATGAATGTGGTTTATAAGTGCCACCTGGTGTCTATTGACTTTACATCATATTATTTGTAGTTTGTTATTGTGTAGTGCAACAGTTGACATTGTTTAATTTCAAAACATTAATAAAATTTCATCAAAAGTGAAATAATTCATTCAGTGAAGATAGTAAGTATTGTTAAATTATTTTATGATTGTTGAAATTAACTATATGGAAACAAAACACCAAAAATTTTTAATTCCCATAGCAAAAATAAAAAATTGAAAACAAAATAGTGTACAGATTCGTTCACTAAAAGTTCCCCGTAAATCACAAAATCGTTTACCGATTTTGTTTATTTTGACATAATATGTATAATATTTATGTAAAATTAGAAAAATAATAATAAAAATGCATAATTATATCATTTGGAATTAATAATAACAAAATAATGTATCCAGATTCCTTTAGTTTCTATTCAGCTAACGTGTGAAAAATCTGTGCAGTTTAATTCGGAACCACCATTATGTAGTTTTGTTTGGTCTTAGTTTTAGTGTAATGCACAGAATTCTTATACTGAAGGTCAAACTTTTATTATTATGTTTTTGGAGTAACAAGAGACATGCAATTTTTGATTGCGTTTTCTAAGGTAACTCGAATGAATTAATTTAAAAAAAAAAATTTATTTTGAAGTTATGTTACAGTAGTTTTATTTGAAACTATGTATGGTGCCTATTTTTGTTGTTTTGATAGCACCACCGAAGGTGAATATTGCAAAAACGTTGTATTGGTGGCTTATGGAGTTATTAATTTACAATTGATCGATTTTAAGAAGAAAAAGCCAAAGAACAAGTTTCTCAAAAATAACGTAAAATAACCAAAAATATTCAGAAGGGTCCAGATCTGAATAGAAAATATCCTAATATCAATAATAATAATAACATTTTTGAGTCAATATGTTAAGATTTAGTTAGTTAACTGTATACAATTAATATGAGTACTTGTTTTAAAGTTTGATAAATAGTGTTAAATTGTAAGACAAAAACAATCCAAATAAAAATTTTATCTAGAAGTTAATAAATGGTGCGTTCTTGGTTGATGTCATTATAATGAAATTTAATTTGATTTAAAAATGTGCATTTAAATACGCATTTCGGACGCACCAAACTTTTAATGGTGTATAAGCAATTCTGTGTATCATTGCATAAGTTAAAAAAATTGTTTAATTAAGAAAATTATTGTTAAATTAATTAAGAAAATCCACATTTTTCAGAAATGGGTAAAACAAATGCAGAATATATGAGAGAATATAAGAAACGGAAACGTGAGGAAAAGCTACAAACTGGAGGACCAGAGCCGAAAAAAATTGCACGTAGCAGTACCGAACGGTCACGAAACCGGAGAGATTGTGTTGTAAACTCGTGTTTAGTTTCAGCGCCATCTACAAGTACATCCAATATAATATCGAACATTGTCGAATTCTCCAAAGCTCACGCTGAGTTTAAAAAAAAATTCTTGAATAACAACTTTGGTGCTATATGTAGTGTGTGCGATCGGTTGTGGTACGAAAGTGATGTCAGAAACCCACCACCATGTTCCACAGGTATTCTCACAGCCGAATTTCCCCAAATTAATCTTGAAACAGCTCTCGTTTGTGGTACTTGCTATTTATCACTCAGCAAAACTAAAATCCCAAATTTATCTAAATCAAATGGCTTCACTTATCCATTGAAGCCAGCCCATCTGCCGGAACTGGATCTAATAACAGAGCGCTTGATCTCACCACGACTACCTTTCATGACCATTAGAAGGCTTCGACATGGTAATGGCCAATATGGAATTTTAGGACAAGTGATTAACGTGCCTGTATCAGTAAATAACATGGTTAATTTACTTCCACGTGAACTCGACGATGATTACGCCATTAACGTACACATAAAACGTAAACAAATTCACAAATCAAATTATCTGATGGGGTTTGTTAAAAAGAGCGTTGTGAAATCTTGGCTCGAATATTTGGTTCAGCAAGAACTATACAAATATTATGATGTTAATATCAACGAATCGTTCTTCTCTGCTGAAGAGTTGCCAGTAGTTCAGATGGACCGTTCTGAATTAAGTGAATTGGTAGATATGGAAGAAAATTTGATAGCTCAGCAGCAGACTTTGCTCTGGAATGAGGAAATGTATCTCCGAATTGCTCCGGGAGAAAATAGCTTGCCTAAATGCATTCTATTTGATGAGCACTGCGAGGAACTGTCGTTCCCTTCCATCTATCTTGGGCAATTCAGAGCATTTAAGGAACAAATCAGGGTAACACCGTTTATGATGGCAACAAGCGAGCTGCGAAGAGCTGATCGACGAGGGGTAAGTCCGACTCACTTGCTATATATGGCAATGAAAATTATGCGTATACGCACGCGCGATTCTCTGCAGGTAGCCTTCAAATTTGTTGGTAGAGACAATACGTTGACAAGAGCGCAAATACAATCTGAAGACTACATTCATGGATGTATCGAGAACAATTTAGCGTTCTTACGTCATATCCCGAACTCAACGTATTACTGGGCAACACGTAAGCGAGATCTGTTTGCGATGATTCGACAACTTGGTAAGCCGACATTCTTCCTTACAATGAGCGCAAACGAAATTGGATGGCCGAAGTTAATTAAACTGCTTTATAAGCTTAAAAATAATGGTGCTGAGATCGACGCTGATGCATTCCATCAACTTCACTACATCACAAAAGCCACACTTGTAAACGAAGATCCAGTCACTTGCGCAATTCATTTTAATAAACTGGTGGACACCATAATAGGAATTCTGCAATCAAAATGTTTTAGTCCATTTGGTGTGAATTACGTATCACATTTTTTCAAACGTATTGAATTTCAGCATCGCGGTAGTCCGCACGCTCATATTCTGCTATGGCTAAAAGATTCTCCTCGAGATGCTCTAGGTTCAGATATGCCTGCGGCAATAAATCTAATCAATCGGCTAATATCTGTCTCACAGGAAAACGCATCCGGACACGTCAAGCTACAGCATCACAAGCATACGTTTACTTGCTATAAAAGGATGAGCAATGCTGCGGGACAAAAATGTCGTTTCGAGGCACCGTTCATGCCAAGCCGATCAACTGTTATCCTCGTTCCTATGGCTACGAGTGATACTCGGCGAAATAATCTCGCAAAGCTATACAATCAACTGTGGAAAGCACTTGAAGAAAATGATTATATAGATATCGACCACTTCTTCAAAGATCACAATATTAATTCAAATGAATTTTATCTCGATGTATTAAGAGCTGGCATCACGAGACCCAAGGTTTTCCTCAAACGGAATACAACTGAAAAATGGATCAATCCGTTTAATCCATTTATTTTGAATTGTCTTGGTTCCAACACCGATATTCAGTTCATAATCGAAGAATACTCATGTGCGGCATATGTAGTTGAGTACGTAAATAAGACAAACCGAGGGATTAGTAATCTGCAACGTAAGATTATCACGACGATGAATGAACATCCTGAGTTCGATTTCGTGGAGATAACTCGGAAACTCAGTATCGATATGCTGAACGCAGTTGAAATAACTAGTCAAGAAGCAGCATGGTATTTGCTGCGACTACCAATGTCATTGAGTTCGGTGGCCGTTCTTTACCTTCCAACTGTTTGGCCAATAGAAAGACAACGCTTAAAGAAAACAATCGATCAAATGGAAAAAGAGGAGATTGACGATGATTCTACTGATGTATGGAAGACAAATTTGTTTGAAAAATACGAAAAGAGGCCGGTAGAGCTAGAGGATTTGAGTCTGGCACGAGCAGCTGCCAATTACACTGTGGTCAATACGACGTGGAAGCGACGCCAAGTAGGTCCTCGAATAATCCGCTATCGTAATTACGATATGGCGGCTGAAGTTGATGAGTATAAACGTGAAATGGTCACACTATATCTACCATTTCGCAATGAAGAATTGGAAATTCTGGCTGAGAAGAAGTTTCTGCGGTTATATGAGGAAAACGAGGCGATTATTCTGCAGCACAGAAAAGAATTTGAGTCAGATCTGGACATAGGAAAGACCATTGAGATCTGCCGGCAAATGTGTATCGCTAACAAAGAATCAGACTTACTATCAACTCGTGTCGCCGAAGCTGATCCATTTTCCGATTTCGATCTTGCTGCAAATGCGGAAATTAATTCAGACATAAGACTAGCCTTACTTAACCGCCTTGGGCCAATTGTGAAGAAACGCCAGAATCTTATGTTAAAAGAGGATTTTAACAATTTAATGCGCTTGTCTAATATTCGGCAAAAGGGACTTATCATGCACGTCATAAGTACTCTTCTCGATAAAACTAACGTTGAGCCGTTGCAAATTTTTTTCACTGGACCCGCAGGCTGTGGAAAAACGTTTGTGATCAAATTGTTAATGGAGATTTACAATCGCTTTAATGAAACCGATGGCTATTGTAACGCTTATCTTACATGCGCGTCGACTGGCAAAGCAGCAGTAGCCATCGATGGGCTCACGGTCCACACTGCATTAAAAATTTCAATCGGAAAGAACTTGCCACTATCCAATGAAGTGGTTCAACAATATCGAACGCTTTTCAAATACGTTCGATGTATTATTATCGACGAAATAAGCATGATGTCAGCGGAACTGTTACATCAGGTCGACGCAAGATTGAAGCAAATTACGGGAGACTTCGTTCACAACTTTGGTGGAAAAGATATTTTTTTGATAGGAGATTTGCGACAACTGCCTCCCGTCCGGGCAACTCCAATTTTCCAGCAGATCAAGGCGAGTGTCGTTGGCCCTACACTATGGCGAGGCTTTAAATTCTATGAGCTGGATCAAGTCATGCGACAGTCGAACGCTCAATTCTCTTGTGTTCTCACTAAAATTGGCAATGGTGAAAAGCTGGAGCCCGTCGAGCAGAATCTGGTCCAATCCCGATTTTTCACAAAGGCACGGGCGGATGAACTTTGTCCTAATGGTGTCAGACTCTTTTTGAGAAATAGGGACGTAAACGCATATAATCAGTATGTGCTCAATGCAGCTCCAGATAAGATCGTTTCCATATCGAACGACGGTTTTACTGGGTATCACAGTACCGAACAGCTGTCATTTGTGCGACAGAAGCTGCATAAAATGGAGTTGATTGATACAGGGGGTTTGCCCTACGAGCTCATACTTGTAATTGGTCAACCTTATTTGATCACAACTAATATCGATGTGGCAGATGGATTGTCGAACGGAACTTACGGCCACTTAAAATTTGTTGAGAGAATTGAAAATATTACCGAAAATGACAACTCGAACATTGGAGACGTCAAACGAATCTGGATAAAATTTTCGGGTAATCCAAGAATTGGCCAAAATGCTAGAAAACTTGCAGCAAAGTATATGCAGAATAAAAACATACCCGGAGAATTAGTTCCAATCGCTCGAAGAACTTCTTCTATTTACCTCAACAATAATCGAACTATTGTTGCAAAGCGCAATCATTTTCCTCTCACGCCCGCCTGTGCCATGACAATTCATAAATCACAAGGTGGCACGTTTGATGTTATTGTATATACGTATGAAAAGGGGCACGCTCAGCAACTCGTATACGTTGCCTTATCAAGAGTCACGAGTATCGAAGGTCTCTTTATAGTATCACCTACGGATGAGCATGTGTTTTACCACGGACTCAAAAATGCAGTTTCTACAATTTCACTTCGAAACGAGTTCCTGCGCCTTACCACAAACTCATTACGTACGTGCCAGGAAAATATATACGATTTTATCAATAATAAAATCTCATTCTTTACTTTTAATTGCCAAAGCCTGAGAGCACATTGCAACGACTTCAGTGACGAGATAACTCAAAATTGCACTCTGCTCATGCTCTCCGAGACATGGCTGGACGACAACGAACAAATTGATATTCCAAATTTTTTTTGTTGTGTTCAATTTAAACGACCACAGAAGCGGGCTGCTGGCGTAGCCATTTATAAACATCGAACCAGTTCTCAAGTTGTCACTCCAATCATGGACGTAACCTACCGCCAAGCAACTGGATTAGGAGTAGAATTACAAGATATCGGGGATATATGCGCTGCTGTATGTGAACTTCCAAATTCGAGGACATTCCTTTCAGTAGTTGTGTATATCTCACCAAATCAGCCTGTCCCGAAGATTATCGACTTTATTCAATTTGTACTCCTACCATTTACTGAAAGTGGTTCGGCTCTACTAAAAAAGGACTATCACCTTCGGCCGATGATTCTGAGTGGCGATTTTAATATAAATTTTAACATGCCGACGGCCGAACCGCTAATTACGTTTCTAAAGGACACGTTTCAACTTGAAATGAACTCTAAAAGAGACGTCCCTACTACTCCATCCGGCACAGTTATTGATGCAGTATTTCAACGGTTTTTGAGTGATTTGGAATCTCAAATATATATTTCTTATTTTAGTTTTCATAAACCTATTGTATCGATCTTACCATAGAGATATAGTTTTATAAAATATTTTGTTAAAATGAATAAAGCAATTATTAAATATTATTTCAAAATTATTAAAAAAAAATTATTAGTTCCATGTTCCTTAATAGCCAACATATTTCACCAAATATTTCTCATTTAGTACTAGAAAGCATGAAAAAATTATATTTCTGTGTCAAAAAATATTAAATTATATTATATTGGTGTATTTTATACGGCAATGATTTAGGAGTCGTTACGTCAAAACCAACAGAAATGTCTAAAAATAAACATTTGTGTTGGTTTTGGGTGATTACAATTATACACAGTAACGTCGACGAAATTGGAAATATCAGAAAAATATGTTTTTTCCGTTTTCATGAGAGATGGTAAATAATGGTTCCACCTCACTTCCAGAAAACGTCCTGTCTATTTCCCCAAACGCTTTAAGATGTTTACACATATCTTTCCCGAGTACTGACAGACTCGCTCGCGTTTTTTTTTTATTTCATAGTTTACTGTTCCAATTTTTCTTGCAATATAACCTTCTGAAAACAAGGGAGCAAATTTAGCACAAAATTTTTCTGATGCTTTGCTCTGAGGGTGCGTGCGCACGTATACTTTTTGTCCAATATGAAACTCTTTAGGTCTTGTTCGCAAATTATAACGTTTTGAGCTTTTGTCGTACGCTTTGTTTATGTTGTCTTTTACTTCATTGTGTAACAGAGCTAACTTGGCAGGGAGCGGTAGGATTATATCTCCTTCTGAAACGTCACCTAGCTTACGTAAGAGTTTATAATCATTGCCATGATTTATTTTATGGTAACCAAATAATATATAGTGCGGTGTATTCGCGATGGTTTCGTGGAAGCCGTTTCTTAATGCAGCTGCAATTTCGTCTAAGTGTCGATCCCATTTTGTATGCTTTTCCCCAATGTACGCCCTAATCGCTGCTAGTATGGATCGATTCACGCGCTCTGCTGCGTTAGATTGGGGAGAGTAAATCGCAGTTTTGGAATCGATTATACCAAATTCGTTCAAAAGTGTTTTGTATTCACCATACTTTTGAATTGCGCACCGTTATCGCTGTGTATGATTTCGGGAACATTAAAAAGGCAGAAAACTTCATTACGAAGAAAATCAACAATTTGTTTAGATGTCCCTTTGCTGAGGGCTTTAAGAAGCACGAATTTAGTGAAATGATCTAGAACGATTAATATGATTGTGTTACCTTTTGTTGATCTAGGGTAGGGACCCAATAAATCTATATAGATTCTTTGCCAGGGACGTACAACCGAATGCTGTAAACCCATTGGTGGGGTTATACATGAATTGGTACTTTTAGTGGTATTACATACGAGACAGTTTTTAATATATTTTCTAACATCTTTAATCATTGCTGGCCAAAAGTAAAAACGCCGAATTTTTTCGAGAGTTTTCATAATTCCTCCATGTGATGAGAGAGGATCATCGTGCTCGTTTTTTATAACTAGATCTCGCAATCCGACTGGAACCCATAGTTTCCATAGTGATACATCAGATAGTGATTGATGACTTCGCGGGTTCAGACGGATAAAAATATAATCTCCATCTACCTTAAACACTGGATAATCTGCAGGTGATTCTAAAATTTTGTTTCTAAAGTCGATATAGTCTTGGTCTTCGAAATGTATTGGATCAAGAACATAATGCTGCAGGACTTTAGGCAAACTATCATTAAATTCAGTTATCTCATCACAATACACTCGTGACAACATATCTGGAACTACGTTCTCTTTCCCTCTGACATGTTTTATTTGGAATTTATAACCCTGGAGTTTTAAGCTCCATCGGGCAAGTCGACCGCTTAAGTCACGTTGATCCATCAACCATTTGAGTGAGGCGTGGTCCGTAATAAGGGTGAATTCATGTCCTTCTACGTAAGGGCGATATTTTTTAATGGCAAGAATAGCAGCAAGGCATTCAAGCTCAGTAATGGAATGCTAGAGGGTGTTCATTTTCATCATCATCGATTTGATACAATACTGCACCAACTCCCTCAGTACTAGCGTCACATCGAATGAAGAAAGGTACGTTGTAATTGGGATTACATAGAACTATAGCAGAAGATAATTTATGCTTCAGTATATCAAAAGACTGCTGTGCCTCCGGTGTCCAAATAAACTTCCCCTTTTTCAAGCGGTCAGTAATCGGTGCAGTCAGGGCGGCAAAGTTCTCAATAAATCTGCGATACCACCCAGCCATACCAAGAAGACGACGAGTTTGCTTTACGGTAGTAGGAGGTTGTAAATTCGTAATAGCTGATATTTTATCTGGGTCTGGTTTTAAACCGCTTTCACCAACAAGATATCCTAAATACTTGATCTCTTTCATTACAAAACTGCTTTTTTCTATATTTATTGTAAGCCCAGCATTCCTAAGATGATTGGCTACCACTTCTAACAATTCAAGGTGATCCTTCAATGTACCCCCGGTGACTAGCAGATCATCAAGGTATACGAACACTTTATCATGCAGTTCGTGTGGTATTACCTGATGCATCCCATGCAGGGCTGCGTTACACAGCCCGAACGGCATCACCCTGAATTGATAGAGTGGCCGCCCAGGAACAGTAAAGGCAGTTTTCTCTTTAGCAGACTCCGTTAAAGGGATCTGCCAAAAGGCATCTTTAAGATCGATAGCAGAAATAAATTTGGTGTCAGATAGTCGTCCTAGCAACCCATCTATGATCGGGAGAGGGTATGCGTCGTTTTTGGTTACGTTGTTAAGTTTTCTCGCATCAAGACAAAGGCGAGATTTTCCATTTGACTTAGACACAATTGTTACGGGAGAACTCCATGGACTCTTGCTTATTTCTATGACCCCTAGATTTATCATTCTGTCTATCTCCGCGTATAGCTCTTTTTGTTTCGCAGGTGACACAGGATAATACCTTTGTTTAATGGGCTTACACCCTCGATAATTTCAATACCATGACAGTACATATTAGTTCGTCCAAGACCTTCCTTTGAAAAGGAAGGAAATAAGTTAATTATCCTCTCGAGTTCTTTTCTCTGTACATTGTTTAAAGAATGTTTGTTCGCACACATAATTTCATCCTCTCCGTACAGTTCACCGACCTGATGAACTGTTTCAGAAGGAGATTGGATTTGTGGAATCAAATTAAACTTTCGCCAAAAATCAATTCCCAGATATATTGGAGATTGCAGGCTAGGCACAATACAAAATTTTATACTTTCGGTTTTCTTTCCAAACGTGACTGGTAACCATACGTAACCATCTATCGTATTTTTTGTACCATCAGCAGTTGTAATGGTTGATCGAATGGTTTTGTATTCTACATCAAGTTCTCCTATCAAATCCAACGCTCCTTTTCCCAAAACACTTACTGTCGCACCACTGTCCAAAAGACCAGTTAGCGATTTTGATTTAATATTAATTGGGGCGTACGGACGTGGATCACCTTCGATGGAATATTTTATAAGTGAAGACATACATTTTTTAATAAATTTTCGTTTACATTTAAAATAAGTTAAGGCACGTTTAATTTTATTTCTACGATTATTGGACGAAATATATAATTTACTATCAGGTTGTATATCAGGTACGTTATGTGATTCAGGGTGTTCAAACTTTAGTGCGGTAGATAGTTCTTGTCTTGTAGACTCCAGTACGTTCTGGATATGCATTGAATCTGAATTATTTTGATGTAAATCAGGTACTAGGGACTTAAATATTATTTCGCTTGTGTTTGATTGCAATCCGAGATATTCTGACTCTTCACAGCCTGATTCGTTTGGTTCAATTCTGGGTGTGAAATCCTCAAGCTGTTCACACCCAGCTTTGAGTTTTCCGAATTATATAACCTACAATATAGACAGTTCACTCGTTTAACTTTTGGTGCTCCACAACCAAGACAATATAAGATTTGCCATGGAGCTGGACACATGTCATGCTTGTGACTTGACTTCCAACAATTCCAACACTTATCGGTAGGGCCTGGTTTAGGAATTTGTTGTGGAGAGGTAGTGCTGGTATATCTATTATTATTACTATTGAATGCTTCGACCTGAGCAGGAGTACAAAAATCATTTATACTTTCTGGCTCATAACCAATATCAGAATAACGAGTCGAACAATTAATATTTTGTGTAGATCGTAATTGTGATGAATCCGAATTTAGGTTTATGTCACCAAAATCGTATTGAATTTCATTCACTGTCGGTCGCCTTCTATTCACTTCATAGAGCTTCCTTGGGTCGTGTCCGGTTTGCTCCCACATGCGCTCATAACGTTGGCAGAGTATTCTTAACTCGTCAACAGTTCGAATAGAATTTTGGCATGCAAATGTTACATTTTTTAAGGCGGGACTCATATTTTGAAAAAGTCGATATAGCAATTCTCTCTCGGAAAGACGAAGCTGTAGTCTTGAATTTAATTTTTGAATACTAAGGGCGAATTCCGCAAATGACTCTCTAGGTGACTGGTGTTTTCTAATAATATGTTCTAAAATTTCATTTTCGTAGTCTGCGCTGCTGAAATAGGACAGCATTGCATTTTTTAGAACTCTCCAAGGTACATTTTGGTTATCTTTTTTATATATCCAAAACCAATCTTCTGCACGTTTGGATAAAAATAAGTGAAGAATCCGAGGTAAATTATCCTCAGGGTATCCATCGTTATGAGCCATTTGCTCGAGCCTGTAGATAAAATCATGAGCGTTACTGGTTTCAGTACCGTCGAAAGATAAATTCCAGTTTTGTTTTATTTTATAAGCATAACCCAGGTTGAGATAGGGATTGCGTTGCGATAAGTCATTTTGATTTGAACTCATATTAGGAATAAAAGATGTATTTTGATTAGGTGGTTGTTCGTTTACATTTCTAACCGAATTAGCGAACTTGCTAGTAAATGGTGGTTCAATAAAAGACAGATCGTGAAGTTGAGGAGGTTCATCTCTCAAATTATTAGATGGGACTCTAAGGTTCGCAAAGAAATCATTGACAGAGCTGGGTTGCGGTTTATGCTCCACAAATGGAATATGTTTATGTACTGCACCTTTGGGTTTTGCTGAGGTTATAGTAGGTACGTTAGCGAAAGAACCATTTGAATTGTGAATCGGTGCAGAAGTACTAATACTTGGCATCGATAATCTCTGTATTTGTGTGACTGTTGTGTCCGAAAAGGATGTATTTGAGCTAACACTACTAACAGCAGGTATTACCGATGCTACAGAAGATGTTGAAGTTTTATCGTTATATAATTTGACAATCCAATTAAAATTTCGCCTCCACTTCGACAAAAGATTCGTTAGATTCACATCTTGTCCGAAACTATGAACCATTCTTTCGACTCGCTCCTTATAATGTATGCATTGCACCAGCATAGGAACGATTAACTCTAATTCGGGCGAAACTCCAATAGTTAACATGGAATTTCCCACATCTTCAGCTTTAGCCTGGCAAATATTAAACTCGTCTATGGGGTTTCCAGTAACATGAGATTTATTTGGTTTGAGGTTTTTATCCAATTTCTCCGCAATCAGTGCATTTATTAAAACATTGTTTGCACCTGATGCGTGTGAAGATATACTTCTTGTTTGACATTCAACTTCCAACTCCGGAAGTGATAAATTCTGTATATACACACTTGGATCCATTTCAATAAAAAAAAAAAAAAATGAACTTCAAAAGAAATAACCAAATAAATAATATGACCAAACAAAAAAATTAAAAAAAATAAATATATAAATATGTATATATAGTATAAATAAATAAATAGATATATGTTACAAATAAATTAAGTATGTACCACAAAAAAAATTTGTATATAAGTTGATTTTATCAATTTAGTACGGTGATGAGCTTGCAGACAAAATACTGTTAAACAGTTTAAGTATAGTACGCATGTGAAATAAAAAAAAAAATAAAGCTACGTAGACTAGGTATTTCTAAACGTGATTATCATACTAAATATCAAAGCGATAGCGAGTGGATTCACCACCGAGTCAAACCTTGATAAATAGAATGAATTCAAACATTATTTAATTCCTGCCGATATACATATAAATAAAAACAAAAGAAATAGGTGTACATTATAATTCCCATAATTGATAAGCTCTCATGCAGATGACATTAATGATTACTAACAAGAAGCATGAAATCATCATGAATCAATTGTCAGCTAATCACCAAGAATCGATACATAAATTCATCAATTTGGTTAGTCTATGTATAACAATAACTGCGACCTCCCGCTAATAAAAATAAGATCATGAAAACGGGTAAAAAAAACATGTAATGTTGGTTACCACGCGGTTCTACTGGTTGAGTTGTTGAGCAGTTATGCTGCTAGGATGTCTTATTAGGACGACCTTCCAAAAATAAAAATAATTAATAATTAGGTATTTAAACTATTTCACATGACATTCGTACTAATGTACTAATGTTATATATAATTACTAAATTTGTAATTTTGTTCTTTAAAATGTTAAACCATTTCATTATCTTTTTTGACAATGAGTCCCTGTTTCGGCGCCATTTTGTTACAGTGGAATTAGGAGCCATTACACGGCTTTGATTCGGGTAGATCCCAGTGGAAAAAAGAGGGTTCTCTTGCCCCTAATTATCATTACACGTAGATATGTCTACAGTGATAGGTAATTAGGGGCAAGAGAACCTTCTTTTTTCCACTGGGATCTACCCGAATCAAAGCCGTGTAATGGCTCCTAATTCCACTGTAACAGGCTAAAAATGAAATATAAGGAATACATTTCTAATAAACTTATAGAAAAATATATTTAATTGATATGCTTTATAATTACCATAAACATTGAATACGTTCCGCTTGGAACAAAATCTATGGAAGATTTCTTGACGTTTCGTTTGTTTTCCTTAACACAAAAAAAATCTTGAAGTTAGCCGCACATTCGATCTATTGCATAGGCTAAATCCCCGCAAGAATATCATTAACCCAAAAAAAAATTGGATTTAATTAAATATAATTCTAATTCTTGGTTATGATACCTGCCACCAGAGTCACATTACATATTAATTTTATATTTTATTTCGAAAGGTTGGCTTTTGTCAATTAAATCAAATTGGCTATTTCTTGGAAAAAGATAAACCCGAAATAAGTCGAATTAAATATTGGTCAACAAAATACGCTTAATAAAATCGCCTCTAATGGCTGGTCTCCACTTACGAATTGTTCTCTTGACAAAAAATAAATGACAAACGGCTCGTGACATTTTTTTTACAACTACTAACATAAAGAATATAACTAATTTCTCGCTTTGAGAATAAGAAAAAATTTGAATTTGATTCGTTTTTCGATTAATACAATTTTTGGCATATTATTTTTGTATTCCACAATTTATTATTTATGTTATATTTTAGTAACACAATTTTCATCTAAAATTTATTAAAAGGACAAAATTTTGTCAAAAAAGAATGAAAATTTCATTTTAATTGTCAAAATATTCAACATGAAATGACATTAAATTGAGCATAAAATACGCATGCTCAAATCCATTTTTGTGTACGTATTTTGCAAAATGTACTAAAAATTGTGACGAGAAAAAAAATGGACAAGATTTTTTTTTTTTGTCAAGAGAATAATAAGTAAGTGGAGACCAGCCGTGAGACTGCAACCGAAAATTGTGATAAATATTTTTTAGTACTAACTACAAATCTTGTAATAATTTTTTGAAGTATTTTCCCTTCTGTCATATTGTTGTTCGGTTTTAAAGGTAGCAATCATTTTATAATCGAATTGGCTTTCTTTTTATAATATACCTTGTAGCATAGGGCTGTGTTTGTCAGGGCATAGTATAACAGGATCGTTAGGTTTTTATACAGGGAATGTGAAGGTCACGGCTGGTCTTAAATCGTATTACAAAGCAAACTAAAAAATATTGGAGGCACCTCTATTATGGATTAAAATAAATCGTTAATGACGTGGTGTATACAATTCAACGTTTTATCAATCGACAACACAATTAATTCTATAATAGCTTCAATAATCTGACAGGCGATAGTAATAGCTCTCACATTTGCAGTTCAACATGTATGCTGCAGTTGAAAATAGGAAATTATCATGTTGCTATTATAATGTTGCTGCAATCTATAACACAAACATTGGGTGCGTCCGAAATGGAAAATGTGCATTTAGTAAAGACACATTTCAAAAAAACTACATGCGATGTAGTTTTTATGTGCATTTTTAACATGTTCTTTGATGTCAATTTATATATTTAAATTAATCATAATTATCGATTTATCAATTCAGAGTTGTCGGAATTCAATTATTTTAATGATTATAGAGAAATTAAATTTTATGCAAAAATGCGTATTTTATTCGGACGCATCCGATCAGTTGACATTTTATTTTGATGATATAAAATGCTAAGGCAACCATGTTAAATGTCAACCGAACAATTAATTTATTCTGCGTGTATCAAAAATTATCATAGCAAACCGTTAATTTGGGTGTATGCGGTTTTTTCAAAGGTCAAAAATTAGTACTAAAAAATGTTAATCACAGGTTTCGGGCACAGTCTTAATGTATTATTTCTGAGTAATAAATTCTCTTGATATTAAACGTTAATAAACTTGTTATTTCCTGTTTTTGCTTTCGTTGTGATAACATCGTGTGATAAAAGAATAAAACTTAACTAATTAAAGCTGTATTATTACACATTTCTCAATTCCAACCAAAATCACAATTTATTAAGCCAAGTAAGATGAAACTTGCTTATTTCTCAACAGATTACGATGAAATTTGAGCTTTTCCGTTAGCAGCGACCTCCTTCTCCGGACTTGGTAAAATTTCCTCTTTGATATAATATGCTACAAGAATTGCACTTGATTTTGAAAAAACAAGCATTTATTCAAGTTAACTTGAATATCTGGTATCTGGCAACTCTGCAAATACATTGTGTACAAGTGTTCTACATGTTAGCAGATGGTAGTTGATGGTGGATACAGATAACAGATAATTAGATTAAATACGATTTATATTTGTATTTAAGCACATTTATTTATACATGTAGTTAATACAAGGGTTAACGAGAGAGACGAAATTACATAATAATATAAATGTCAATAAGGGCACGTTCCAACTATCAAAATATCATCCAAATAACATATGGTTTTTGGTACAATATATATGTCGTTGCACTTGATGTTTCGTAGGTTAAGTGCGTGAATCTTAATAGCCCCCAGGTGAGTGTTAATACTGCACAAGGAACTGGAATTTTCTGCGACTGTTACTTGTTGGTACGCTCCAGATAGGTTCAGTACCGTAACTACTGTGACGATTATGGCCATTATACAACATGTTCACATTATGAACAGCGATAACTCAGACGGTTGGAACGTAGCATGAGCGCAAAGGTCGATGATTCGTAAAAATTGTATATACTCTTCTTGAGGAAGAACAATAGAGAAGGATTTTGTATGAAAGAAAAATGACATGATCTAAACCGTTCAGAACGATTTTATGAAAAGAAAGTAAAAAATTACATAAATTTATAAAGTCTCTTTTTATCCTGTGGGATTTCTGTGTGCATTTAAATAGATTGACATAAAGTGAAAAATGATCACAACAAATCATCGGCAGAAGGGCGTGGAAAAAGTTTAATTCAAAAAACACACAACAAATACGAAATGAGTAAAGGAATAAACGAAATAGAAACCGTGGCATTAAAATTCGGATTTCAATAATATAAAACTTGCTTGTGTATAAAAGAATGAATTTAAGGAGGGAGCATAGTACAAAAAATGTTACCGATCGAACATCGAAAATACTGATTGCTGAAGCAACAGTATGATGAAATTCACCTAAAAAGAAAAAAAGGGAAATCTATTAGCATCAACACATAAAATATTAATCATACTTTGTTGTATTTGTAATTTCCCATTTGAAATCGATTATTTCTATTGTATACAAACCCAATCAAAATCTGAAATCAAATAATTGTATTAAAATTAAATTTATAAACTTCTCAATTTAGAATTATATACTTATCTTGATCACATTAATTTATTCGCATCAAATAAGGCACTTGAATTAATTAGATTTTAATTTAATTGAATTTGTAAAGCTCTTGCTTTTATTTGTTTACATTATATTTAATGACATTTTAATTATCTAAATTTATACTTTTCAAATGTTGTGTAGAATTTCGGCCCTCTGCCTTTAAGCATAAAAAGTTAAAAACCAAAAATGTATTATACCATATATTTTATCTAATGCTGTTGTGTAGAGTCTTGGCCATCTGCCATTGAGTATAAAACTAAATTTTTGGTATCATAAGAAAAGCGCTTAGTCATTAAGAATTAATTTTTTGTAAAAATGAAATAATAAAAACTCTCTTACTTACCAACCATCAAGGCGTAAACATCTAGTTGACAAAATAATAAAACCTTACCTACATTTAAAATTTGGAATTTGGGATAAATTCATTACATAAAAATAAATTGAATTATTTAATAGAATTGGTTCTATTAAAGTTATTGCACCTTCTTTTGTACCGGGTTTATTTATTGTTCGTGGTACCCGAAACCTTGGTGCGAAAACATTGGTCCTTCGAGCCGGATAGCTGCCTGATTTATCGCAATACGAGGAAGCAGATAAAATATATTGAAATCGTATATTATCCAGAATCTGGGAGCTGTGGAAATCCAGATATACAACAAAATCAACCTTGCTGAGTCAACCGCATGGAGAGTAAAAACCGCAAGTATAAATTATCCTATTAAAACTTTATATTGAATAAATAATAAAAAGCAAAGATAAGCGTATTTTATTCATAAATTTAAATAAACTTATTATAAATCTGGTTAAAAGACTTTCTCGTAAACTTGCGAATACTCGTTCCATCGCTATATAAGTGAAAATTGATAAAGTGATAGTGAAAAGTGAACCTAAATTACAAAACAAAATGTCCGATATCGCGGCCTTGAAGAAAAGAAGAGCCTATATCAAAGGAAGCTTGACCAAACTATTGAATTATATTAACACCATAAGCACTTCCACCAACATCGAAGACATAAAAGTGCGATTGAGCAACACTGAGCGCTACAAAAATGAATTCATGGAGATCGAAAATAAAATAGTTACTTTAGATAATAACGAGGATTTAGATACGGACTTTGAAGATAATTATTACAGAGCAGTGGCAGGATTGAGCCTTGCCTTAAGAACCAAGATCGAACCACCTGTATCGCTTAATGATACAATGATCGAAGCTTCGATGGCAGGAGCTCACGCGGAGGTAAAATTGCCAAAAATAAGCATCCCATGTTTCTCCGGAGATTACACTGAATGGCAGTCATTCCACGACTTATTCTGTTCAACAATACACGATAACCACAGATTAACTCCGTCGCAGAAATTGCAATATTTGAAGGGATCATTAAAGGGTGAAGCGTCCGGTCTTTTGAAACATTTTAGCATTACGGATGCTAACTACATAGAAGCATTGAAAAAACAAAGAGAACGATATGACCGCAAAAAACATACCATTCAAGCGTTCATAAAAAATTTTATGTGTCAACCTTCTGTAACAACGGCAAATAGTACGAATGTAAGGCGTCTACTGGATACCTCAGATGAAATAATCCGAGGTTTGAAGGCATTGGGAGACGAAGCAGAGTCAAGAGACCATTGGCTAATTCACATTATGGTTAATAAGTTAGACGATGAAACCAATAATTTATGGGCACAAGCTTCTGCAGAATACAATCTTCCAACGTTATAGCAATTCTTTGAATTCCTCAGTAGACGAATCGACGCACTTGAATGCTTGAAAGGTCAAAACAAACGTTTTCAATTAACATCAAATCATCCAAAACCGGCGATCAAAAGCCATACCGTATCAAGCAGTCTAGTCGAACCGTGTTCAATATGTCCAACCGAACACCACAAACTTTTCGAATGTGTAAAATTCAAAGAAATGACCGTAAATGAAAGAAAATCTTTGCTAATAAATGAAAACCGATGTTTCAACTGCTTCAACAACAACCATAAGGTGTACAACTGCAAATCGAGATTCCGGTGCAAGCAATGCAATAGAAAACACCATAGTCTACTCCATGAAGATGTAGCCACAAAATCAGCAACCAACTGCAACCAAACTGAAGCTAAGACATTAAACTACACTACCAATACCCAAGTAGGAGATTCACTATTACCCACCGCTTTGGTACGTGTACTTGATGGGCTGCAGCAAAACCAATTATGTCGAGTGTTACTGGATTCCGGATCACAAGGTTCATTCATCACGGAGAGATGTGCACAAAAACTCCAATTAAAGAGAAGCAGCGCCAAACTAGCTATATCGGGCATCGGAGCCATCACAAACGGTTATACGAGAGGAGCAGTATCGTTAGAAATAACCCCATGGAATAAAACCGAACCAAGTTTCCACGTAGAGGCCTTCGTATTCCCTAAACTGACCACCAAACAAAGGGCAATTTCCGAGTCTATTAACCTAAGAGAAATTAAGCAGTATGAATTGGCCGATCCACACTTTTACAACGGAGCAGATATCGACATTATAATAGGAGCAGATAGTTTCTTTGAAATGCTGACCTATGGAAAGATTGTCACCAAAAACCAATTGATCATGCAGAACACACTTCTAGGATGGGTAATTGCGGGAAAAGCAAGTGAAGTGCGGCCAAAACAATCATTTACCATTACTATCGACAACGTAGAGAATGATCTCGAGAATTTATTAAGAAGATTCTGGGAGATTGAAAATATAGAAGTGACCCGACCTCATTTATCCCAGGAAGAACAATTATGTGAGAAATGTTTCGATGATACCAAAACGATAGACGAATCTGGTCGAATAAAGGTTGGATTACCATTAAAAATAGCCCCGTCTGTCTTAGGCTGTTCTTATCCCAAAGCGGTGCAGAGAATGCATTCTATTGAAAGAAGATTCGCAAGAGATCATGAATTTGCAGCGTTGTACAAAGCTTTCATGATAGAATATTTGAATCTGGGACACATGAAGGAAGTAGACAATGATTTCACAAACAATTATGAAAGCACCTATTATCTACCACATCACGGCGTCATCAAAGGCAAAGGCAAAACAACAAAATTAAGGGTTGTTTTTGATGGCTCTGCGATAACCACTACAGGAAAATCGCTGAATGACTGCCTGGCAGTCGGACCGACCATACAATCAAGTCTCTATGAAATCTTGTCTCGTTTCAGGAAGTACAAAGTAGCGATCACAGCCGATATTGAAAAAATGTATCGCCAAATTCGTATAAGAGAAGCTGACACCAGATTTCAACGAATCATATGGAGAGAAGAGCCGAACAAACCATTCACCACATATGAATTGCAAACTGTAACCTACGGAACAGCGAGTGCCAGCTATTTGGCCACTCGGGCAGTAATCGAAGCAGCTAATAAATATAACGAAGAGTACCCACAAACAGTCAATCGCATTAAAACTGATATGTACATCGACGATTTAATGACCGGAGCCGACACATTAAATGAAGCTATCAATATTAAAAACCAAACCAACTTTATACTGGGAAAGTCAGGGTTCCAACTTCATAAGTGGTTGTCCAACGAAGGTGTACTAAATGATGCCTTAGAACCTGGTACTAAAGCAAACATTTTAGAAATAGAAAAATCTTCCCGCGACTCAACTAAAGTATTGGGATTGCATTGGAATCCAATAAAGGATACCTTTCAATTCGAAGTCAGCTTAAATGATCAAGCTACTACAACTAAACGAGGAATCCTGTCTGAAGCTAGTCGTTTGTTCGATCCCTTAGGTTGGCTGGCTCCCATAACAATCAACATAAAGGTATTTATCCAATCATTGTGGGCAGAACACCTAAGCTGGGACGATCAATTACCACCTAATTTATTAAGCCAATGGTCAAAATTAAGAGATAACCTAGTAAAAATCGAAAATATCGAATTATCGCGGTACCTAAACACGAATTCCGAAAGTAAAATCGTTCTACACGGATTTTCAGACGCTTCGAAACAAGCATACTCGGCTGTTGTATACGGCAAAATAACACAACTAAACGGAGATTCTGTCGTTAAATTACTGTCGGCAAAAACCAAAGTTGCACCAGTGAAGCAATTGTCGATCCCACGCTTAGAACTTTGTGGTGCTTTACTCCTCAGCAGACTTCTTTTAAGTGTTAAGCAAGCGTTAAAATCTGAAATTTCAGAAATAGTAGCATGGACCGACTCCACCATAGTATTGGATTGGCTATCGGCACACCCAAATAAATGGAATACATTTGTTGGCAATAGAACCGGAGAAATACTTACCAATTTTAACAGGTCGCAATGGAGACACGTGGACACCAAAGATAATCCGGCCGATTGTGCGTCTAGGGGAATGGAACCTGAAAAATTAGAAAAATTCGCGTTGTGGTGGAATGGACCAAAGTGGTTAGTAGATTCACTGAACTGGCCAATAAATATTATAAATCAACCTATTACCCGAGAAGATAGTCGTTGTCAATCAATGTCCGTGCAAATACCCCAAAACACCCTAATAGATGATCTCGTCGAGAAGAATTCCAGTTTCAGAAAAATAATCCGGATTCTGGCCTATGTAGTTCGCTTTATCAACATAAG
Source organism: Tipula vernalis (assembly GCA_958295665.1). Taxonomy (NCBI): domain Eukaryota; kingdom Metazoa; phylum Arthropoda; class Insecta; order Diptera; family Tipulidae; genus Tipula; species Tipula vernalis. The sequence goes on along the minus strand of OY282560.1, from coordinate 164,534,373 downwards.
ACTTAAGCAAGTACCAAAAACCTCCATTCTGCCAATTCTACTAAGTTCCGATTTACAAAAATCCCAGTGCCTTGTCTTTGGGCCCATTCAGCGTAAGCACTTCGAGTTGGAAATTGGACTAATAGCGGCGAACAAAGATCTACCAAAATCAAGCAAACTGAAGTACCTCAATCCATACCTGGATGAGTCAGGCCTACTAAGAGTCGGGGGCAGAATAAAAAATGCTGCCGTTACGTTCGATATAAAACATCCGATTATATTACCTGCAAATGAAAATTTAACGGAGCTCATTGTAAGGGAACATCACATCAAGCATCTACACGCTGGGCAAACCCTGATGATGGCAACGTTGCGTAACAGTTATTGGATCATTGGCTGCAGAAATTTAATTAAAAAAATTGTTCATAGCTGCGTGACATGTGTGAAATTCAGGGCAAAGGAATTAAATCAAATCATGGGTGACCTTCCCATACCAAGAGTGGAACTGGTTAGACCATTCCATAAAGTTGGAGTGGATTATGCAGGTCCTTTCACAACACATTTGAGGAGAGGAAGAGGACAAAAATCATATAAAAGCTACATCTGCATATTTATATGTCTAGCCACCAAAGCAGTACACATTGAATTGGTTTCCGAACTTACCACAGACGCGTACATAGCTGCACTTCGTAGATTTATAGCCCGCAGAGGAATATGCAAGGAAATTCAAAGTGATAATGGAACCAACTTCATTGGAGCACGCAATCATTTATACCAGTTTTTCCATTTTCTAAGACAAAATGCTAACCTCTATTCTGATTTTTTATTGACAGATCAAATTGAGTTCATGTTTATTCCACCCAGCTCGCCAAATTTTGGCGGATTATGGGAAGCTGCCGTCAAAAGTGTCAAATACCATCTCAGAAGAGTTACCAATGGCCATATACTTACCATGGAGAAAATGTCAACTCTATTGACCGAGATAGAGGCAGTGATGAATTCCAGACCAATTTGCGTATTGTCAGGCGATGACTTGGACTACTTGACTCCGGGCCATTTTTTAATTGGTCGACCAACTACCCAACTTCCCAGTGAGAATCTGAATGAAGTAAAGATGTCAAAATTATCCAGATGGCAGATAATAACCAAGATGAACCAACACATCTGGAAGCGGTGGCATCTGGAATATTTGACGAGTTTACAGCATCGGAACAAATGGCACAGACAACAAAGTAATATCAAAGTTGGAGACGTTGTTGTCGTCAAGGATAATAATCTACCTACGTCTAAATGGTTGTTGGGCAAGATAATTGAAGTACACCCCGGTGCAGACAACAACATAAGAGTAGTTACACTAAAAACTAAATTTGGAAACATAAGACGTCCAATTCATAAATTGTGTTTACTCCCAGTGGGTTGAATCATCCGATTCAAGGCGGCCGGTATGTTGAAGCAACAGTATGATGAAATTCACCTAAAAAGAAAAAAAGGGAAATCTATTAGCATCAACACATAAAATATTAATCATACTTTGTTGTATTTGTAATTTCCCATTTGAAATCGATTATTTCTATTGTATACAAACCCAATCAAAATCTGAAATCAAATAATTGTATTAAAATTAAATTTATAAACTTCTCAATTTAGAATTATATACTTATCTTGATCACATTAATTTATTCGCATCAAATAAGGCACTTGAATTAATTAGATTTTAATTTAATTGAATTTGTAAAGCTCTTGCTTTTATTTGTTTACATTATATTTAATGACATTTTAATTATCTAAATTTATACTTTTCAAATGTTGTGTAGAATTTCGGCCCTCTGCCTTTAAGCATAAAAAGTTAAAAACCAAAAATGTATTATACCATATATTTTATCTAATGCTGTTGTGTAGAGTCTTGGCCATCTGCCATTGAGTATAAAACTAAATTTTTGGTATCATAAGAAAAGCGCTTAGTCATTAAGAATTAATTTTTTGTAAAAATGAAATAATAAAAACTCTCTTACTTACCAACCATCAAGGCGTAAACATCTAGTTGACAAAATAATAAAACCTTACCTACATTTAAAATTTGGAATTTGGGATAAATTCATTACATAAAAATAAATTGAATTATTTAATAGAATTGGTTCTATTAAAGTTATTGCACCTTCTTTTGTACCGGGTTTATTTATTGTTCGTGGTACCCGAAACCTTGGTACGAAAACACTGATGCTAGAATATGTCACCCCCTGGTACACAAACACGACCGATTCCAAGCAGAGATCAATTTTTTGGTTTACTTTAAATCGTGAAACAAGTGAAATGAATCTCCTGTTATAGCCCCCACCAGTGGCGAGCGGACAGATTTAAATAGTAAAGTAAAAGCAAATAGTACAATTTGCCAAACTTGCGAAGAGATCTTCTATAGCAGGCAGAGGGTAGAGTGTTCGAATTCAATCCACTTATTAACACTGCTTTTAAAATCGACAAAAATTCGTAATCCTTTATCCTATTTTGGTACGACTACAATGGGATATTGACATGCCCATTGACAATATTTCCCTGAAAAAATAACACCGACTTCTACCATTTTATGAAACTCTTCTTCGACTTTTGCCTTTACAAAATATACGTTTAATATTTTCTTTCAAAACTATGGCAGCCTTTAAATCTTTGATCGGCTCAACGGGACTCGAAAATGCTACCGGAAACTTAATTTTTTTTGTTTTTCTACCATGTGTATTGTACGACCGATGATTTCTCTAGTAAATTTACTTGTTACAGTCTGGAATTAGTTTATCTAACCAGTTACGACCTAAAAGCGTTGTAAGTAATTGTTCTGCTCTTAATACAACCAATGTCAATGAATAATTCTTACCTTCATATTCGACAAGCACTTCGAATCTGCCTAGTGTTATTAATTTTTCCCCGGTTACGGAACGATACTCCATGTCTTCTATTTCTAATTTTGCTTTTGGAAAATATTTATAGAAATAACTTTCCTCCATGACACTTGCAGCTTCCTCTGAACATCATAAATTTTTAATAGTATTTTTTATGGTTCAGCATTCGGAGATTCAACCATTCCAATTAAATTTCGTTTCTCTAAAGTATCTTCTACTTCTTCCTCTTCCAAATAATTGATTTCTTTTTTATTCCTAGTGAGTTCTTTCACATGCCCTATTACATAAAGAGCACCACCAATGTTTTGCTGGACCAAATTTATCGCTATGATTTTTAAACAATTTATCACATAGTTTCTTATTGAATCTTCTGTCATTTTGATTAGAATCGGTTGCTACTCTAGAATTAAGATGTTACTGCTTTTAACTCGAAATTTTCGAAACTGAGCCAGGGTTTGAAATTCAGCCAAGATCCACTCCTTCTGACACAAGTTTCTTTTGAATAGATTCGCTTCTCAGCCCGTAAATAAGTCCATCTCTCAGCGCATTGTTTAGAAATGAGTCGAGCAAACAAGTTCTGTTAAGCCTGTGGTATACCTCATCTCGCCGAACCTCAATTGTAAATAGTCCACTAAATAAATATTTAAAAGATTAAATCGTTATTATTATTTTTTTGTTAATTACCTTATGTTAATTATATATTTCGTGGTCGTAGTCGCTTGAATTGTAAATATGTCAAAAGAGTGGCATTTGTCAAATGGTATAATGGGCGCGTTTTATGAGAAATTTTAGTTGGTATAACTGGTATACATTCCGGTGATAGTTGAACTAACAAAACCCTTAGCCGGGATGTACACCAGAAAAATTAATGTAATTTTAACCCCAGTTAGGCCACAATGGAACACATGGCAAAAAGATATTGCACACGTAGCGTTTAAACCCTCCCCCCAACCCTTATATGCAGAACGACTGATGCATTCAGTATTGAGAGGGTTATCGTTTTGCGTTCTGCATCTGGATGATATACTGATTGCATCCAGTTCGTTGAAAGAACATGTGTAGCACGTAAAACAAGTATTTAAACATTTATCAAAAGCCGGTTTAGTAATTAAGGTAGACAAGTGTGTATTTGCACAAACGGAAATATCATTTTTGGGGCATTTGGTAAACCAGAGTGCAATTTTGCCATCCCAAGCGATAGTAGCAACCATTCATCAATAACAACAACCGGACAATGTACAACAACTGAAACGTTTCTTGGGCATGATTAGCTTCTATAGAAGATTCATCCCATCCGCGGCACGGGATCAGGCTATATTGAATCAGGACATAGGAATCATTGTTAGCTTTTACAAAGTGTAAGTCAAAATTGAGTGAGGCCACCCTGCTAGCACACCCAAATTTGTCAGCGAGACAAGAGAGGAAAGGACAGGAGGAATGGAGGAAGAAGCTATTCGAGTCGCTACACAATTTATCATATCCAGAACAATATGTGGTATGGTCCGCAATAAGAACAGACGTGAGGATTATGGCACGCATGGTGCATGGTTTAGCATGTCAGAATTCAAAGGTCACGAGGCATACACAGGCACCAATAGGTAATTTTGAACCAAAAGTAGAGCGTTTCACCGAGGTTCACATACGAGTAGATCTGGTGGGACCGTTACCAGTATCAAGCAACCAAAAGTATTGTCTAGTCAGATATTACCGCAAACACAGTCGCAGCTGCATTGTATGCAAATTGGATAGCACGTTTTGCTGTACCGTAATGCATTATAACAGACCAAGGTGCACAATTCGAATTGCAACTTTTCACGGAATTGGCACAGATTTTACTTAAAAGAGCTCTTCAACCTCCTTATAAAGATAGATCCATACAAAATCTCCAAAAAGAGACAAAAAAAAAATCGAACTAGAAATTAAACAATAAAAAAGTAAACATTTCAATAGATAGACTGAAACCATGTTATTCTGAAAATAAAGCGGAGACGTCAAATAATCAAATAATAACAAGCAAAGACACACCGCGGTTGCCGGAACCGGCTGAGACTTCTCAAACTCCAAAACACAAAAAAAGAATAGTTTCTGATCCACAAATCCAAACATAGAACGAACCAAGCGAGATATTAACAAGGCACGGTCGCACGGTGCGAATACCAGCGCGATTCCGCAATTGAACCTCAAGCTTAGTATCGTGTAATTTCCGAACAATTTAACAAATTTCTTAAATTCCACAGGAGGGGGTATGTTGTGTACCTCATCTCGCCGAACCTCAATTGTAAATAGTACTATAAATAAATATTTAAAAGATTAAATCGTTATTATTATATTTTAGTTAATTACCTTACCTTTGAATTGTAAATATAGTATGTCAAAAGGGTGACATTTGACAAATGGTATAATGGACGCGTTTTATGAGGAATTGTAGTTGGTATAACTAGTATACATTCCGGCTATAGTTGAACTAACAAAACATAGAATCCTTATAGCCAGGTTGTACATATACCAGAAAAATTAATGTAATTTTGTTTCAAATTTTCAACACCAGTCTGAGCTGGAAATTACAAAAAGGCAAAAGTAAAAACAGATCGTTAAGTGTACATATCTTAATTAAATGTAAAACGATCATGTACTTAAATACAAATAACTTCTTTTGATTTATTCACCGAATACACTTAACGTAATCAGAATTTCTAAAGATAGCTGGAATACGAACTTAAGCACATACTCACAGCTATGGTTTCGTTTACCGATTGATTCCGATTATTAAGTTTGAAACACTCAAAGACAACTTATTTGCACAAGTCGAATTTCCTCACAATCAGTTAAGAAACAGCCAAGTTCCATCGTAATGAGTCAGATTCCAGAACATATCGGATTTCATCATAATTGGTTTAGAAATGGCCAAATCATTTCCATTATATATGACGAATTTAATAATAATTAGTGAAGAAACGGCCATACTCCATCCTAATCGGCCATAAATCTATAAATAATTATAGAATGCCATTTCCATCGCACATGTCGAATTTCATCAAAATTGGTTGAGGAAGGGCCAAATTCCATCCCTATCTATATCTGTAAAAGGTTCAATTTGAAATATAAAAGGTTGAATGTGTAAAAGTTTCAATTTCAAAATTGTTTGACCTATATATTAAAATGTTCGTTTTGATGCATTTGATCTGAATTTTATTAAATTTCAAAAACTACCTAACTCAAGTTATGTTTGATTTATTTTGCTGTCGGTTATTGCCTTATAAATTAGGTATACCAAAAAGAAAAGCCACCATATGTTTACTTCAAGAAGAAAAACGGGTAAGAAAAAAACGAGAAGTGACGAAACATGACAGTTCAACTACTCTACTAAATAAGTTATGTTGGTTTTTGATGCTTCTGCACAAATATGTAGGGGGCACTGATTGGATTTATAAGGACTGTATCGAAAAGAAAGTAGCCGCAAAAAAAGCAATTTTAAACACAAAAAAACAATTTTAAGTGTTATAAAATGATGTATGTATTATCATAAAGTAGACCTCTAATTAGAAGATTTCATGTTTAAAACATTTGAGAAATTATTTTCTAAATATACCGCGAATTTTTCCTTTGATGCATTTCTTTAGGTTCTGCACAGTAGTTTTATTAATTTTTCTGGTTGCTTTGGACCAACTTTTTCTGAACTCTGTTAAATTTTCGACTACTTTACCATTATTTTTCAAGTAACGCTTCATAATTGCCCGATATCTTTCAATTGGACTAAGTTCTGATGAAATTGGCGGATTTTGCATTTTTCCACTTTAACATATGTTATGCCAAGACGGTCGTCATACAGTTTTCGTGAAAGGTTTTGGCGTCAATTTGTTTGTTTTACACTTCAAGTCATGCCTTATTTTTACCCGCTGGATCATTCCAACACTAGTACCTAATTTCCCACATAAATCTCTGATAGACATTGATTTGTTTTCGCGAATTTCACTCAAAATTTTGGCCTCTAATTTAAGATTCCAGGGACCTTATTTTCGACCGCTTTTACGTAAATCCTTTACCGCAGCATGTTCCCCAAACTTATCAATTATTTTTCTCATTGCAGCTTTACTTATATTTTCGCGCTTTGCTATGTTTCTAAACGAAACACTTTTTTCAGTGCACCACTTGTGCAAAATACATTTACACACTTTTTCTTTAATTCATGGCATAATTACAACTGAGTAACAAATTATTAAAACCAAACGCAATATTTATCTACAAAGAACTATTCTATCTAACGGCACTTTTCCGTTGCCATAGAATTAGTGCAAGCCAAAGAAAACTAAATTTTTTTGTGGCTACTTTCTTTTCGATACAGTCCTTAGTCAGATTATGGAAGCATTTTGAATCCAATCGAATTGTATAATTTCAGCAACAAATATTGAAACATCAAATTTCGCATATGGAACGAATTCTTTTAAGCGTGGCCAATTGACAATTAGGTAAACCTACTTTCCCCCTAACAGGAAACCGTACAATTTTTTTTTTTTTTTTTAATTTGAAATATGTACATATTGTATATCATTTATTACATTACTGTAATCATATCTACTAATAAAATTAAAAGTTATTTTTATAGGCGAAATTAAAAGCGAAATTAATTGAATTAATTTTCGCGTTTGTTGTTGTTTTGTACATACATACAAGTACATATGCAGTAAGACATTGACTCTGAATTGGATGCAACAAAAGCGTTTTCTATTCGAATAACTGTTGTATTCGTTGTTGGTTTATATAACCGCGTGCGTGAACACCCACCTGCAACATTCAATTATATGTACGAATAAATAAAACAATAAAACAATGCATATGAACAATAACTTTTTTTTTATTTCTTCTTCTTTCTTAATTTTAATTAAATTAATTAATTAATTATAAAATCAAAAATACCTTAATTGGGAATTAAGTTTGAAGCGCCGCGCATCTATATACTGTCATAAAAGTATGCAAGTATTAATTGTAAATATCAAATTGCAACGTAACACTTTAATTAATTATTAATAAGTTTTTGAAATAATCATTTTAATTTAATTATCTTAATAATTAAGCTTTTTAAGTAATTATAATTTGAAATTTGTCGATTGAAACACTTCAGAGAAACAGTTAATACTAGGCCTTCTCCTTTGAACTCATTTCAAACTCATTAAAAATTAAATTACGACAGTTGTTCGGCTTCGCGAATTAAAGTCGCAAGAATTAAATTCGTGACATTTGAAAGAAGTGGCCGTTTCTAAATGCTATCTGTAATTTCGTCATATTATTTCAAATTTACATCTTCTGTAAGAAATATCCTTTGCTACAAAATATTATACGAGTAAAACCGGTTTAGATTTAAAAAAATCTTTTGTTTTTCGTAATGTCATGTTCAAACCCAGTTTGCAGTAAAACGTTTCGAAGTGGACGTGTTTTGTAATTGTTTTGTGTAAATACTGAATTGTACAGATCCGGATACCCGTTTCAAATGTATGTAAGTATATTTTATATTACAAATGTGTCAATCTCTATGTTTACTTTTTGTTTATACACGCAACAACAGAGGCTGAAACACCTTACCATCATTGTGAAATTCGATTTGCCACGTGAACATCTTCTGATTTACATGTCTCTGGAACTAGTAATATTTTCTACAAAACATGTAAAAGCACAACTCAGGTTTTCAAATTACACCTTTTTGGAACAACACAAGTTGTTGACGATACAGGTTTTACGCCACATTTAAAGTGTTAGGACATGTTTACCATATATACAATATATTTTTATAGTCGGATCACTTCTTCCTCTACTTGGCAACGACAAGGACAATGAGGAGACGGAGACCAATCACCGTTTAGGCTATTTGTCCCGAAGCAAAACGTGAAATTATTTGAAGTTTACAGAATTTATTTAACGAACACAATTTGCATTGGAACAATTGCTATCGAATGCAAGTAGTCATCCGAGCAGACAAAACACCGTCTGGTGAACATGAAAGCAGTTTCAATGCTGCAACGATCAATGAAATATCATAGTCCGGACGGATTTCGATGGACAAGATCAGACGAAATTTATGTTGATAACGTAGCACTCAATCGCACAGGTAGTATGACCTAATACGGTTTTGGCAAGGATAAGACGGATATTATTTTAATGTGATGCAAAATAACCCATTAGATTCGATTTGGCGGCTGAGACCATGCAGCGGCAGGAAATCAGAATTCCAAAACTGACCAACTGGGACTCTTATAGAGTCTCACTCGAATCAGAAATGCCCTCGGTTGTGGGGAACATAGAGTCTCCAGAGGGTTTGGAGATCTGCTCAAACCAGCTGCATAATTTTATACACTTGGCTTACGAAAACAGCTGCCCGGTTAAGCAAAGAGAGTCCACAAAGATGGTCCCTTGGTGGAACGGGACGCTGGGTAAACTGAGGAAAAAATCGAGAAGATTATTCAACAAGGCTAAACGCACTGGTGAATGGGGCGACTATAAGATGGCCTTGACGGAATATAATCTCGAACTAAGAAGATCCAAAACGGCTACCTGGAGGAATTTCTGTGAGGGAATCAATGAATTGCCCTCTACAGCCCGTCTCCAGAAAGTCCTTTCCATGGATCATTCGGGTAGGAGCCCAAGAGGACTCGCATGATCCCTCAAGTGAGGTGACCTATGCGCCTCACAGTAGGATAAAATCCTGGACTATCAAATAAGAAGAGAGGTCCTTAGAAAGAATCCGCTGCATCGGGATCAGTTTGCCTATCAAACTGGTGAATCCGCGGTTATGGCCCTTAGCGGTCTAGTTACGAGGATTGAAAAAGCAGTGACATATAAAGAAATTGCCCTTTGTGCTTTTGTGGACATTGAGGAGGCGTTTGATAATACCTCCTATGGATCTACAGAGAGGGCAGCAATGGGAGAAAGGATTCCGCTTTCTACAATTAGGTGGATCCGTTCCATGCTGGAACATCGTGAGATTACTGCCAGAATAGCTGGCGAGTCAGTAACCATCAAGGCCGTAAAGGGCTGTCCCCAAGGAGGCGTACTATCTTCTCTTTTGTGGTCATTGGTTATTGACAGACTACTGATCCTTCTGAGTAGCCATGGGTTTGATGTCCAGGGCTATGCGAATGATGTGGCTATTATAATCAGAGGCAAGTTTGATGAGGTCATTTCTGATCGCATGCAAAATGCACTCAATATAATATGGCAGTGGGTATACCAGGAAGGACTCAGTGTCAATCCAAGCAAAACTGTCATTGTTCCTTTTACGAGGAGGAAAAAGCTTGCGCTTACAGCTCCCTCGTTAAACGGTACCACTGTGCCTTTTTCCAACGAGGTTAAATATCGAGGGGTTATCCTAGATCAAAAACTGAACTGGAACCAACATTTGTTGAAAGTTCAAAATAGAGCCACCAAGGCTTTCTGGGCCTGTCGAAGACTCTATGGCGTACTTGGGGACTACAATCAAAAATGATCTACTGGTCATTTCTTACAATCATTAGGCCTATGGTAACCTACGCATCGGTTGTATGGTGGCCTAAAACTGAGCAGAAGGCAACGCAAACCTTATTAAATAGGGTTCAGCGTGTAGCCTGCATCGGTGTTACGTGCTCAATGAAGTCATGTCCAACCGCGGCGGTGGAGACACTTCTAGGACTGACACCGTTACACCTGCATATTAAAAAGGATGCTGCAATTATGGCCCTGAAAATTCAGGCCGAACGAAATATAAAACCAGGCAATATGGTAGGTCATCTGGAAATCCTTAAGGAATTTCCTTTTAAACTGCATATTAATGGTATGGTTTACAGATGGATCAAAAGGAAGGTGGGGCGGGGATAGGAATACACAGGAGTGGCACTACCCTCTCGAAGTCCTTGGGTACCAATGCTACCGTTTTTCATGCAGAAGTACATGCTATAGAACTTTGCGCTAGGATAGGTATAGCAAAAGGCCTAAACGATGCAAAGATTTATATTGTATCAGACAGCCAATCGGCCTTAAAAGCTTTTAGGTCTTGTACCGTTGAGTCAAGGCTGGTATGGGATTGTCTGAAGGTTATTAAACATCTGGCAGGCTCAAATAAGGTAATACTTATGTGGGTGCCAGGTCATACTGGAATCGAAGGAAAGGAGGCAGCTGATGGCCTCGCCCGTGAGGGTTCTGCCTATCCATTTATTGGACCAGAACCCTTCTGCGGCGTCACTAAGGGACACCTTAGAGCAGCGGTAAAACGCTGGGAGGATGTTCAAAAGTCCTCCTATTGGCGCAGAATTTTAAGTTTACGACAGGCGAAGAAATGTATATCACCTTCGTCTCTCAGAATTAAGGAGTGTCTTGAACTTAGGAAACCTGAGTTGAGGCTGCTTACTGGCTTCCTCACAGGTCATGTCCCCTTAAGGTATCACCTTAAGAAGATGGGCCTAAGTACGACAGATGGATGCCGCTTCTGCGATCTGGAAGCGGAATCAGCGGAACATGTTCTGTACCATTGCCCAGCCATTTTCCAGCAAACACTGCAACATCTAGGAGGGAGAACAATGAGCCCGGATAGTATGTATCTTGTAACTGCCAGTAATATTATCAGATTCATTAAGAGCCTGAATATGGACTGGACGGATAATTAAGTAGGGTCCAGCACAATAGATCTTTTAGGTCGCGGTGCGAGGTGGCTTATTGCCCACATGGCCCTTCAGTCAATAATAATAATAACCCATTGATGCGATAGTGAAAAAGGTTTCCTTTATGGATTACGACACTTCAGTTTTCCATTCAGTTGGACCACTAAAATCTTGGTTCCATTCACTTGCACTCACTAAACTAGGCTTACTGGAAAATGATCAACATTGGGACAGAACACTAAAAAAGCATCTCTTACGTATCCTCCACAATAAACTCTTATTCTTTTTGCAATCATAAAGGGTGGGCCATTTGAAAACTTGTTTTTAAAAACGCTATAAAATGAGTATACATCTATATTTTGTGGAAACTTTTTTTTTATTGTGTAGGTTGGAGTCTCCGATTCAAGAATGAAAAACAATTTCGTTTATGCAGCTCCCTCTGCTGGCCTTACAGTAAGCCATCCTGTGAGTTTAGTTTTCAAGAACTTTTTCAAAGATTTCGGCGAATAGCTCGCGAAAATAGTCGCAATATTATATTTAAAGCTGGTATTGTCTTTGGATTATCCTCATAATATCTATCCTTAACGAAACCCTATAGAAAAAAGTCAAACGGCGTCAAATCGGAGCTCCGTGCAGGCCAATTGACAACTACAAAATGGCTGGTTATTCGGTTGCCTACGCAGAGAAATGATATCGAAGCGGATAGTCATTTGTTTTCAACTTGTCAGTCATCTAGACCTTTTAAGCGAATAATCCGAAGTTTTTGTCCAATATTCTCCTCAGGCTGTACACTGTCCGAGCAAGCCTTTCTCACAAACTCAGCGGTTCTGCTTGGCGGTCTTTGCCGGCTACAGAACACTGACTTTAAAAATAACTTATCAATATTTCTAAACGCTCCTCAAGCGAAAACATGATTGGTTTGTGACGCGGAATATCAGACTGACGAGCTGTCAAAATTTCAAGCAAATCGTTCAAAAATGATTTAAAAACAAACCAATAGTTACCCTTTATTAAGGACTTGCGTACACTCTAATTCTAAAAGTCTATATGTACTTCGAAAAGCACATAGAACAAATCCTGATATAAGAGGTACAGTTTTTATGGCCACACTTTTAATTATATCTGTACATATATCCATTAATACCAAAATTGTTGGTCAACACGGATTGGCTGCACCTGAGAGAAACCAATTACGAAAACAACAATCTAACGTTGAACATATGTATTAGTGAATGACCAAAGACTGCTCTTAAAATGAAAACGGAGGAATTGTTTTTATTGATGCACCAGGATGCACAGGAAAACATTTCTTCTCAATATGATACTTGCTGAAATTAGACTGCAAATCGAATCAACTGCAGATGAACTCAATGATTGCTTGAAAGCGGCACATCTTTGAAGATATGTTATGAAAATCACACTATCGACAAACTTGTGAATAAATTTACTTGACGATGTTCCTGATCAAATATTTCAAAAGACTTTTAGATATGGATGACAGCAAATCCCCAATTGATCCCGTAATATGTGAAATATCATTGCCATCTAATTTTTGTCAAATGTTTATTTTATTTATTTATAGTATTTTATAAATATGTAATTTAGTATTAAAAGGAAAACCACACAAGGAAAGAAAGCAATCGAAACAAAAAAAAAAATAATGAAGCAACTTCCATTAGGTATAAAAACCTCTTAAATTTTTTCAAACAATTTCCACCTCATTCTTACACGTTCTCTTTTGAGAAGTAGTTCATTTACAATAAAACGTGCAGCACGAGGTGAAATTAAAAAACTACGTATTGCCCATCAATCAAGCCACTCCAAAAATGTTGACCTAAATAAAAAATTGAGTTCCAAAAGGAAACTCCCTAACATAAAATGACTTGTTTAACGACCGACAACAATTTTTAGGCGGAAGTTAGAGGAATGTAACCTACTAAACATTAATTTCCTATATAGACAACAAGGCTCCTTAGCTTTGAGAAGTTTAAAAATAAAAAAACAAACGCGAAATTCGTAAAAAATAGATAAACTATAAGGCTAGAGTAGACAGAAATATGATCGAACGTCCTAATACCAAAAATAAACCTGGTACAAGCATTGAAACATCTTTGGTGAATATTCATATTTTCGTGAAGCATACCGAATAAAACTATGTCACTGTAAATAAAATGAGGAAGAAGATAAGCCAAAAAGAATTTTTTCCTAAACTGACTATCAGAAAATCCAACTAATTTATACAAACAACTAAGCATGCCAAAGACCCTCTTACTAATAGTAACTAAATTGTCACCCCAAGTAAGAGTTTTATTAATAACTAAGCCTAAATCCCTAACAGTATTTGAATATTCAATTAGCGAACCCTGCAGAAAAATACCAGGAAAGGACGAGGTATCTAACGGTTTTTTATAAATTATAATCGACTGAGATTTATTTGCGTTTAAGTGCTATGAAATTTTCTAAACCCAGATTGGAAGAAACTAATTAAACTAATGCTATGTAAAAGCGATTGAATTTGATTTTTAACAATTATCTCGAAAGCCTTAGAGAGAGAACTTAAAATGCTAATTGGCCGAAAACGAGATAGCTCTAAAGGATTACTGATATGTAACAAGTATTTTGAGGCGAAAGGGAAAACTCGCTTAACGAGTTTTAAATTGACGTTGTCCAGACCAAAAGATTCTGATTTAACCTTCCAAATAGCAGATTGTAAATACTCGAGAGAAATATTTAAAAACGAAAACGAATTAGAGGACGCGTTAGAGAACAAATCGACGGTACTACTGCCCGAGTTCAGACTAGAGCAAAAATAACTATTAATGTCATTAAGTTTGAAAACCCCACTAGAACTAATGTTGCATCTGCCTAGGCCTAAATTACGAACATTACACCAGAAAACCTTGGGAGGAAGAGAGGAGTCTAACTTTTCCTTGAAAAAATTACGTTTAGCAATTCGAATTAACCCTACAACACTGTTATGAGCCTGCTTATAATCTAAATGAGACTGACTATTTGGACACCTTTTCCATAAACGATATTTACTAACTCTAATATTTGTGGCATTCGAAATTTCCTGAGACAACCAAGCAGAACTAATGCAAAAAATATCCTCCCAAGGAACTGAGTTACAAACTAAGTAAAGGCGGGAATTGTGTATACTAGAAAAATCTCTAAAGCTAAAAAAACTCTTATGTTTAGGTGGAGAGTAAGAGTTCACAGAAAAAACTAAAAGTTCATGATGGGATCCCATACCGAGAGACAATTGATTGAAAAAACAAATAGAGTTATTAGTAAAAAAGATGATATAGTCAATAATAAGAGGCTCCACTAGCGGTTGGACAAGAAAACGTTGGGGCCACAGTGTTGTGTACGGATAAATTAAGACTATTTAAAAGATTCAAATAATCCCGAGTGAAGCCGGAATTCTGGAGTATATCGAAATTAAAGTCACCTGATATATACATTTCATCGAATCTACAAGAGAAATAACTAAATAAACTTTCTAAGTCTACAAGTGATTTTTTAAATTGGGCATACGACCTCTTATTAGTTTTTGGTGGGTTTTACGACCATTAATGAAAACATTGACAAATAAAAAAGGTATGGTAACTAATCTAGCCTTAATGTGATCACCTACAAACATACATAAACCACCATAATTAGGGGAGGTAGCGCTCTATCTTCCCTAAATAAATTATACCCTTTGATGGCCAAAGCTGAATTAGGGATATTTGGATTTAAAAAGGTCTCAAGCACCATTAAAAATGTGACGAATCTCGTCAATATTTGGGACTAAACTTTGCACGTTGAAACTAGCTACATTTAACAATGACCTATTGACTAATATAGATTTTAAAACTACATTGGGATTGTTAAAAGACATTGCACTCAAGTGTAAACACGATGCGACGTGATTGATGCGCAATACTTACAAATAAAGATAAGGAACGCTTCAACCAAACTGAACGGGATTACTGGAAATCTAAAACGAAAAGAAACAAAAAACCACCCAAAGTAATAAATACCAAGTTAACGTAAACAAAGGAACAATACTTAACCGTTGAGCCCCAATTTATGCCCACCAAAATCCGAAATTTTTAATATTTTTTTTTCCTATGATGGAAAAAATGCAGCCAATTTAGAACGTTCTAATGAAGGTTTTTCCAAACCATTTCACACAACATAAAGAATCACAATTGGATTTGCGATCGTCGATCTTAGCTCCCAAGATTGGCGAGATCAATAAAACAAATGATCAAATTCAATTACAACCCTCTGTTGTATTCTGGTTGTCCAGGTACTGATTCCGGTTCTCAGCTAATCAATTATACACACTCAACTCGTTAACTTTTATATCAAAAAATGCTTTATTTTCATATACTTCTGGTAACATCACCACTTTAATTCATTCCCCGCGCCGTACCACCACTAACTACTATATTATTCTCAACGTCACCTTTTTACAGTATATATCTATTGCTCATAACTTCATTTGGATTCGTTCGGTTCTTATCAATACTACATTCCTCTCAACCTTTAATAAAGTTCGTACTCTTCCAAATGCTTTGGCATCCGTCGACTTCGGAAGGATTGCTTAGCTTTTGATGGTACAACATCCGGTTCAACTTCACTTAGATTCGGTGGTTGAATGAAAAGTGTCGGTTGAAGTTGACCTTCTGTTGATGTTAAACTTTCAAAAGAAACTGGCACCTGTTCCTGTTGGTCGTTGTTGTTGTTGTTGTTGTTCAATCTGGTCCTGTTGCTGTTTTGGTAGTATGTAATCATCCGTTATTTGATTGAATGCTGTTGATGCAGTTGGAGTTATTCTTTTAAAGAATGATGCATTCCGATGAATTATTCTACCATCACGTTCAGCACTTATTTTGGTTCCATGTATTTCAATAATCTTATACGGTTCTGGATCAAAAGGAGTCGTCAATTTATTGTCTTTCGACTGTTTGCAAATTACTGTTTCTCCAATTTTGAAATCATGGTGTTTTGCTCGTCTTCTATTATCCGCATACAACTTCTGCTTTTCTCGTTCTTTTATATCACTATCACCTTCTCCTGCTGACGAACATTTAAACTGGCTAATGTCTGGTAAAATTGTTTTTACTGATTGACCAAAAATGATTTCAAATGGTGTTTTCAATGTGGCAGGATGCGGTGTGGCTCGATAATTAAATAAATAGGCATTTATTTGCGCTGTAAAATCATTTTGCTCAACTTTCGCACACAACAATGATTTTTTTATTGTTCGCACTAGTCGTTCCGCTCATCCATTTGCTTCTGGCCAATATGGGGTGATACGATGATGGATAACATCTAGTTGCTTCAGGAAATCGTGAAATTCATGGCCATTAAATGGAGGCCCGTTGTCCGATGTCAACATTCCTGGTATACCAAACATCGTAAATATTTCGAATAGATTATTTTTGACTACTTCAAATCTTGTAGATGAAATTACTTTAATAAATGGATATCTGGAGTGTTCATCAACCATTATGAACACATATTTTCCATTTGGAAACGGTCCAGCGAAGTCAATTGATACTCACGTTGGAATACACACTCTGCCGGCTGGATTATACAAATGGGATCCCGATGTTGCGTTTTGGTAACAATTTGGCATGTTGTGCATTCCTTAATTGTGTTCTCGACCATCCGATCTAGATTTGGGAACCAAACTTTTGTTCTCAGTAATTGTTTAGTTTTAACAATGCCCAAATGTCCTTTATGTGCTAAATTGATTGCCTTCTGTTGAAGGTTTTCTGGCAATACAATCCGATGATCTCTAAGTAAGATTCCGTTCTGAACTGTTAACTCGTTGAATACCTTACCCAATTGTTTGCAATGTTGTGGTAAACCGTTGTTTTCTTGTATGCTTCTGATAACCTCTTTCAAAATATTATCGGCCTCTGTAGATTTTTTGAACTGGTCAATGGTTAGTGCTGTAGGAATGCTGTTGTTGATGATGAAATGGATGTATTTATCAACTTTTCCAGCTGATATTTCATCAGGCGGGTTTGTTGGATGCCTCGAAAGGTAATCTGCTGGATTATCTATCCCTTTTACTATCTTTTACTCTAGTGAAATGAAGTATAGTAATCATGAAAATTTTGGACCTTGAGATTTTTAGAGATTTATTTGTTTTGAGGTCCCCTAAGTCCGAAAAAGTGAATTTCGAAATGGTGTCTGTCTGTCTGTCTGTCAGTCTGTCAGTCTGTCAGTCTGTCAGTCTGTCAGTCTGTCAGTCTGTCAGTCTGTCAGTCTGTCAGTCTGTCAGTCTGTCAGTCTGTCAGTCTGTCAGTCTGTCAGTCTGTCAGTCTGTCAGTCTGTCAGTCTGTCAGTCTGTCAGTCTGTCAGTCTGTCAGTCTGTCAGTCTGTCAGTCTGTCAGTCTGTCAGTCTGTCAGTCTGTCAGTCTGTCAGTCTGTCAGTCTGTCAGTCTGTCAGTCTGTCAGTCTGTCAGTCTGTCAGTCTGTCAGTCTGTCAGTCTGTCAGTCTGTCAGTCTGTCAATCTGTCAGTCTGTCTGTGTCCTCTCTACAGCCCATATAGTTTAATCAATCGAACTGAAACTTCAGATTTAAGCTTTTTTGATAAATTGGGAGGTCCTAGTGAATTTTACTACAAATCGGCTAACCGGAAGTGGCCACTCCCTTGGTCCAGAAAATTTGTTTTGCAAATATCTTAAAAAGTAAAAGGTTTACAAAAAACTACTTAATTCAAAATGTTTCCAAAAATTAAAAACAAATAAAAATAAAAAATAAAATTTCTCAAAATTCTCTGTTCTTAAAAGAAAGTCATGTGTTGGCCACACCTCAATTTTAACTAGGTAATTAAGGGACCTTCCATGTGCTAGCGAAATCTTTATCATCATTGTTGAGTACGATTTCCAAAAAATTATTTCGTAGAACTTTTATTAAACGAACGATCCGTATGGATTAGTGTTTTCTAACAAGGTAGTTAAGGGACCTATTCCATGTGCTAAACTTTTACTAAACGAACGATTCGTATGGATTATGGTTTTCTTACTAGGTATTTTAATGACCTATTCTATGTGCTAGCGAAACCTTTGTCATCATTGTTGGCAATGGCCGATATTGGCCCTTGGGAGTTGAGTGCGATTTCCAAAAAATAATTTTGCAGAACTTTTACTAAACGAACGATTCGTATGGATTAGGGTTTTCTAACTAGATAATAAAGGGACCTATTCCATGTGCTAGCAAAATTTTTATTATCATTGTTGAGTGCGATTTCCAAAAAATAATTTCGTAGAACTTTTATTAAACGAACGATCCGTATGGATTAGGGTTTTCTAACTAGGTAATTGAGCAACCTATTCTATGTGCTAGCCAAACCTTTGTCACCATTGTTGGCAATGGCCGATATTGGCCCTTGGGAGTTGAGTGCGATTTCCAAAAAATAATTTTGCAGAACTTTTACTAAACGAACGATCCGTATGGATTATGGTTTTTTAACTAGGTAATTAAGGGACCTATGCCATGTGCTAAACTTTCACTAAACGAACGATTCGTATGGATTAGGGTTTTTACTTTCTTTTACTCTAGTAAAATAAAGTATAGTAATCATGAAAATTTTGGACCTTGAGATTTTTAGAGATTTATCTGTTTTGAGGTCCCCTGGGTCCGAAAAAGTGGGTTTCGAAATGGTGTCTGTCTGTCTGTCTGTCAGTCTGTCAGTCTGTCAGTCTGTCAGTCTGTCTGTATCCTCTCTACAGCCCATATAGTTTAATCAATCGAACTGAAACTTCAGATTTAAGCTTTTTTGATAAATTGGGAGGTCCCAGTGAATTTTACTCCAAATCGGCTAACCGGAAGTGGCCACTCTCTTGGTCCAGAAAATTTATTTTGCAAATATCTTAAAAAGTATAAGATTTACAAAAAACTACTTAATACAAAATGTTTCTAAAAATTAAAAACAAATAAAAATAAAAATAAAACAATTAAAAAAAAAAAAAATTTAAAAAAAAAATTTAAAAAAAATAAAATTTCTCAAAATTCTCTGTTCGTAAAAGAAAGTCGTTTGTTGGCCACACCTCAATTTTTTGGTAAACAATCGTGAACGAATATTGTTGGATTCTGAGCATTAGCCTTTCGATTCGAGCGTTGGAACATGATTTTGGATTTTTTAAAATAGCCACCAATGGCTTGTGATCTGTATGTACGACAAAATTAGTACCATACAAATATGTATAAATGAAAATGCTGTAATCCCCAATTTATGGCTAACATTACCTTCTCGATTTGGCTGTATCGTTGTTCCGTTGGTGAGAGAGAACGGCTGCCGTATGCTATGATTGTGCATTCACCTCCCGTTGATTCTTGAGACAAAATTGCACCCAATCCATCTGGTCCCGCATCGACGTGAATATGTGTTTGTTTTTCCGTACTAAAGTACGCAAGTTTATTGGTATTCGCCAACTGATGCTTAAAAAATTCAAACAACTCTTGATGTTCTACTGTCCATATCCATTTTGTAACTTTTTTGATTAACTCACGTAAAATTCTGGTGTTACTGGCTAAATTTGGTAGAAATTTCCCCACAAATGTCAGTTCGACGTTTTGTTCGACGGAGGTTCTAACTTTTCCAACGCACTTATTTTCTCCGAATCTGGATGTACTCCCTCTTTATTAAACACATAGCCGAAAAATTTAACTTGTTCTTGGCTGAAACTACACTTTTGTATGTTGATTGTTAAATTATGTTGTTTCAGCCTGTCCAACACCATTCGAAGTGATTTATCGTGCTCTTGCTGATCTTTTCCTGCTACTATAATATCGTCACTGATGTTTATCGTTCCTGGTATGTTGACAAGCACCTGTCTAATTATATTTTGGAATATCTCAGCGGCGGCATTGATTCCGAAGCTGAGCCGTTTGTACCGGTATAATCCGCAGTGCGTTGAAAACGTTATATGACGTTTGACTCTTCTTCCAGGGTTATTTGATGGTAGCCATTTTTTAGGTCGATTTTACTAAATATTGTCATTCCGTTTAAAATATGAAAAACGTCATCGATAGTTGGAGTGACATGGCGCTCGCGTTTATTTGCTGTGTTTGGTAAACGCATATCTACACACATTCGAATTTCATCTGGATTGTTTGGCTTCGGCACTATTACTATCGGTGATACCCACGGTGTTGGTCCCACTGCCTCTTCGATAACATCCTCACTAATCAGGCGATCTAATTCGTCTTCAACTTTGCTACGTAAATGGAACGGAACTCGTCGATGTTTTATTGCCACTGGTGGAATGGAACTATCAATGTGAAGATGGACTTGAAAATCCTTTAATTTTCCAACACCGCATATTAGTTCCGGGTAATTTGATTTGATAAATTCTATACTGATCCCATAATTTACACTGAAACTTGTTTTGATAACTTTTAGTTATAACGCGGTTTTAAAACTCATCAAAGATTCGGCATTGCCATCTATTACGAAGATTTCTGCTTCAGTCGATGTTTGATAGTATGAAAATTTAGCGTCAAATTTTCCTACGATGGCCAAACTGACATCCGAATTGTATGGAAAAATATTCTCGTCTGCCTTTATAAGCGGCGTATCCCGAAAGTTTTCTTTCCAAATACTTGAATTGATTATGCTGCCAGATGACCAGGTATCAATCATGAAAACCACTTTCTGACCATTTACACCTATCTCGACTGTAGGACGCCTTTGTTTTTCGTTTGTCACCGAAAATATTTTATCAGAATCTGACTGGTTGCTTCGTTCTACCTAACTGCTACTTTCCATTTGATTATCCTTATGTAACAGATTTACCGATGGCTGCTGCCTGCTTTGATTTTGATTTGGCTGGTATTTTTGGTTGTTTGTTCTTTGAGCTCGTTGAAAATGTTTTTTTGATCTAGCCTCGACTGTTGATGTTGACTTCTGTGTTGTGATGTGATACATAACCTAGCAAAATGACCCACGCGATCACATTTATGGCAGTTTAAATTTTGAGCTGGACACGAACTCAAACCTCTCGTATGCCATAAATTGCCACAATTTTTACATCGTTGATTGATCTGAGGTTGACGATTGTTATCACTTGGATTCTGACTATTATGATTTTGCTGCGGGTGATAATTTTTTTTATTGTGCTGATTATTATGGCTGTACCGTTTGGTATCAGTGATACTTGTACCATAAACTATTTCTTGCCGATTTTCAATTATTGCTATTTGTTCTTCAGTTTGCTCCAACGTTTTTGCATATGACAATAGTTGTTCCAGTGATGGTTGATCTCTTAGACCACATCGTCGTAGATTTGATGATGTTGTGTGCAAGATTATTTGTGATTTTATCTCGTTCGATTTGTTCTTAAAATCATAATGTGCACACAATTTTAACAATCGACTGTAATATTGATCGATATTCTCGCCTGGTTCTTGCTTAGCCTTACGGAAATTGAATATCTCGAATTCAACATTTGCTTTTGGAACAAAGTAATTGGTCAATTTCTGTTTCGCAATTTCGTATTCATCTGTACTTTGTGCTTGCTGCGAAGTTTCTTTGTTCGTGCTGGTGCTGGTGTTTCCCGATGTTACTGCTGGTACTAGTTCGTCTGGTAATTATTGGAATAAATCAAAAATTTCTTCTCCACCCACATGAAGTAAAATCGCACGTTTTTTTTTTTTGGTTCTTCTACTGACGCCGCTTCGAAATAATTTTCTAGCCTCAGTGTCCATTTTATCCAACGGCTTCGAATGTCCGTTGTCGATCTGGTCTCAAAAACGTGGTATAGCGTTGAGGTTATGTTCCATTTTTCCTCTTTTTTTTTTTTTTTTTTATCCTCGTCGCCAATGTTGTATTCTGGTTGCCCAGGTACTGATTCCGGTTATCAGCTAATCAATTATACACACTCAACTCGTTAACTTTTATATCAAAAAATGCTTTATTTTCATATACTTCTGGTAACATCACCACTTTAATTCATTCCCCGCGCCGTACCACCACTAACTACTATATTATTCTCAACGTCACCTTTTTACAGTATATATCTATTGCTCATAACTTCATTTGGATTCGTTCAGTTCTTACCGATGCTACACCCTCCAGTCAAGAAATGAGGATCAAGCTGTAAATTATCCCATAATGTTTCTTAATTATTTGGAGCCATCTGGAATGCTGCCGCAAATAATATTTTGGAAAGTTGGTGGCCAAAATTGTGCAGCAGATTACGAGTTCTCCGATTTCTCTTTCGAATTCAAGCAACAATACAGCTTCAGTGCGCTTTGCCTTCGCAATGGCAATCAACAAAGCCTAACGACAGGCTTCCCCCATTCTCTAAGCTCTAAGGCATACAACGAATTAAAAAAATATTGCCACAAACCCAAAATTCTATGCTTTGGTTAAAGATTAATGGACAATTCGGGCTCCTCCGTAACTTTTTATTTAAAATATTTGTGTAATTTATTAAAATGACTCAATCATACATTGACATTGCATACTTTACACACCAAATTATCGTCTAATTCCGATTTCATTCCACACGAAATTATAACAAAAAAAAAAAAATGTGAACTTTGTCATGGCAAATTAACCTCGAAAAATACGTCTATACTTAGTAATTTGGAAAGCACAACTGTACCAACGATAAGCGCATAATTATAAATACACATAACAACATAATAGAAATGTCCACTCGCTTATGAATGATAAACAACAAAAAAGAAAAAAAAAAAAGGTCGAAACCAATCTTTATTTGATTTTGAAAAGAAAACCAAATAACAAAACAAAAAAAACGAATTGATACGCGCGATGGGCCACTTTCTATCTTCCATGGTCGATTATTTATTGTACAAGTGTGAAATGTGAGTGCGCAAGCTTAATGGACCATTTGTGGTATTAAATTTATTGGGTTGCGAACACTTTATACAATACATATATATTTAAGGTTCCTAATAATGATTATGTTCACTTCACCTTTAGCCTTGACCGTGATATAAACAAAAATTTTCATTTTAGAAAATGTAAGTCATACACTAAACTATAGAAATATTAATAAGTTTTCCATCTTTGTCGTCTCTTCTTCTTTTTGTTTTTTTATTGAAGAACTGACAAAGCCAAAAAACGCAAATGCCATTCACTTCTTATAATTTATAAAATTTTTCTACTCGGTATATAATATGCGGTGTTAGAGATTAGTATGCGATATGATGATCGATTTTAACGAGGTCGCGATTGGAATAAAATTATCACATTTTTGTTGAAAACGACAACAAATCGATTTATTTGGGAGAAATTTCTTCTTTTAGTTCGCACCACTATTTAGTGTCTATAATATTTTATATAAATAATTCGTTTTGTAACGGGAACTTTTCCTTCCGAATACCGCACAATATTTAATTCACAGGATCGCGCATATCAATCGTACGTAATTAGTAAGCCAAATTCATATATCATTCATAAATAAAATATGCAAATGATAAATGGAAAAGTGAAGAAATACTCTCATCTTAACGATCGTTTTTTTTTTTTATCGTCTTGGTCTGCTTTTTGGTTGTGGTGTTCGCCGTCTTGCTTGTTTCTCAGCTAAACACAGAATATGCATGTACATATGTTCGTATTTACATTAAACGAGGTTAGTGGCCCAGTATATTATGTGTGATATTTTTTCGTTTGATTTGTTTTCTTTAAACAAATTTCAATTTTTTCTTGCGAGCGATCATCAAAATATTTATGTATATTATGCCGCTGATGATCATGATCATGATTATAAATAAAACCGTATGTGTGTATATATTTTTGTTTGGTGGAATGAAAGTCTTTTCATTTCGCTAATTTGATCGTTTCTGGTCCGCATTGATTCTAAAACCAATCAAAAATATGATCACGGAAAAAGTTTGACCTTGTCGTAACATTTATACATGATACGATCAATTACAAGATTAATCCAAAAATATGTTCACACGGTTTTGTCACATTGTGTATATGTACAAGCAATTTATAACAATAAAACCACAATCACGAATTCGCGATCGTTTACACTAATTTTGAATGATCCGCCCATAGTAAATATGTTTGCAGGTAGAGCACGTGCTAATTTATTAACAGTTGCTTTAATACGATTAGCAATTTATACTTTAATTTATTTAAATACTAAAGTTAAAGGTGTGTCACGAAATTTATTGATATGCGCAATCAAAATTTGTTCTACTAAAATTTACTGTTAAGCAACTTCTTCTTAAATGTGATATGCCTACTTTCACTTTGAAATCGCAGCATACTGAAAAAGCTTCAACACGTAGATCAGTTTTTTGCATGGTAATAATGAATGTCCAAGTGCTAATGGTTGGTTGCCTGCAACGAAACCACTTGACAAAAGCTAGATCTACTAACAGCTAACCGGCCTGTTATAACAGTAACCGCTTATATTATTAGGCTTATTAATCATCGCAATCGGTGCACCAGATTTTAGATTATTGGTCCAGATATTTGTCGAACATCTAAATAGCATAGGTGATTTCAATCAAATTGAATTTTATATAAAATTTTGTTGAGATAGTGAGCAAACAAAAAATGTCGAAACGTCGATGATGAAAAACAAATTTAAAAAGCCGAAGATTTCGTTTTAAAAAGCCCAATGTTTATATTTAACAATTTGGCGGCGTTTTAATGGCAGGATAACGCAAATTGAAATTTTCATTCCAAGAAAACAATGTTACTGAATTTTTTAAATAAAATTAGATATTTTTTGCTAAATATCGATATCGTTGTTATCAATTTTTAAAAAAATCTAATTAATTCCGCAGAAAATTTTATATGGCGAAATAAATTCATTGTAAACATTAATCAAATTTTTTATAAAATGAAAATTAATTAGGTGTGGATTTAATTCAGCTTTTAAAAATTTGTGGAATTAATTCGATCTTCTTTCCAATTAATTTTAAGAGAAACCGAATTAATTCCGCCGAAAATTGTATCTGTAGAATTGATGTTAATTTCAAATTTTTTTAAGAATGACTTAATTTCGCCGTTATTTTGATTCCCATAAAATTGGATAGTGGGCCTAATTAATTCCGCTGAAGTGACTGTAAGTGGGATTAATTCATTTTCAATATGAATTAATTCCGTTTTTAAAAATTTGAATCACGGAACATTAATTTCAGCGCAATTAATTCGGTCAATACGAATAAAATCGGTGTTGGGTTGCGCAGAAAATAAAAGATTTTATATACACCAAGAATGAAATACGTTTAGTTTTATTAATGATCAAGGGGGGTAAGGGGCGCCGATTTTGATGGTCTTAATATACTAGCCCAAATGCCAACCTCACCTGCACGTGGTACTTCCTGCTAATTAACTAACGAGGCTCTGGCGACCGAGATACGGCGGAATAACCGACTACCGAGAACATAGCAACTGATGTTCTCTTCAATGACCCACTACCAACTTGTACTGGTTAGGTTGGTAGTTGATACATAACCAGTTTTAAAGCAATGAGTTCAACGCAAAAAGGAAACAATACCCCAGGTGGTAAACCAACTACCCAGTTGGCTAATCCACCCTCTTACGAGGCTGGCTCAATGGATTCTGGGGTGAGCCAATCATTGCT
This sequence comes from Tipula vernalis, assembly GCA_958295665.1. Classification (NCBI taxonomy): domain Eukaryota; kingdom Metazoa; phylum Arthropoda; class Insecta; order Diptera; family Tipulidae; genus Tipula; species Tipula vernalis. The sequence goes on along the minus strand of OY282560.1, from coordinate 164,508,296 downwards.
AAACCCATTCGAAAGAAGTTCAATGTTGCTAAGATCACCAAACAATCATACTAACTCTGCAAATCAGCAGAAAGACGAAAACGCTGAACTCTGTCGAAAACTCAGTGAAGTAGAGGTACTTTTAACCCAATTAAGAAGCGAAATTGAAAAGCTGAAAAAAGAAAATGAAGAATTGAAGAAGCCCAAACCAATGGAGATTTCTGAAAACCCGCTAACTTGTTATAATGAAACAAGTACTTACACTAGTTATAACAATGAGTTCCATACTGATGAAGAGGATCTCATGAGAGAAACAGATTGGGTACTGAAAAGGAAGAAAAGACCTACCAAAAAACGAATCGCCTGAAGTTGGAGATCATTCGCAAGCTAATGTATTAGTAACTGGTGATACTAATACCAAACCAACTCACCAGCAACAGCAACAAAAGGTTGTACCGAAAGAAAAGGCTCCTCCGCCAATTAATGTAATCGACATAACAGAATTTGCAAGTATACAATCTATAATGAAATCAGTGACAGCTAAGGAATATAGAGTAGTGTCACTAAACAATAACGTGTGGAAAATCAATACACCAGATTCCGACACATATAGAGCTCTAGCAACAAAGCTCAATGCGGAAGGTAAAGAATGGTTCACATACGAAGATAAAAACGAACGCGCCATTAAGGTTATGGCCAGAGGCCTTCATCCAACGTGTCAAAAGGAGGACATAATTGAGGACCTAAAGGCAAGAGATCTGCAAATAGAAGATGCAGTAAACATCCTAAAACGAGAGAGAGGTGAGAACAATCAAGTCAAAAAAAGGGGGCTTCCACTCTTCATGCTTACGTTTAACAAAAGGGAGAAAGTTGAAAACATCTTCAACATCAAAGCAATTCTCAATATGAGGGTTAAAATAGAACCGCTTAAGAAAAACACGAGGCTAATACCTCAATGCAAAAAATGCCAAGGTTTCAATCACACGCAAAAATATTGCAGACGGGAGCCAAGATGCGTAAAATGTGCTGGAAAACACAACGCGAAAGAGTGTACAGAAAGTAGAAACACCCCTGCAAAATGTATAAACTGTAAAGGGCATCATCCTGCAAATTATAGAGGCTGTGAAGTAGCCAAAGAACTTCAAAGACTAAGAAACAAAACGCATCAGTTTCCTCAAAACCCTAGGGTTACCAGAGAAGAGAAACCAACTAAAACCCAAGCGGAGCCAAAACCACCAGGTATTGGTACAGAGCGGAAAAGTTATTCACAAATTGTACAGCAATCATCTAATGCTACGAATGATAATCCCCTTGAAAGGATTTGTCGAAGCATAGAAGCCATAAATATAAGGCTAGCAAAGCAAGAACGTGGTCTAGAAGCTTTATATAAGCGTCTAGATATGCATCAAACCTTGAACGAGGCAACAGCCCTCATATACTAAAATGAGCAGATCATTTAGAATCGTCACCTGGAACGCGAACGGACTAGCGCAACATGTTCCAGAGCTAGAAATTTTTCTAAATTTAGAAAAAATAGATATCTGCCTTATATCGGAGAGCCATTTGACAAAAACATCATTTATTAAAATACGTGATTATGAATGTTACCATGCTGTTCACCCAGGAGGAAAACCCAGAGGAGGATCAACAGTAATAGTGAAAAAGAGTCTCAAACACTATGAAGAACCTAGTATAGAAGAGGAAAGTATGCAAGTTAAAACCATAAAAGTTGAAACTAACAATAATAATGAATACAGTATTTCCTCTATCTACTGCCCTCCACGCTATAATCTAAACAAAGAAGATTATAATAGACTCTTTAGATCACTAGGATCCAATTTTATTATTGGTGGTGACTTTAATGCAAAAAACACCTATTGGGGATCAAGACTTACAACCCATAAAGGAAAAGAGCTATTCGAAGCCGGACGAATAAATAACTGCGAGTTCCACTCTGGAGTTAAACCAACATACTGGCCTGCTGATATAAATAAAATACCAGATCTCATTGATTTCTATGTAACGAAAGGGATCTTCGAGGATTACATGTGCATCGAAAACAGCGAAGGGATATATTCCGACCATACACCTGTTATCATGACACTCAGCACAATGATAATTAATAAGGATAACCTGCCTAAATTAACAAATAATAGAACTAACTGGGACCTATTCCAAGAACTAATTGAAATGCAAACAAATCTACGAGTGCCGATTAAAACACCGGTACAGTTGGAAGACGAACTAGAGGTATTTAACAGTACTATTCAACAAGCAGCATGGGAAAGTTCTCCTGCTAGTCACACCGAATCCCGTAGGAATCAAAATTATCCTATTGAGGTCAGAGAGTTAGTTAGAGAGAAACGGAAGGCAAGAAAAACCTGGCAAAGGACACGCGCCCCGGAAAACAAAAAAATCCTCAATTTTCTATGCAATAAACTAAAACAACTTATAAAAGTAATTAAGAATGAAACTATCAACAAGTACTTAAATGGTCTCACCGAACATAAAGATACTGATTACTCTCTTTGGAAAGCAACAAAGGGATTAAAAAGAACTAAAATGCATGTGCCACCTATTAAAAATGAGGAAGGAACCTGGGCCAAAAGTGACAAGCAAAAAGCTATTTTATTTGCAGCTCACTTGGAAGACACCTTTCAACCGTTACCTAGGCAAACAGCAGATGAAAACATAATAACAATTAGCAAAATTGATGAATATAATATTCGATGTGTAACATTACAGGAATTAAAAAATGAGATCAAGTGTAATTTGAACGCAAAAAAAGCTCCAGGATATGATTTAATTACTGGACAAGTCGTAAAAGCCATCCCCGAGAAGGGACTACGAAAATTGGTTCAAATTATCAATGCTGTCTTCAGACTAAAATATGTCCCACGGCAATGGAAGGTTGCTGAAGTAATTATGATCCCCAAACCAGGCAAACCAGCGAACGATAAAAAGTCGTACAGACCGATTTCACTACTTCCTGTAATTTCAAAATTATTTGAAAAATTACTGCTCAAGAGACTCAAGCCAATAATAGAAGAGAGAAATTTGATTCCACCACACCAATTTGGATTTAGAAAAAATCACTCTACGATAGAACAAGTTCACAGAATAACGGATATAATCGAAGACTCACTTGAGAATAAGAAGATATGCTCCAGCATCTTCTTAGATGTAGCACAAGCTTTCGACAAAGTTTGGCATCAAGGACTTGAATTTAAATTGCATCAAGATCTACCTAAGCAATTCTATCAAATTCTTAAATCTTATATCGCAGACCGACATTTCCGTGTAAAATATAACCAAGAGTACTCTGAACTAAAGAGAATATCAGCAGGCATACCACAGGGTAGCGTACTGGGTCCTATATTGTACATCCTGTACACCAGAGATATGCCAAATACAGAAGGTTCCACCATAGCAACATTTGCAGACGATACAGCTATTCTGGCGACTGGAAAGTGTATATCAGAAGCAACGACCAAACTTCAAAAAGCAACTGACACAGTGAGTAGTTGGACAAAGAAATGGCGCATAGTTAACTGGATTCCAGTGAAACTTAATTCAAGGCCGGTTCCAAATGCAAATACAGCCAAATACCTCGGCATGACTCTCGATTGCAAGCTTAGATGGAAAGAGCATGTTAAAAAGAAAAAAGAAGAATTGAACATTAAATATAGGAAAATGTATTGGCTAATAGGTAGAAACTCTGAGCTTACAATACATAACAAATTGCTATTATATCAGCAAATACTTAAACCAATATGGACCTACGGTATTCAACTTTGGGGTTGTACCAAGAAGACAAATGTACAAATGATTCAATGTTTTCAAAACAAAGTGCTGCGTGGCATTGTAAACGCACCATGGTACATTAGAAATGATAACCTCCATAGGGACTTAAATATGGAATATGTAAGTGAAGAAATACAAAATCATGCGAAGAAACACATTCAGCGGATATCTCGGAACCAAAATGCAGACATACGAAGTTTGTTGGATACCACCAATGCAGTAAGAAGACTTCAAAGGCAGAAACCTTTGGAATTGGGCAGTTGTATTTAATTCGGATAGAGAAAAATAATTACTATGTAAATTCAAACGGGAGTAACCATTGGGCTACTGCCCGTCAAATGTGAATCTTCATTTAAGAAAGATAAATTACTAAATGATTTGTAAATCAGTTGTAATATTAAATAAAGGTAAAAAAAAAATGTTTGCTAAATAAAAAAAAAATAAAAAAAAAAAAAAAAAATTAATGATCAAACCGGAAGTAGGTTAAACAAAAAAACTACTTTCATTTTACAATTGACAATACAAAACAAATAGTGTTGCCAGAATATAAATTTAAGTTTTCATTCCAACATCCCCACTAGAACTAAATTTCAATTAAACCCATTAATTTTGAAAAATCAAAATATTTCACAGAAGGAAGCGGCTTGGTCATAATATCTTGGGGTTCTTTATCCATTGGGGTTTTAACAGGATTACATTCCGCCATTCCAAAACGATCCAAAATTGCGGAAATATGCCGTTGTTGATCTATACTTAACGTTCCAATTTCTTTATCATAATTTAGAATCAATCCTAAAAACGACTTCGCTTCTCCAAGCTCCTTTATAACGAAATGTGTTTTTAAAAAAACATTTCAATTCACCAGATACATTTTTTTTTATTGGAGAAAATTAAAATATCATCCACATATACTGGAATTATCAAAAACTTTCCACTTGATTCATTATTGTAATATACACATGGATCATAATCAGATTGCTTTAAACCGAATTTCTTTAAAGTCTCACTCAACATGTCCGGGAAGTACTTACTTATTTTCTTACTAAAAATTTAGCAGAACATTTCGCAAAAACTTCACGTTGCGGTTTAGCAACGAGAACATTTTAATAAAGAATTTACAAAACATTTTTTATTGTAGATGTATTAGTGAACTTACCTGTGTAATACAAAAATTATTATCTCAAGAGCATATTTATAGGATTTTACATGTCGCAATACATAAAGTGTCATAAAAAGAACCTATTCCAAAAACAAAAAATACCTCCCTTATTTTTGCGGATCATTAGGGGCTTACAAGTACATTTGGTTCCATATCGTTCTAAACAAAAATTGGTTAAACAAAAAATTCTGTGGATCTAATCCTAGAGATTTTGCCAATTGGCCACTTACATCATAAAGTAACTAGAAGCTAAGTACCTGACCTATATTTGCGGATCGTCAGGGGCTTACAACACCATTTGGTACCATAACGTTTTAAAAAAAAATTGGTTAAACAAAATATTGTGTGGATCTAACCCTAGAGATTTGGCCAATTGGCCACTTACGTCATGAAGTAACTAGACGCTATTCCAATATCAAAAAATACCTCCCCTATTTTCGTGGATCGTCAGGGGCTTACAACTCCATTTGGTCTATATCGTTCTAAGCAAAAATTGGTTAAACAAAAATTTGTGTGGATCTAATCCTAGAGATTTTGCCAATTTGCCACTTACATCATAAAGTAACTAGAAGCTATCCCAATATCAAAAAATACATAGAGATTTTGCCAATTGGCCACTTACATTATGAAGTAACTAGAAGCTATCTCAATATAATCAAATACCTCCACTATTTTTGTGGATCGTCAGGGGCTTACAACTCTATTTGGTACCATATCGTTCTAAACAAAAATTAGTTAAACAAAAAATTCTGTGGATCTAATCCTAGAGATTTTGCCAATTGGTCACTTACATCATAAAGTAACTAGAAGCTATCCCAATATTAAAAAATAACTTCCCTATTTTTTGCGGATCGTCAGGGGCTTACAACTGCATTTGGAACCATGTCGTTCTAAACAAAAATTGGTTAAACAAAAAATTGTGTGGATCTAATCCTAGAGATTTTGCCAATTGGTCACTTACATCATAAAGTAACTAGAAGCTATCCCAATATTAAAAAATAACTTCCCTATTTTTTGCGGATCGTCAGGGGCTTACAACTGAATTTTGAACCATGTCGTTCTAAACAAAAATTGGTTAAACAAAAAATTGTGTGGATCTAATCCTAGAAATTTTACCAATTGGCCTTTTACATCATAAAGTAACTAGAAGCTATCCCAATATCCCAACTAGAAGCTATCCCAAAAAATAACTCCACTATTTTTGCCGATCGTCAGGGGCTTACAACTCCATTTGGTACCATATCGTTCTAAACAAAAATTAGTTAAACAAAAAATTCTGTGGATCTAATCCTAGAGATTTTGCCAATTGGCCACTTACTTCATAAAGTAACTAGACGCTATTCCAATATCAAAAAATACCTCGCCTATTTTTGCAGATCGTCAGGGGCTTACAAATCCATTTGGTACCATATCGTTCTAAACAAAAATTAGTTAAACAAAAAATTGTGTGGATCTAATCCTAGAGATTTTGCCAATTGGCCACTTACATTATGAAGTAACTAGAAGCTATCCCAATATCAAAATATACCTCCTCTATAGTTGCGGATCGTCAGGGGCTTACAACTGAATTTGGAACCATGTCGTTCTAAACAAAAATTAGTTAAACAAAAAATTGTGTGGATCTAATCCTAGAGATTTTGCCAATTTGCCACTTATATCATAAAGTAATTAGAAGCTATCCCAATATCAAAAAATACCTCCCGTATTTTTGCGGATCGTCAGGGGCTTACAACTCCATTTGGTACCATATCGTTCTAAATAAAAATTGGTTGCCAATTGGCCACGTTGTAAACCCCTGACGATCCGCAAAAATAATGGAGGTATTTTTTGATATTGAGATACCTCCTAGTTACTTCATGATGTAAGTGGCCAATTGGCAAGAACTCTAGGATCAGAGAATATTTGTGTTTAACCTATATATGTTTGTTAGTAATGAATTAAGACAAATATTTTTCTTTGTATTTTTAATTGCTCATACTATATATTATGCTTGTAATTTCACTTTTATGTTTGTTACGTCTTTTATTATCTTTATTTTTGTAATTAATGTATTTACTTTGCAAATCGTTTCTCATTTGCTAATTGTTTCGAAAAGAAATATTATCCATTTCATATTAGATTCGCGTAACAATTTGACAAACAAATAAATCAGTTTGCTATTTATTGATTAACTTATTTTAAATTTTTGTTGAGCTAAAATAATTGCTTATGCTTAGTAAACTTTTTAAATGAATAAACATTTAAAAAGTTCATTTTCCGTATAACCCAGGAATTGATTTTTACTAATACATAGACAGTTTAGAAATTTAGTAAACATTTTTAAAAAACTTCACTTTCGTCACTCAACTTCATATTCCATGTTCTCGAAGATTGCTTCAAACCATATTTAGATTTTTTTAACCGAAGTACTTTGTTATGTGATATGTTCATTCCCTCAGGCGGGACTATAAATCTCTCTTCAGATAGTTCACCCTGAAGAAGGGCCGTTACCACATCCAATTGTTCGATGTATAGGTCAAACTTTACAGCCAATGACAGCAAATACCGTAGAGAATTGTATCTTATAACAGGAGAGTAAGTATCTTCAAAATCAACTCCTTTTCGTTGACTGCACCCATTAGCTACAAGTCTTGCTTTATACCGTGAGATTTTACCATCTGCATCTCGCTTCGTTTTAAAAACCCACATTGAATTCAACGTTTTTTTACCACTAGGAAGAACCACAATCTCCTATGTATCATTGACTTGTAATGAAGTAAATTCTTCATCTATTGCAGCTTTCCAATTTGAATGATCATTTCTACTCATAGCTTCATCATACGTTTCTGGATCATTATAATCATCTTTAATCGCCAAATACGAAACAAAATCATTGAATTCAGGGCGTTTTGAGATTCTCGTCGTTCGACGTAAACTATCTGCTTCATTAATAACAATCTCACTTTCAGGCATATAATCTGAATCTGAATCAACAACTGTTGTTTCAAACCTTGCGTCGTCAGATACATTTTCCGATGTAGATACATTAGGTTCATTAATATCATTCGTTAACTCTGGCATCACATGGTCAAATTCATCAACAACCAGCATTTGATCCCAACCATACATCTTGATCATCTGAGAAAGAACTAATATCGTTAGTAAATTTTGTTGACCTATTTACCTCTGAATATTTTTTATCTTCCAGGAATATGACATCTCTACTGATGATTATATCTTGTGATTTAGGATTATACAATCGATACGCTTTACTATTATCACAATAGCCCACCATGATACATCTAATAGATTTAACATCGCACTTTAATCGTTTAGGTTTAGGCACAAATACCATTGCCAAACATCCTAACACTCTCAAATGTGACAAATCTGGTTTAACATTTATCCAAACTTCTTCAGGGGTCTTTTGATCTATCCCACATGGTATACGATTGATAAGGTATGCTGCCGTATTAACAGCTTCAGCCCAAAAGCATTTCTCAAGTCCAGCATCCAAAAGAAGACACCGAGCCTTTTCGACTATGGTTCTATTCATCCGTTCCGATTTACGTTAAGTGGATGTTGAACTGATCTGCCATCTCGTTAAGAGATGAGAGACAGCTCTTGGCTGCCTTTGACGTAAGGAAATAATCTCATAACGTTTTAATAGCGGCCTGACTGCCCGTAAAAAATGCGAATATCCCTTACGGATTACTACATTATACCTCAACCAATCACCGGCCTCAATTATCGCAATTAATTCAGCCTGAAAAATGCTACAAAAATCGTTCACATTTTGTTTCTCACAGCAAACACCACAACCAACTCTAACATCCATTTTTGAACCATCCGTGAAGAAGTTCAAAATTGGGTTCTCTCTGGAGGGAATATCAATATAAAATCTTTGTAATCGAAAAATAGATGAGTGTCCTGTATTACTATATGTCCACATAGAAATGGATTTGAGCCTTATGGCTGTGCACGTGGCCGTTTGAGTGCCCAGAATATCTAGGGGTATGAGATGAAAAAGAACCTCCAATGCCTGAGTGGGTGTACTCCTGACTGCATCGCTAGTATATAAGATGAAAGTTTTCTGAATTTTCATCAGCAACTTTTGGTTAGCCATACTGTTTAAGACTTGCCACCAAACGAGCCGTTATACGATATGGGGCTCAAGGCCTCATCGTTTTCCAATAGCGTTTTGACAGGTTCTTTACTCTTTCTAAAATATTAGCCTTCCAACTAAGTTTGCTGTCCAAAACTATACCCAGGTATTTTGCTTTATCAATAAAGGTCAAGCTAATACCATTTAAAGTAAGAGGATCAATCTGAGGAAGTTTGTATTTTCCAGAGAGGACCACCACAGGTTTACGTGGATTGCGATTTTAGTCCACAACTGTTGGCCCAATTGGAAAGAAGACCAAGCGCGCTTTGCATATGCTCTCTTAAGGTACAAGGATACTTACCAAAGACACCAATAGCAACGTCATCTGCATAAGCAACCACTCTAAAACATTGTCCCTCCAAGTTCAGTAACAGGTCATTAAAGACCAAGTTCCAAAGCAGGGGGGACAAGACTCCAAATCTGCTAATGGAGGATCCGCCTAGCTTACCCTTCACGATCCTACATCTCAGCATCTGATCAATTCAGCCACAACCAGACCTTCTATATCCAGAAAGGTTACCAAGGAGTATTCCTTAAATTCTGGGGATTAATAGGATAAATCAGGGAGTGTAGAGTGGTTTCTACCGATCCCCTTTACAGTACGCATGTTGAGATTTCAACCACCTAGCTGGCTCAATCGAGCCTCACCATTTCCTAGGAATGTGGTAAAGTTCCAGGCTGCCTCTGAAGATGTCTTCCACCCAGGATAGAGCCAAGTCAATGGCTTGCTGAACATCCGCAGGAATAACGCCATCAGGTCCAGCTGACTTATATGTCTTAAAGCTGTTAATTGCCCACACTAACTTCCTTCTGCTTATTATTATAAGATTTATTCGACTTACAACGCCTGAACCCGTTCGGAGCACTCCGGAAAGTAGGCTATTAGTAGTAACTCCAAAGATTCAGCACTAGTTGTAGTCCAAGAACCATCCGGTAGCTAGAAATGACTCGTGATGATAGGACTTGGTTGAAGCCAGGACTCCTGTATTTTACCACTGTAGAGCCCCCAGGCACTTATTTTGGCACTTCTTATTTAATATTTATATATTCTGAGGAGTTCTTTATAGCAGTCCCAATCCGCAGCGGTTCTCGTTTTCTTGGCTTTCCAAAAAAACCTTTTGCATTTTTGACGAGAGCTTTGAAGCTGTTTCGACCACCAAGGTGGCCTTTGTTTTCCCAAAGCTCTATTAAGAAGAGATGCTTCCAACATAGCAACGTGAAAAGGATCTAATAGCTTATCTACTAAGTCATCTAACTCCTGTGTAGATTCAGGGGGTTTCATAACCGATACTGGCAATGAATTATCTAGAATGGTTCTGAAGGTATCCCAGTCGATTCTCCTCCTGTTTCTAAATATAGCCCTATTTCTGGGTTCTGTAACCAGTTCATACTGAAAATAGCAGCGATCAGAAAAGGATTGGTCATCAGATACTTTCCAATTCACCAAACTATCCTTAATAAAATCCGAGACAAGCGGGCTTACACCCAAAATTACATATTTGAAGGTTAGTAGTAAAAAAGAAATCAAGGAGTACCTCACCTCTCTCGTTTGTACCCGTACTTCCGCTTTTGAGCATCCAATAAAATATCTCTAAGGATTGCAAGTGGTATGTCATCACTCATCACCTTCATATGGTAGATAGGCTGAAATAAGCCAGAGATTTAAACTACCAATCTCAATGCCAGCCAGATTAATTTTACCGAGAATGCACGAACAAACCTTATCTTCCTTCTTGGCAAACATCACTTTATAGTTTGGTGCCCTGAGTCCCATAACCCCCCCCCCCCCACGTGTAAATTGATTTGCAGCAGCCTCAGCATCAATCTACACCATCACCTCCACCACATCGTGTCGGAATTCCCCGCCCAAAGGTGAGTCTGACACCAAGTCTGCCTGGAGTTCACATAGTGTCCCCCAAGTGTTTAATCGTTTCCCAAAGTGTTAGAGGAGTTAGCTTTATGCGAGCTAATATCCTTCTTAATTACTGCTGTTTGTGAACCAGACCTATAGGTCAACGCGCTCCCAGCATTTGTTGTAATCCCACGAGTAGCGGAGAAAAGAAAATGTCCATCTGTGCAGAGATCCGCGATACACAGGTAGGGCTACACAATCCGGAGGGTGCCAAGTATACGGATACACCGTTAGAGACTGAGGTAGGTTTAAGACTGGGCCCCAGCCAGGTTGCTTCTCAGAACGGTACGATTGACACCTTAACCCAGCCCGGTTGCTTAGCGTCGTGTTTTGACCCAACCCATCCAGTCAAAGACACAGATGACCTAGTTACCCGGTGGTCACCGCGGGGAGGTAACACGAAGACCTGTAGAAGCTGCAAGATCCGGAGCTTATTAAACATTTGATGTCACTATTTTAAACGTTTGATGTCACGATAATTTTAGCGGAATAAATTCAAGTTACTCTAAAATTGTATAGTGGATCCAATTAATTCTGCTGAAATTACTGTAAGACGAGACTAATTCATTTTTAAGTTGAATTAATTCCAGTGCAATTTATTCAGTCGCCTTTAGAATTTTATTGGAAACCGAATTAACTCACACAAATAAAAAAAATTTGATATTAAAAAGGAATCAATTTCGCTTAAAAGACAAAAAGTAAAAAATTAATGAAAATTTAATTTTCTGTTGCTAATTAAATGGTAATTTGGTCACTTATGATTTGTTTGCCTTTGTTTAATTTTTATTACGTAGTACGTTTAATCTTATCCCTCAAGATTAATTAGCATCGTCCAACCCCAGCTAACTTCCAACCTTCAGCTCACTCCAAACACATCTCCAGCCTCAACCCAAAATCAACCCCAACTCAACTCCCACCTAATCCTCAACACAACCCCAAACTCAACCCTCAACTCAAGCCCTAAATCATCACGGTCAGAAACCGCATGGAAAAGAACCCCACCCAGTTCTAACTAAACCTCTAAGGCACAACTTAAGCTTAAACTCAATGCCCTAATCAATCCTCCAATCTGTACGATTCGAAAACTACATGTATACTGAAAACAACTCAAGTTAATTTTCTCAACTAAACCCAAATCAACTCCAGTTTAACCCTAACCCAATCCCAACTCAACCCCAACTCGACCTCAACTCAGCATTTAACTAAACCCTTAACTCAAAACCCAAAACAACTCTTAAATCAACATGGTCTGAAAAATTACTTGCGTACATGAACTTAACTCAAATCAGTTCAAACTAACTCTAACTAAACCCTCAATTAAATACCCCGCTACTCACTTAAACTCCATCGTGACCCCAGTTCAACCTGGAAATAGACCACCTCCCCCTCGCAACTAAATCCGCAACTCAATCTACATTATAACATCAAAATCTCATTTTTGGAAAATGTGAGGTTAAGTCTGAAGCTAATTAAGCCAACGATATAACTGGTGGGCCACTTAAGTTGACAAACGCAATATCTTGAAAATAACAGAAATAATCCAAAATTAGGTAAAGCAAGTTTTTGTTTTGTTAGTGAGGACGCATAATACACGCTCGGTTACGTTCTGCATACTGATCCGCAACAAATACTAAAGCGATGTTTTGCGATCTTAATGAATCTATTCCTAAAAAATACCTAAGATGAAGAACTACTATTTTCTTCCTATAGAGATGTTATTTTCCGGTCTCTTCATACCATATGCAGTATTAAATTTTAACAACAAGTTACATTACGTAGTAATTCATGAAACGCGTATATGGATATTAATATAAAAAATCGTCATAAAGTGCAACGAACGATGCACAACGTATATGCGGAGAAAATCAAACAACGGAAACGTTTTTTCTAATGTCTTCAGCACATAATTTAATAAAGCGGAAATCAATTAACGTAACCCCATCCATACACTTTTTAGATTCTTACTTGTTTACACCTAAATTTGACTCAATTATATGATCATTAAGTATCACCAGAAGATGACAGTGGGTAAAAAATTTGTTTATATATTTCTTACATCTCACCTTGCTGCCTCTTTGTTCTTATATGACTTAGCGATAAAACAACAAAAAATTATTTAACACAACAGTGACAAATTTAATTTAGTGTTTCAAAAGTAATGACATGCAGACAGAAATACCTCGTTTAACGCTAAATTAATGGTTTTATACAAATTAATTTGGCGTCATAATATGTCCTGCAGTTTTAAAGTCTTTTACACACCAGGCAAAATTTATCTCAACTTTATACAATATAAAGCAAGAGGTAGGAAATTTGTGTATCTGAACAAGTTCGACAGTTGATCTCAAACCAAAATGTTTGACACAATGAGCTCTTTTTTTAGTTTACCACACAATATATTGGATATATCGGAAAACTTATTTTATTGGTTCTGCAACTCTTCAGTGTATTAGGCCATTTAAATATAAGTCCCACAAGGAATTCATGTTCCTAAAATGAATGTTTCATAAAGTCCTTGCAGTTTGTTGAAAAATATGTTCCACAATATAAATGATGCTTGAAAAAAAGCGCGTTATACAAGGGATGCGTGCTATTATAAAATCTTTATTGTTATATGAGCAATCGACTTAATTTATGAGACTAAATCTCGCGTATACCCCAATAAATGTCCATGGAAACTCAGAATAAAGTAATAAAGATTTTTTTTTTTTCTAAAATCGTGATGTTCACAAATATTTCATTTTGATCAAACCAACAAAATGAAAAATCGGTAGAACTTTCACTTTCACAAGTTTACCACTCTAATAAGGTTGGGGTTTGGTTGTAATAATAATAATATAATAAATTCTTGTTTTATGTTTCATTTTTATATTTTCTTGAAGATGTTGCGCGCGGCCATCAAGATAATTTAATCTGTTAATTATCTTTTTTTTTTTTTTGTTTTTACTTTTCTTGTAAATTGTGATCAAACCACATTTCTGGTTTCTTTTTTTCTAAATTTTAATCGCAATGGAAAATACTTTTAATTGAGCGGTTTTGAGGAGAGATGCACGGTTGAAGGTTGAATTTGATGATAATAACAATTCTGGTTTTTGTAAAAGCTATAAAATAACCTTGCGATGTCGCACATCATTAAACTTCATTTGTAATTTGAGTTATTATCCAAGTAGATATTTGAAGCCAAAAAAATAAAAACATCGTAGTTCCCATCGTTCGTATGATATGTCAATCCACCACAATACTCGACATTTTTGTAATTCTGACCATAACAAAAGTTTTATCAGTTTGATGGGAGGCGAAAGTAAATTTTATTTATGTGCTTTGGTTGTTTTATTGATTGGGTAGCATCGCTACCGTTAAAAATTTGGAAATGGTGCAAACTTGTTTATAGTTTGGTCGCCTTATGGGTAAGGGAAATCTTCAATGGATTATTTGCCATTTTGATCGTATTCTTAGAACTGGCTATTTTTGTGGAGGTGTCTATTATTATTGCATTAATGTCAATCATCATGGCGATTGTAACTTTTTTCGCGTCATTTTTTGGAGGTTTTGCAGAAATAGAACCACTTGCCGATTAATAGGAGCCATGGCCCGTAAGGTTCTCGTCATTAAACAAGTCAAGATACTGAAATTTGGCTGGAAATTTTTAATACGTCCAACTGTAATATTTATATAATAAATTAAAAGTAAAGAATTCAGCTTATGAATTTTTAGGATTGTTTGTGAAATTAAGAAGTAGAAGAATGAACGAGATGTCGATGCACTTGTATTTATTGGGTATGATAGAGCAAAACGCCACAAGTTGCACGTAAAAAACTAACAAAACTTACGACCTATTACTAAACTTTTCTATCCCTTAGTGAATGAAGGTTAAAACCGCAGCGACCGACGTTCACAGGTGCTGTTACAGCTGATTGTTTTAATTCGAAAGATTTTAAATCATGACGAAGCATTTTTGAAAGTGATTCCATTCTAAAGTATAGTCGTGTGAGTAGGCGTTTGGTTAACATTAAAAACGAACAATTATTGCAACGTGGTCAGTCCTGTGATTTGATCTTATCCTTGATTTGTACCTCCAATAAACTGTACTTGTGTAGATAGAGTTTGTAATAAAATTAGCTGCATTGTGTCATAGAAGACCCTTAAAATACAAGAACACCCAAATAAATCATTTCAACCGAACTTTCAATTTCTACGGTTCCGGCTTACGATGTTTTAAAATGTAAAAGAACCAAGCATACTTTAAGGTGGATTTATATTATCGGCTCGTCTCAGCACAGTTCATACCAAAAAAATTTTGTTACATGCATTTACTATGAGAGTATTTATATTATCAGTACATTTCCGTGCAGCACAGTACAGCGCATATCGAATCATCCCAAAAGAATATTGTGAAAACAAATCGCAAACGAGAATATGCGAAAGAAAAACGAAATACATACATATGCATAAGTAATTCGAAATAATAAATATTTTTTCGTACTATGTTAAGATGTTGCATTCATTACATTCACATTTACAGATATTAATCTATATATTTATATTTATTTATTCGAAGGATAAGGAAAAAATACTAAATAGTAATAATATTATTATTGTATTTAACGTTCTACGTAATCCATCGTAGAATAGAAGATTCGAATGCACACCGAAATAAATACGAACGCAATATATGAACTGAACCGAGCTGATAATATAAATTGTTGATGTATGAGACGAAGCATGAATGTGCTGAGCCGTGCCGATAATATAAATCGACCTTTATTCGCCTTTCGCATTCGGTGGCTCAACGGAATACAAAATTTCGTAGGAATTCAACTTTGCTAATTGCAACAAAGCACAAACCCTCCTAAAACTTGCTTTGTTGAAAATGTTTAACAATTTGAACTTCAGTAGCTCAACAAGTAGAAGGTAAGAAATTAAAAGCCTCGCTTATTGGTACATTAAGGTCCAAGGTATTTTATTCCATAAACACTTTGACTAGCGGCAATGCAAAATTTCGAAGAAACCAGAAAAGTAATAATCGATCGTTGAAGGTGGAGAAAATTATCTGGATGAGCTGTATATGGAAAACCAAAATTATCAAATCCTATTTTTGATTTATATCGACCATGATATCATTAGTACGAGTAGTATTCCAAAATATTTCTTGCCATTGAGCCATGTTTTATTTTAAAAATTCTGATCCCAGCCCAGCTTTATGGCTGAAAAATTCTTTAGTAACTGGTCGGCGACATTTCTTAAATTTGGCTATTATTTTATTTAAGAAATCCGGCCGCAAATCCCGCCTCAGGCAATTCTTTAAAATGTGAATAATTCGATTTTATATTAGGAACTACTTATAGAATTGGCTTAATAACTTAGATATAAAATTTCACTAAAATCCATTGACTAACGTGCATGTTCCATATAGTACTGGGAATGTAGTAATGGCTTGAAATTGGTTATGCAGGAAAAAACTTTTTTTTTTTTGGTAAATCTAATTTTTAAATTTATGATTTATACTTATGGGCCAAAGTACATTTAGTAGTATCCCCAATATTTCTTCAATTCTGGCCATGTTTTATTTAAGAAATTCTATCCCTGCCCCAAATGGAACTCCTGCGATTATGCACCAATTCCATTGAAATTTGGTATCTGACTTAACCAACATATTTGGTGACCAATGAATTGGTTGCAACATATCCAAATCATGAATGAAGGTAGCGGGTTTGAAACTTTTCTAGAAGAGGTTTGATAATCACCATCAAAACAATTTTATACAGCAAATTTTTTTTTATTCAAATACAATTTCGAGACTCAATAACTGTCCTGGTTTTTTAAGTTGAAAAGTACTCGTTTTCAACCCGTGGCGTACTGCAGCTATTGGGGGGGGGTCACAGGTGGTGGATAGTGGTAGTGGACGACCTATCGATAGGTAGGTTAGCGGTGAATTAAATAAGCTGCCCCCAACCGCAGTCCAGCTGGTGGGAGAGTCTCAGGGAACTGGGGAGTGGTTAACCTCAGTTCATTAAATTCTGAGTGCCTATGATGCCCAGCATAGAAAGGCGAACAGATGGCGCCAGAAAACCATCGACCAATAACCACGGCGGACTGGGCGTCACGTCCTCTCTGCACCTCCGGAGTCTCCGCGGGTGATGAGTGGGGGTACCCTATAAACGGGTGACCCATGTGAATAGGTGAATGGGGGAGAGAATGTGGGCGAAGGGAAGGGGGTGCAGGGAGGCCGGAGTGCTAGAGAGCCGAATGGCCGGATTAAGGTGTTAAGCGACCCGTGCTGATGGTCAAGTAGGCTGGGGGCCCATTTAACAAAGCCCAGTCGCTAACGGAGCCCTCTGGATACCTGGCGACCTCCAGTTGTAGTTAGCCTTACCTGCGTATACGGATCTCTGCGCAGGCGGACCTTTATTTCTCCGATACTCGTGGGAATCCAATGGGCAGATCGAACATAAAAACAAAGGGCACCGGCTCTCCTCAAAAGCCGGTATCAGCGGAAGGAGGTACCTCGAACCAGACGGGTGGGGCCTCTTAGGTTGCAAAGGTGGTTGACTCTAGGGCACAAGTCCCGGGAGTTAGCGGTACCCTCGCAGCACAGGGGAGTGGGACGAGAGACATTCCTCCGGCGAAAAGGCGATACAGGAATCGCCGCTCGGCGTTCCGAATTCTCGAGAAGTGGGCTGCGACCCCCGAGGGGCAGCTTACGGAAGAGCAAAGAACATCAGTAGCTTGGGCAAGGAGCACTGTGGGCTGCGGAAGCTCGGAAAGGGACCATATGTCAAAAAGATAGCGGTCCCAGGACGAGGTGGAAGTAGTCAACAGCAAGCGGGCCAAGTTGGTGACTGAAAAGAAGCCGAGCTCCAACTCAGGGACAAAGCTGTTCAGCGATGTCCTGAGGGAGCATGTGTTGATGCTAGCCGTCATTGACGAAAGTCAAGAAGATGGGAGCATCACGGCGGAAAAATGGAGGTTGGTGTATAATGCACTCAACCTCGTCTTTTTAAAGGTCCTGGGTGAAAATCCAGGACCACCCCCATCCTGCAGAGATGCGGGATGGTATCAAGGGCGTGTGAAGATGACGGCATGCTCGGACTCTAGATCTGTGAATCTTTACAAAAAGGTTATAGCCAAAGTAGGGGACGTGTGGCCAGGCGCAAAGCTTGCGGCAGTTAGCCGGGAGGAAATTCCCAGCAGGCCGAGGGCACGTGTATGGCTGCCATCAGAACCGGCTAGCCCTGACGGGGCTTTGAAAATCATTCAGGCCAGTAACCCGGATCTTCCGACCGGAAATTGGAAGATCGTCAAGCAGGAGGAAACGAAGGGGGGCTCGAAATTATCAATCATGGTAATAAATAAGGAGTCCCTTGCCCTCCTTCACAAAACGAAGGGAGTAATTGACTTCGGTTTCGGGTCAATTACTCTCAACGTTTATAAGAAGGACGGGGCGGAAGCGCGTACGGGAGGCCAACCGGAGGATGGTGGCAACCCGCCCAGGCCTGAAGGGGGTACCAGCAGCATGGGGGGAGAAGCTGAGGGTAGGGGGGAGAGTGAATCCGGCGACCTCGGTAGGGCAAGGACTCTATCCCAAAATACCGAGAATTAATATTCCTGCGGTAGCAGGAATTTATCATAGAGGTGGGTAGAGGTTAAATGGTTATGATTAAGATAACTCAAATTAACCTTCACCATTCTAAAGCTGCTTCGGCAGCTCTACTCCTCAGGATGACTAGTTCGGGTGAGGATGTGATACTAATCCAAGAACCTTGGATTAACAATAACAGGATCTGTGGCCTCAGAACCAAGGGGTACAAAATTATATCATCTAGTAAGTCTGGGAAGATCAGATCTTGTATTCTTGGGAAAAATAATATTAATCTCTTCCTTCTCTCTCAATAAAGCAATGGTGACACTACTGCAGTTAGCCTGGAAGTAGGCACTTG
The DNA here is from genome assembly GCA_958295665.1 of Tipula vernalis. Taxonomy (NCBI): domain Eukaryota; kingdom Metazoa; phylum Arthropoda; class Insecta; order Diptera; family Tipulidae; genus Tipula; species Tipula vernalis. Next base: position 164,489,361 of record OY282560.1, on the reverse strand, counting down.
TAGATTCTGGCTAGTTTCAGCCTACATGGACCGGGAGAAGGAGGTTCCTCCGGATAACTTGGAGGAGCTGATCCGTGAAGCGGAACAATCAAAGGTAGGTGTGGTACTGGGAGTGGATGCTAATGCGCATCACACTATCTGGGGAAGCACGGACATTAATGAAAGAGGTGAGTCGCTTTTTGATTATTTGATGAGTACTAACCTTTCAGTGTGTAATATTGGGCGGGAACCCACATTTATTACTAGTAACAGGCAGGAGGTTCTAGACATGACCCTTGCCTCAAATAATACTCTTCATATGGTTAAAAATTGGAGGGTGGATAAGGAACACTCCTTTTCTGATCATCGATATTTAACCTATAGCCTCGATATTCACCCTGCTACCCGGGAAGCCTTCAGGAACCCTAGAAGGACCAACTGGAGCAAATATGGGGAATTATTGAAGGAAATATTACCGACGAGGGCTATGGAGCCCCCGACGACCGTTGGGGAGCTGGAGGACATGGTGGCTAGCGTTACTAGCGCATGCAACCGATCCTTTCGTGCTGCCTGCCCACTGGCTAAGCCTAAGGGTAGACAAAAACCGGTATGGTGGTCCAGGGAACTGGGAGCCTATCGGCAAGCATGTAGGACAGCCTTTAATAGAGCCAAAAATACAAGAGAGGCTCAGGATTGGGACTCCTATAAGGAGAAACTCGGAATTTAAAAGAAAGAATTAAGAAAGGCACAAAGGAGGTCTTGGAGAATCTTCTGTGATAAAATGAAAGGGGTATCCGAAACCTCCCGTCTTAGAAAGATTCTTTCCAAAAGTACATCTAGTCCCAGTTTTTTGATAAAACCAGACGGATCTGGGACAGCTTCTAGTGGAGAGTCTCTGGAGCTTCTCTTCGAGACACAATTCCCAGGGAGCTTTGAAGACCTGTTGGTGCGTAGCAATCATCAGGAGTCACTGTCAGTGTTCCCAGAGGATATCGTAACCAGAAAACGGATCCTATGGGCACTGAGGGGTTTTAAACCATTTAAATCGGCTGGTCCGGATCAAATTATACCAGCTGAACTTCAAAACAACTCAGTAATTATTCTTCCCTACCTGGAAGCTATATTGAAAGAGTGTTTGATGCTGGGCTATATTCCTAGGTACTGGACGGAGGTCAATGTGGTGTTTATACCGAAAGCGGGGAAAAACTCACATGTCTATCCTAAGGACCTAAGACCAATAACTCTATCATCCTTTCTTTTGAAAACCTTTTAAAGGCTGCTGGATGTATACATCAGAGATAAAATAGGTGCCAGGAAGTGGGCATCGTCTCAGCATGCGTACACAAAGGGTAGATCTGTGGACACTGCTCTGCACGCCTTGGTGTGTACGATTGAGAAATCGATTAGTTCGAAGGAATTCTGTTTGGTGGCTTTCCTGGATATAGAAGGCGCCTTTAATAATGTGAAAGCGGAGGCAATCAAGGAGGGATTGTCATTTTTGGAGGTGGACGTTCCTCTGATAGGGTTAATCAATTATATGCTGGGAAGCAGGATTGTTAGCTCGAAGTTGGGGGACTCCATCATCAAGAGGCGAGTAACTAGGGGAACCCCGCAGGGGGGGGGGGGGGGTTCTGTCCCCTCTTCTCTGGAACATAGTGGTAAACGGGTTACTACTTGAATTGGAGAGAGAGGGTATTGAAGTTATCGCTTACGCAGATGACGTAGCTTTAGCTGTTACCAGGAAATTCCTGGGCACGATTGTAGACGTATTGCAGAATGCGCTTACCATCGTTACGAAATGGGCTGGCAAATGTGGACTTGGTATTAACCCGTCCAAGACAGAGCTGGTACTCTTCACTAAGAAATACAAAATCCCGGTAGTTGTCCCTCCTACCTTAAATGGCACGAGACTTGCTTTTACTGACAGAGCTAGATATCTGGGCATTATCTTGGACAGTAAGCTTAGTTGGAAGCCCAACATGTTGGGGAGAATAAACAAAGCTACTATTGCTTTGTACTCCTGTAGGAACGCCATTGGTCATAGATGGGGTCTGAAGCCGGAGCTGGTACACTGGCTCTACACCGCTGTAGTGAGACCTGTACTCATGTACGGGGTGGGTGTTTGGTGGCCAGCTCTGGACAAGGTAACTTATAAAAGTAAGATTGAGAGAGTGCAAAGAACAGCCTGTATGCTTGTTAGCGGGGCACTGAGGTCGACACCGACAAGTGCCTTAGACGTTATGTTGCACTTTCTTCCGGTCGACATTTTTGGCAAACAGATCGCGGCAAATACGGCTGTACAACTTGCAGCCGTCTCTCAGTGGAGGTGTCTTAGTATAGGACACTCCACTATTGTTAGATCGTTGAAGGATGAGCTGGCGAATCTTGACTACATTAAACCTACTCTACGCTTCGAGAAGCGATTTCGGACCTCCTTCCCTTCGAGGGAATCCTGGAGGGATAGACCGTTATCGGGAACTAAAGCGTTGCAATTCTTCACAGATGGCTCCAAGCTAGACGGCAAAGTAGGAGCTGGAGTATTCTGTGACAAATTAAATGTAAACATTTCTATTCGTCTCCCTGATTACTGCAGCGTGTACCAAGCTGAAGTCGTAGCGATTGAGGAGGTCATGACGTGGTTGAAACATAATGTGTTATCCTCCGACGATATCACAATCTATGTGGACAGTCAAGCGGCGATCCGGTCGTTAGAATCGGTGTCTTTGGCGTCACGGGTGGCGTTGAGTTGTCACTCATCTCTAAATGAGATGGGTGAGCATTTCAATATCCAGGTAGTCTGGGTCCCAGGTCACTCGGGCGTCATGGGGAACTGCAGGGCAGATGAACTTGCTAGGCATGGTACGACTCTCCAGCTGCAACCGGAAAGGGCAAGTCTGGGGAGGCCTATTACAGCGCTGAGACAAGCACTTGGGAAGCAGGCGCTATCCTCAGCGGGGGAAAGGTGGTCTCATACCCTCACCTGTAGAGTTGCAAGACAAGTTTGGCCGAAGCTGGACTTGGGGCGCACTAGGGCATTAATATCCTTACGCAGACGTGAATTATTAACGGTCGTAGGAATTCTCACGGGACACTGCTTTTTTGGAGAACATGCAAGAAGGCTGGATCTGGAGGCTAATGACTTCTGCAGAAGCTGCTTGGACGAAGAGGAGGAAGAGACGTTGGTCCACTTCCTTTGCTCGTGTCCAGCATTGGCTCTCAGAAGGCACAAACACTTAGGTAAGTTCAAGATGGACTGCCTCTCGGATCTCGAAAACAGTAAAGTGCGGGACGTCTTACGCTACATAAGTAGCTCGAAATGGTTCCAATAGGGGTAAAAGGGGATACATCCTGTGGTATCACAATGGACCGTCACCGGTCTAAGTGTGCGTAAGCAGATACTCCAACCTAACCTAACCTAACCTACTCGTTTTCAAACTTCGATAGTATCGATTGTATTCTGAGCATATAAAACAAGGGCCACGTCTTTTGTCGAAACTGGCCACTAAAGAAAAAATACTACGGAAAACGAAGTTTTTGTTCATATTCCAGGTATTTATGGAAATCTTATTTTCCAACCTGGTTGGAAAGGTAATAATGTGAAATGGTTTTTACTTGAATGTGTTCTTTGTACTGTGGCAGATAATTTTGGTGGAAACCTTATCAAGGAAATTATTAACTGTTTGAGTATTTGGATACCGAGGTATATGGTGTTTGTGACAAAGCCAAAACGTACGAAGTTTGAGTCAAAGTCAGTTAAGCAGTTAACTGTTATCAATACGAGTATGTCAAAAACAACCATTTTTATTATTTATAGATTGGAAACTAATAAAGAGGAGTTTCAAGTGTTGATAATGAGATGAGAGTTGTCTTGATTTGTGCACCTTACCAAGAATTACAACAGCCGCAACTTTATTTTTTCAAAATAAAGTATATTTCGGACGAAATTACCATTCGGTTAAGGGCTTGTAGTGAAAGGATATCCACATAGCAAAGTTGTGGGCCACGAGATGTTTCCTACTTTAATATTCATCGATTTTGTTCTTTTTGCCGGTTCAACTTGAATTGGACTTCGATCGGATAGATGTAATTACTATATGGCCTGAAACAAGATATGTATATAGTCGCGTTTGGAATCAGAAATTTGAAAAAGCATTAAAGAAATTTGGTTTATCTAAATCAAAGACGGATGGTATTTTCCATATTTTACATAGTCTTAGTGGATGATTTACGTGTTACAAGTAAGAATGTAAAATGGAGGGCATGAGAACAGCCAAGTGTAGATGTTAACAATTTAAGTAAATTGATGGCGAGCCTGAGTCCGAAAGATGGTAAGGCTTGAGAAAAATGGCTACGCATCTCGACTAACTGCCCCTATTCTGTGTCAATATTCTTGAATTGAGAAAGCTTGAATAATTGAGTATCAATCGGAAGTATCGTGACAAGCGACCCCAACTAGTCCCAGATTGGAACACGAGATAGCAGCAGACCACAATTCACTAGGGGTAAGTGACTAGTACAACAGAACCTTATATTTTTACGTATTTTTGGGCGATCGTAAACGATTGGCAACCTAACCCCTGAACGGCACCTTAGGTCGAATTTTTTTCATTTTTGATTCGCTTTTTTTATTCGCCGCGTAAAATAAACCTTTTCGGATGTTAGTTTTGTGATTTTATGTGGTGAGTGATTAAGTGATATTTCGCCACATCATGTGAATCATGTCACGGACAAGCCAACGACCGTCAGCAACAGAAATCACCACAGGCATCATTCCAGCATCTGATGTCGAGAGCATCATCCAGGAATTCACTTGTTCTGCTAAAACCACAACAAGTAATTCGTCATAAGAGACGAAATCATCGCACCACTTACTTTGAAGATCACCCCGTTAGTCTCACAGGATCATACGGTTTGGTTACACATCGTTAAATCATAATTCACTCTCGACAACATGAAGTTGAAATCCAGCCGTTACAACCACCTTCTCAGTGCTCTGAATGGCCGAGTTATTAATAGCGTAAGTGATGCCATTACCGATACCTAATCAAGCACGCCGTATACCGCTCTCTCTTTAGAGAGATTATGCGAGTCCAAACATACACAAATCCACATATTGTTGCAGGACTTCGAGACAGGAACGTCGATGGTGAATTCAACAAGATGATCCCGCTAAAATTCTACCAAACAGAGCACATAAATATTAGCCCCAACTACAGTTCCATTAAACACGACCAAACTCGCTGAGTTAGCAGATCGGTTATTAGAAAGAAACGTTGTCGCAAGCTCATTTGATCTCAGTATCGCCAAACCAGCCCGGCATATCGACGAGATGGCACGTGGTAGGCCACAAATTATTCGATCATAAACTTCGCACACAGAGTAGATCTTCCAGCAGACATTCCACGACTACATCAGAAAGCTCATAACAACTGATATACTATTTCCACCGACGTTTCAAGGACAAAGCCTGATATTGTAAACCAACTTACTCCCGATTGAGTGAATTCAAAGTAAAAAACTAAAAAATCGCTCACAAACTAGGAAAACTATCGAATTATCGCCTCAAAACGTTTGATCCTACATCAAGAACCGATTTTTTTGATTGACACCGTCTGCTGACACCTCCGTAATTCCCGCAAATAACAAAGAGACAAAGCACATCAACTTTGATCTCGAAAACTTTTTACAACCAAAGGATCGTCAGTCAGGACCATTGATTCCTGGCGTAAGGATTTAGATATTGGCCTCAGAAGGCATTTCGATAGTCACATTGCCAAATACACAGGTTTGTTAGTCGATATCCAAAACAAACGTTTAGTCGACCCACAATTTCTCTACGAGTGCAAGCAATCGTGTCAGACACAGAACACTAGCACTATCCATGACACAGTGTTCCCCTTATTATAGTAGTTCAAAGAGATTACATTCGATGTTCAGTGAAATACACCTTCTAAACAACATGTAACACAACACATTTCCACTCAGAAAATGAGAGGTTTATCAACTGAAAAATTAGCTATAACCAAAAAGGAATTCGAATATTTGGTAACACAGTGGATTTGCAGACAATCTAAAATTCCTCGGTCTAGCCCATTACACCTGCGCTCTAAACAATCTAACGTTTCCTGGTAGATATCCGATACCTAAGGAATATGCCGGCAACAAACACTCCAAAGATTCATCCATTCGACATTTAACGGTTTCTCACGATAGAGAGCTACTAAGAAAATGCACAGTACTCACAGATCACAAACCACTGATCTACGCGTTTTACCAAAACACAGACAAGGTATCACCACGACTACATTGGCCAGTTCACCACTAATATACAACATATACATATCTGGAACGGAAAATGTAGTCACAGACGCACTATCCAAAATCGATTTAATAGAACTACTCGAATCCATGTCACGAAAAGACAGAGGGATCACAGCAAACATATGACGAACTAAGCCATCATATGTAGGTCAACAAAAGGGCAAAAATTTGAGAAGATTCTAGCTTTAAATTCAGACCTGACTCTCTATTATGACATTTCGACAGGAAAAAATCGGCCTTATGTACCACCAGATTTCCGCAGATTGGTATTTGAGGACATACATAACTTATCGCATTCAGGTATTTATTTAAAACCCTGTAAAAGCCATGTTTGAAACTTTTATTTCAACCAGCAGCGAAATGGCCCAATGTTGCCTGGCATGCCAAAAATCCAAAGTTAATCGCCATACTATACAACATGACCAGAAGCAGCACATGTTTCAGACATCACTAGCCAGCTACTTGAGGAAGCAAAAGTGGACCTAAATCCATCAGAATTTGTCCAACAACTCAAGGAACAATTCGAATAAATCCGGCAATCGCCACCATCCAGACATAGACAAGAAAAAATATTCATCTCTAAAATCTAGACACGCATGTCCACACGTGTTTATATGCAGAGGTGCCGCTAAGGGATCACTGCAGCCACCATACGAACGCCGTCTATAGATAGACTAAAACCTTGTTATCTAGATGAAACAAGTAGCGCACCATCAGCGAGCGCACCAATGAAGCAAGTCAACGGAAGCGCAACCAAAACACATAGTTACTGCAAGATCCAAGACCAGCCACACATTTCAACCATCCCACCAAGTCAACAAGAACCGATCAAATTATCAATCTACAGAATCGTTTCACGTCCAATTCATGAAACTCTGATTCAATAGAGAGGGAGGCGATGTGACTGGCACAATAAATAATAACATACCAGACAGATGTCACATTGAATGTTATTATTTTTTAAAAACTGACAGCCCTAAACTCAGAAACATCTTTCTTGCCAGCATTATTTTCCATTTTCCAACTCCTTCTGGATAATGTGATCCAAACATTAACTTATTCAACCTACATAGCCGAATATGGAAAATTGTCATTAACAAGATTCCAAACCCTCCATTTGGAAAAAACTCCTTCAATAGAAAATACTCAATATCTTAAGTGGAAAACTGCCATTAACAAGATCCAAATCTGCGGTTTAGAAAAAACTTCTTTGGGATAAAGTATGTTGTACGTTAACTTATACGACATATACAGCCGAATATTGCCCAAATCTCTTAATGGTTAATGAGTCATAAACAGAAAATACTCAATATTTTAAGTGGAAAATTGCCATTAAGAAGATTTCAAATCCTCCGTTTGGAAAAATCCTTCTGTTCTGGATAATGTGCTCCAAACATTAACTTACACAACCTATATATCCAAACCTTGCCCAAATCTCAGACAATGCTTATTAATGGGCCATCAATAGGAAATACTCAATATTTTAAGTTGAAAATTGCCATTAAGAAGATTCCAAATTCTCCGTTTGGCAAAAATCCTTCTGTTCTGGATAATGTGCTCCAAACATTAACTTACACAACCTATATATTCGAACCTTGCCCAAATCTCAGAGAATGCTTGTTAATGAGCCATCAATAGGAAATACTCAAGATTTTAAGTGGAAAATTGCCATTAAGAAGATTCCAAGCCCACCGTTTGGGAAAAACTCCTTCAATTGAAAATACTCAATATTTTAAGTGGAAATCTGTAATTAGCAAGATTCCAAATCCGCCGTTTGGACAAAATTTCTTTTGAATAAAGTGTCCCGTACGTTGACTTATACGACCTATACTAAAGAACATTGCTCAAGTCTCTTGGAATTCTTGTTAATGAGTCATAAACAGAAAATACTCAATATTTTAAGTAGAAAATTGCCATTAAGAAAATTCCAAACCAACCGTTTGGCAAAAATTCTTCTGTTCTGGATAATGTGCTCCAAACATTAACTTACACAACCTATATATCCGAACCTTGCCGAAATCTCAGAGAATGCTTGTTAATGAGCCATCATTACTAAATACTCAATATTTTAAGTGGAAAATTGTCATTAAAAAGATTCCAAACCCTCAATTTGGGAAAAACTCCTTCAATAGAAAATGCTCAATATTTTAAGTGGAAAAAACCAAATCCTCCGTTTGGACAAAACTTCTTTTGGATAAAGTGTTCCTTTCCTTGACTTATACGACCTATACTACCGAACTTTGGCCAAGTTTCTCGGAATGCTTGTTAATGAGCCATAAACATAAAATACTCAATATTTTATTAAGAATTAAATGGGCCCAATTCTCAAATTTAACCGTGCCAAACATTAACTTCAGCCATCAATATAAAATACTCAGAAGCTTTACATGAAAATACTAATTGATTTACGTTTTATTTGGAATCTAGATTTTAAGTTTTTGTTAGAAACTTCATGAAAATAAATCACTCAATTCATTCCAATAAGAATTTTATTTTGAGTATTTCTCAGGGCTGCGGAGTCGGAGCCTTGTGGAATAGACAGACTCCCGCTCCGGATTTTTTTTTTTGCTTACGTAGCCCAATTATTTATATATTCATTAGCGCAGTTCAAATTGGGATTTAAAATCGGACTAGCCGAAGTTAGGGTTTCTTCTCGAAAAATGTTCGTCATTTTTAACGCTGTTTAAGTGAAATGCAATTTTCACTGGTCTCCAAAAATATAGGAATATAAATCTGACGTGAAAATTTAGTTTGACGAGTTTCGTTAATATTTTAATGCGTACAACTTCATGCTGTCTCTGACAACGTATTTTATCAGAGCCTTCTAGAGTATAGAGCCATAATCTTAATGACGTATTTTTTAGAAGCTTTTTTAGTGGTATAACTTTTCACTGATTTCCATAGGAATCCATAGTAAAAATGGTGTTTTTTAGCTTCAAGTTTTTCAATGAAAAAAGCAAAAATATTATAAAATGTTTATATAAAAGTTTTCTACATATCTTTAAGAACAATATACAAGAAGGCCATATTGGTATTAAGTAAATATTAATTGCAGAAATATTAAAATTAAATTATTTCTAAAACATATTTTTTCGAACTTTCATTTTGAAAAATACATCAAAGTTGGCTCTGACAAATTAAAATAATACTTGTTAAATTTATCTTTAGTTTTACTAGTGTACGTAAGATGTCTAAAATGGTAAAAGAAAAATACGAAAAAAAGTTATTTAATCACAAAATTATCACACGTTCCTATATTTTGTGAATTGGTTTTGCTTTTCCTACAATTTTTGAACTTGAAATTTCCCCAGGTGGTAATTTTTGGTACGATTTTTCCAAATTTTTACGGCCATCACTGCCATCTATGTAATGTATATTGACTTAATGACGAAACGAATCGTAGTAAGCTTTTATTTCAATTTGACCAGAATGCTGTTGTTATGAATTTTTTTAATATTTTGGTTTAAATAAATCAATTATTACAAGAAAATGAAAACGATTTACTTAAACGATATTCATATATGTTGAAATTGAAACATTTATGAAAGAATTTCAGAAATCATAATTAAGAATTTGTAACGTTTTCATTTAAAAATTTGTCTTAGGAAAAAAAGTGATTTCCCATATGTTTTGTGTATTTTACTATGAAAAGTTTCGTTTTTTCCTCGTTTCTAATTCCCTTATAAAAGCTCAGATTTTTTGATTATGGCTCTATAAAATACAGGGTGCTCTGATTTTATACAATAAAATTCACTTCGATCCTCAAAACGCAAAAACTCAAATGAAATTGTCAAAATTTATCTTCACATTTATCGTCCAGGAAGATAAAAATTAAGTGAAAAATGTGTAGAGATAAAATAGAGACATCTGTATTCTGATATGAAAACCCCCATTTCGCTAGCTAAACTGCGCATCACCAAATGAAGTTCAGCGGTGAAATTTTCATTTTCGTTTTCGCTTGTGTCATTTTTATATGAGAAATTTCATTTCTGAATGAAGAGATACGCGTAGAAAGTCGAAAAGTCGAGAAATTTGGGTTAAGCGCGCAAATCTAATTAAGTATTTTGTCATCACATTTCACGGAAAATTACTGATGGTAAACTATAAACAAAAAATTTAAAAGAAAAACATCAAGAAGAATTAAAAGGGAGTTATTGAACCTGACAAATTTGAAACATGTAACCTTGCAATCGGTAATAAATGAATAGAAACGCTCCCAGTTAAAGCGCCGCAGTAAATAAAAATAAAAAAATATCGGCACTTGGGATTGAGCCGACGGCCTTTGTAAATTAACACCGAGACACTATAGTCCAGCTGCTGCCTGCTTGCTAAATATTCAAAGTTTTTCAGCACATAAATAACAGCGCTTCACGGAAATGAAAACCCTATTTGCTTTACAGATAGAAAGATATATTTTTGATGTCGTGGGAGAAGCTGGAGCCAGAGTTGGAGCCGGAGTTGAAGCCGGAGCCGGAGCTGGAGCCGGAGTCGGAGCTGGAGCCGGAGTCGTTAATAAGTTTATAAATTTCCGGAGTCGGAGCCGGAGCCGAACATTTTTGCTCGGACTCCGCAGTCCTGGTATTTCTAATACATGAATATTTTTTGTTATTTGTTATTTTTTGACAGAAATTTCACGTCGGCAACGGTACATAAGCCATCATATTTTTTTGTTGACCTTAGTGCACGTTTTTTTAGAAGGATACATTAGTTTATGTCTATCTAACCGACGATAAATGTATTAATTTATTCATGGTTCCAATATTTTTTGCTCAATTTGTCGGAAACATTACGTTACTTTTTTAAAACTAAAGGATGAGCCTATACATTTACATATAAACATATATATACTCGTATATATATTTTGAATCTTACAAACCTTCTTGTATTTGCTCATTGATCAGGGTTATCTTGGAAATATTTCAAATGAATCGAATGCCATGTAAAATGGTTTGGAAATCGTTAATTGTCTATCTTATAATGTCTGCGATGGTGAAATAAAATATGCTGATTAACAATTAGCGTTAAAATGTCATTAACGAGCTGTTATGCAATATACGAAAAAACACATAAGAATATATTCGACTTCGATCAAGGCTGTCTAGAAATTTATAATTTTTATAGTATTGCATCAGGTTTAATCGAATCACTTAGCCATTTTTAAGAATGCGTAGCAGATGAAAAGTCATCATTTATCTGCTTTCATTCCCATACATATTTAAAATGTTATGTTATACGAAGAAAACTTTAATTTCCTTTACATGTACTAGGTACTGTACATGATGAGATGAAATCAATTGAATTTATATATTTCGATTTCCCATCCATCACACTGCAAACCATTCACATTGTTTCCATTTTTTTTTGGTTTTTTCAATTTTCATTTCATTTCGCGTTTTATACTTTTCATTTTATTATAAAGCCGCGATTATTTATATAAATGCGATCGAGGAATGCCGGAAATGATAATTTATATTTTCATAACATGTTTTCATTTCATCTGCATGAATCGTATGTGTATCTCTCATTAATTTATGATACAATTTATAGAAGAAATCTGAGGGTGGTATAGTTTTAATCTACCATGACATATGTAGATAATAGCAAATCGCGTCCCAAAGTAATTGAAGCGTAGTTAATCGTCTTGGAATTTGAAAAATAGCGTCTTTAACATTTCAAAATTTGTAAACCTTGTGCACGGGCGGTATCTACAAGTATCTTTGTACAATTTGAGATACAAAAAAATAAAAAAAATTTGCTCCAAATTTAATTTTTGGTTTGCAACGGTTATTCGGGGTCATTTAAATATTTTGCCATAAAGTGTAATTTTATAGTACAAAAACATAACACATGTTTAAATACACCCATCGTGGGTATTTTTTTTTTTTTTTTAATTGTGTTACAAAATTTCATCGAACGAACGAAACATATTTTATAATCATGACAATGAACTTAATTTCATCTTCGTTTAAATTTTATACATTTGAAATAAACACCACCCATCATAAGGTGTTAAGGTTATTATTAATAGAAATATTTGTTGTGTTCGTCTTAAGTATAACAAACAAAAGAAATGCGCGAACTGAAATAAACATGCAATATTATTGCGCGCGTTATTTTTGTGAATGTAATGGTGAAGCAAAGCAAAAAAAAAACGCTTTAACATTTATGGCAAGATAAAAATCAAAACTATTATCATAAAATTTGCTATCCGATGCGGTTAATCACCTTGCGCTAAATGAGTTTTATTGAGATTTCGAAATTTTGCTCCACATCACTATAATATGTTTCACATCCAAATGTTTTGAAACAAAAATCAGTCAATTATAGAGTGACAAATAAATTAGGCTTCGATGCGCGCTAAAGATACAATGAAATACTGACCCTTCCGGGTTGGGAATAAATTGTATATTTTATCTTATTTGGATCTTAGTCAAAGAAAACCATGTTGTAATGTTTGAAAATCAGATCGACATCAGCTGACCTTATAAAAAAAACTTATAAAATTAACATAAAATTGATAATTTACACAAAAATATTTTAAAAATTAGTTAAAAAATTAATAATATTATAAAATTTTGCAGATTATATAGATTTTACTTTCTTTTACTCTAGTAAAATAAAGTATAGTAATCATGAAAATTTTGGATTCTGAGATTTTTAGAGATTTATCTGTTCTGTGTCTGTCTGTCAGTCTGTCAGTCTGTCAGTCTGTCAGTCTGTCAGTCTGTCCTCTGTCAGTCTGTCAGTCTGTGTCCTCTCTACAGCCCAGATGGTTTAACCAATCGAACTGAAACTTCAGATTTAAGATTTTTTGATAAATTGGGAGGTCCCAGTGAATTTTATTCCAAATCGGCTAACCGGAAGTTGCCACTCCCTTGGTCCAGAAAATTTATTTTGCAAAATGTTTCCAAAAATTTAAAAAAAAAAAAAATTCTCAAAATTCTCTGTTCGTAAAAGAAAGTCGTGTATTGGCCACACCTCCATTTTTTTTTTATTAATTGTAAAAAATATAATTTTAAACACAAATAATAAATACAAAATGTTTTTGTTAAATTTATAATTATTTTGATAATTTTAGCTGGATTTTATTTAATTTAATTAAATATTTTATTATCTTCACAAAATTAGAAAAAATCTAAACAAAAATTTTATTGGTATTACTTATGAAAATGAACGGAAAAAAAACACTACAAAATTTTTTGTATAATTTAATATTGAAAATCTAAGAAATTTTGTAAATAATATAAAATGTATGGGAAGAATTATTTTATTTACAATAAATTTTGTGTTTAAGACAAAACATTTTATGGAATTTTTAAAAGGTTTTTTTTAATCAAATATACAAAACCTAACAATTATTTTATTTACCAGAAATTTTGTGTTTTTGACAAAATATTTTATTGTATTTACAAAATAATACAATTTCAATTGATTTTGTTTTCAAAATTTTGATTAATATTTTTAATCATAACATAACATAAGAATTTGTAGCGGCTCGCTCAAGCGTGCTCCGCCACAAAGTCTCACTCACATACATTGGCGTCTGAGTTTACCCAACCACTAATGCATTGCCTTCACGCCGCTCAACGTTGACATTACCATTTGGGAACACACGCATTCAACCAATGAACTACTGTCTCTTCCACATGAAGAGACAACAAACCAAAATAAAATTGGTTTTCTTTTAACTTCAGACTGCTCTCGATTTTCAATAAGGCGACATGCCGCCCACATCGCGCGGTGATATAAAAAAAATTAAAATGGTGAAGAAATAAATAAATTTAAAAAAAATGTTAATTAAGTAAATTAAATAAATTTAATTAAAAAAAATTAAAAATATTAAATTAAATTAAATTGTGTTTACAATTATTTATTGTGTACTACCGTCCGTATTTACGGAAAAAGATCACGCCACATGGATCGGCTCAACATAAGCTACCATTTTATTGTTTTTTTTGGTTTTTTTTGCGAGCTAAAATTTTGGGGCACCTGGTACGAACCCGTACCAGGTAAATGGTATGTACCATCATTACATAAAATACAACATTAATACATACATATGTACATATATTTTTTTTTTGTTTTATTGTAACATATTTTCTTTTATTATGATTTTTTTATATATGTGGCAATACGCCAAATAAATGGACACAATTATTTAAGAGGAGCCACGCGTACACACGCTTCTCGCAATGTACTATGACATACGTACACATAAACGAAGCCACGCCATATTGCCTACCAACATCATCGGAGTCAGCTTCGGGAATAGAATAACAACGGCGAATTAAAACACCAGCATACACACATGCGGTCGAACACAACTACCACTATCACCGCCAGTGTTATGATTGCCGTCATCGCCACTATCACCACCATCGTCATCGCTGTTAGTAGCAGGAAGAGCGGTATTATCAATATTATCATCGCCATTATTACACCAGCCGGCGTAATAACATCGTCGCCACCATTCGTCATCAGCGAAAACGGCTAACATCAGCAGCCCCATCATCACCTCTATCACCACCATCGCCGTCATCACACCAGCTGACAGTGGAAACAACTACATCATCATCACCATTGTCATTTATCTTCTGGTGATGCTCCAGCAACTCCAGCAACACCAGCAACAACAACAGCAGCAACATCAGCATCATCATCAACAACAGTTCATTTTTTTAAATTATGTAAATTTTCCACCATTTTTTTCTATTCCGGGTTAAAATTTTTCATCTATTTAGATTTTTTTAATAAATATTTTTTTTTGTGTTTTCATTCAAATAGCTCGCTCTAATGGTCGTATAGCAAAACGACCACCCAGCCATTCCTCACTTCGCCGCACCCCGCCTTTTATTCCGCCACAGTCGAGACTCATTTCGACTGCCGCCGTATAACTTACCATGTCACTGGAACGCAGTCGAGACCTCACTTCGACTGTCCCACCCTCTCACAAGAAAGTCGAGACTCACATCGACTTTCGCCGGCCACAGTCGATTCCTTGAACTGGCCTCAAAGCATCCACTGCTAACATCTCTTGGCAGGCCCCAAAGCCGACTCCAGGCTTCAGAATTCATTTTCTGGTCTGGCATATCACAGCTTTGCCAACAATGACATGGAAACTCGGTCGCTGCACCATTCTTGTGTCAAACTGGTATGGTGGGCAGTGAGGGAAGACTAGAGGTACACATCAGATACTGGTCGAAGCGCCTGCTCCCAACCTATCTGGTGTGTGCTTTAATGCTTCCTTTCACCGCTGCCCATCTACCATCACGACACAGACTGCAGACATCTTAAAACAGCTCTGTCTGCAGCACAACACACTTCAGTGAAGGATAATGAGAGATACTCATCTCGACGAACATCCTCCTTCATAGCTACTGACGCAAGCATCGACCGACCACATTCTCTTCCATTACCTCTGTCTCGGCACAGTGCATCAATTAATGTCCAGTGGATGGGATATTTCAATTGAGTGACCGCCATCTCTGTTTAGCTGATCTGAACACAAACAGACCGAAACCAACCATGTTTCGCAGGAACGGGAAAATGACTTGCGGGGGAGTCCTGTAGCGACTCACTCATGCGTGCTCCGCCACAAAGTATCACTCACATACATTGGCGTCTGAGTTTACCCAACCACTAATGCATCGTCTTCACGCCGCTCAACGTTGACATTACCATTTGGGAACACACGCATTCAACCAATGAACTGCTGTCTCTTCCACATGAAGAGACAACAGACCAAAATAATTTTTTTTTTCTTTTAACTTCAGGTTCAGTCTGCTCTCGATTTTCAATAAAAAGGTGATATAAAAAAATAAAAAATATAAAAAAATTAAAATGGTGAAGAAATAAATAAATAAAAAAAATGTTAATTAAATAAAATTAAGTAAATTAAATAAATTGAATTAAAATAAAATAAAAATATTAAATTAAATTAAATTGTGTTTACAATTATTTATTGTGTACTACAAATTTGTCTTAAAATGATTCAGTTTAATTGTCCACACATATTAAAGCAATGTTATAAGTATTCATGTCTTAACTGCCGCATGATTAAAATGTGACGTTATTTTTTTAATTTTATTAAATTATTGTAAATATTTCAGTATTTTTGTACAATTTATAAAAAAATTATCATATTTATTGTAAAATTTTTTGTAAAATTTATAAAAAATTAAATTCACTTTACATAGACGATGGTTATTTCAACAAATATTTTTGTAAATTAGACAATTTTTGCTTGTGAAATTAATAAATTTTTTTAATAATTACAAAATTTCTGAAATTCTTTAAACATTTTTGTAAACAATTACAGACATTTTTTTAAACATACAATGTTTTTGTTAAATACATATATAACTTTGTGTTTTTAGTTAATATTAAAATTTTTAACGTAAATTTTCAAATTGTTTTGATTCTATAATGAAAATACGATTGTGAAGATTTTCCTAAAACTCCGATATATTCCTAAAAAACTACAACAACAACTAAAATTTTCAGAGTATTAGTGAAACTACGAACTAATGAATAAATTCCAAACTACGCAATAAGAAATTATAAAATTTTATTAATTCACGGAGAAAAAAATATAGAACACATTGCCATAAATTATAGAAGCCCGGGCATTTTTGGCTTTTTATCGGAGCGCTTACTATAACATTATGAGAACGATAAATGATGTGAATAGAATTGGGATCATAAAAATAGTAAAATTTCATATAACATACACATATAGTAACCATTAATAGAAAAATGCGTATTTGATCAGTGTATAGAATAACGAGATTTACCCTAATAAAAAGGAAAAATTACAATTGATTATATGAAACACCTTTATATTATATAATTAATTTGTTTATTGTACAGTAGTGATTCCTATATTGCATATACATAAAGCAAATAGTGGTCTGCCGTACATGCAGCGCATGCTATAATTTGAGAACATACAATATTATACGAGTATAGTAACTAAATCAGTAATTTTTTTTCTCAAAAACAATTATATAACACAAGTAAATCGCGTTTCCCGGAATTTTCCTGGTGTTCATAAAAACCGGCCATTCTAACGGAACCTTATTTTGAGTAGATCACGATCTACTTTAACAGAAAATAAATCAATTTTAAAAAATTCTGTGGTCCCAGGCACTTAGGATTGATGATTTTTGAATATTCTATAGAGAATTATCGTAAATCGCGTTTCCCGGAATTTTCCTGGTGTTCCTAAACACCGGCCATTCTAACGGAACCTAATTTTGAGTAGGTCACGATCTACTCTAACAGAAAATAAATCAATTTTAAAAAATTCTGGCCGGTTTTTATGAACACCAGGAAAATTCCGGGAAACGCGATTTACGATAATTCTCTATAGAATATTCAAAAATCATCAATCCTAAGTGCCTGGGACCACAGAATTTTTTAAAATCGATTTATTTTCTGTTAAAGTAGATCGTGACCTACTCAAAATTAGGTTCCGTTAGAATGGCCGGTGTTTAGGAAGACCAGGAAAATTCCGGGAAACGCGATTTACGATAATTCTCTATAGAATATTCAAAAATCATCAATCCTAAGTGCCTGGGACCACAGAATTTTTTAAAATCGATTTATTTTCTGTTAAAGTAGATCGTGACCTACTCAAAATTAGGTTCCGTTAGAATGGCCGGTGTTTAGGAAGACCAGGAAAATTCCGGGAAACGCGATTTACGATAATTCTCTATAGAATATTCAAAAATCATCAATCCTAAGTGCCTGGGACCACAGAATTTTTTAAAATTGAATTATTTTCTAATAGAGTAGATCGTGACCTACTCAAATTAAGTTTCCGTTAGAATGGCCGGTGTTTAGTAACACCAGGAAAATTCCGGGAAACGCGATTTACGATAATTCTCTATAGAATATTCAAAAATCGTCAATCCTAAGTGCCTGGGACCACAGAATTTTTTAAAATTGATTTATTTTCTGATAGAGTAGATCGTGACCTACTCAAAATAAGGTTCCGTTAGAATGGCCGGTGTTTAGGAACACCAGGAAAATTCCGGGAAACGCGATTTACGATAATTCTCTATAGAATATTCAAAAATCATCAATCCTAAGTGCCTGGGACCACAGAATTTTTTAAAATTGATTTATTTTCTGTTAGAGTAGATCGTGATCTACTCAAATTAAGTTTCCGTTAGAATGGCCGGTGTTTAGTAACACCAGGAAAACTCCGGGAAACGCGATTTACGATAATTCTCTATAGAATATTCAAAAATTGTCAATCCTAAGTGCCTGGGACCACAGAATTTTTGAAAAATGATTTATTTTCTGTTAGAATAGATTATGACCTATTCAAAATAAGTTTCCGTTAGGTTATATGGTATTTAGGAACGCTAGGAAAATTCCAAGTGGAAATTGGATAGATTTTGTACGATAATCCTAAACGCAGAAAAGCATTGGTTGATTTAGGCCAGCCATCCACATCAGTTGCAAAAATAAATATTCATGCCAAGAATGTGTTAGTTTGCGTATGGTGGGATTGGAAAGGTGTCATTTACTATGAGCTTCTGGAACCTGGTCAAACTGTTACAGCTGAACGTTACCAGGCCCAATTGATTAAATTAAGTGATACTCTGTAGGAAAAACCATCATTCACGGGCCAAGGAACGCGATCTGTTATGTTGCTTCATGACAACGCCCATTACACACAGCAAAAGCAAACCGGTAAGTGATCTTCAACTTAGGGTAGGAAGTTCTCCCTCATGCGGCGTGTTCTCCTGAATAATCCTCTATTGACCACTATTTGTTTAGATCGATGCTTCTAATCGTCTCAGTTGACTGACCACCAGTTCTCAAAAATTGAAGATGTACGAAAATGGCTCGGTGAATATTTTGCCTCCAAACAACTAAGTTTCTATCGCGAGGGCATCCATCAACTATCCAATAGATGTCAAAGTACCATAGATAGTAATGGTGAATATTTGGATAATGAACCTTTATATTTAGTATATTTTCAATAAAGTTGAATTTGACCAAAAAAGCCGAGTTTCTACTTGCACAACTAATATAACGTATTAATGTTTTATAAGTAATATTTTTTACAGCAATAAACGTAATAAACGAATAAAAAAATATAAATTTCTGTTTAATATGAATTTTATGTATTATTTACACTAACACTTTCATATTTATCTAGGAATTGGAAATACTTCACAATTCTCCACACACGCGTGAAGTTTTTCCTAAAAAAATTCCTAAAATATTTGTTTTGCTTTTTAGGAAAAAGTTCACGTGTATATGAAAATAATGTTGAATATGTAATTGTTTAAGAGAACGTTCGAAAATTAAATAACAACAGATTTTTATTGTTCAAAACCAACACTGATGTACAACTCTTTATTCTAGTTATTAGCCGAATTTCTTGACATTTGATCTGATCCAGATCAGATCATATCTTATGAAACGACAAAAAATGCGTAAAACAAACAAACACCAAAATTCAATTTTTTTTGGTCTCGTTTCGTTTTGAATCTGCCTCTTCATACTCGTACTATATTCATTATATTCTTTGTCGCTTTAAAAAATATTGTTCAACTACAAAATATTGTTCAACTATTTTTAGAATATCACCATTTGTGATCCAAAACGAATGTTGGATCAAATGTTGTGGTTGCTTCACATGTAAATTTTGATCTGATCCGGATCACTATGCGTCAAGAAATGCAGTTATTATAACATTAGACGTTGCAGATGAATAGATACTCAGGCTATTTAAATTCAAGTGTACTGTATCTACTTGACCAATATGATCGTGTTATTTTACTTGAATTAAAGTCAATTTTACTTGACTTCAACTTTAAGGTAAAATAGAAGGCTCTTCAACTTTTGTATTTCGAATTCAAGTTACTTGAATTCAATAATTTGCTTGATGTGAATGAGGCTCTACACATGTTTGGATTACGACAGTAGATTTCAGTTTCAAAACTCATTAAAACGTAGACAATTTTTTTAAAATGAAATAATGTACATTTCGATCATCCACGTAATTCATTATTGTATATTCAATTTATTAATTAACATTTCATATTGTGCCCGATCCTGATTGCTAAAACTCTTTGTTATGTTATGCTATTTCGGAATTTTTGAAACAAATAAAAATAACTTATACATGTCATACGTTTCACAATCGGGTTCATTATTAGATTCAATATTTCTAATCTCAAGATAGATAACGTAAAAGAGATTAGTTTTATATTATTTCATTAAAATTAGGATTTTTTTCTAATTTTATTCCAAGTTCTATTAATGGTTCATTAAAATATCAATCCATGTAGAATAAATGACAAAGGCTTTCGTTAATTGAATCTAATCAGATTAATAAACGTAAAGTAATGTTGCAATTTCTGGCAGGCATTTTAAGGCAAAGATATAGCCGTTCATGTTTTAATGGCCCACATGTATGTAATGTGAGGTTATTTTTTCTTTTACTTTGAAAAAATTATTGTAAATATAGTATTTCAGTCCTTTTGTACAATTTATAAAAAAAATTATCCTATTTATTGCGAAAATTTTTGCAAAAATTTATAAAAAATTAATTTGAACAAATGATTTGGTAAATTAGAAAATTTTGGTTGTGGAGTTAATCATTTTTTTTAATAGTATTATTTTTCTGTGTAGTATTATTTTTTGTTTGTACCAAAGACAACCATTTATACACCGAATTAAATTAAATTCAAACTTAAAAAAGAAATTAAATGAAAATTTTGCGGCTGCTAATAGTTACAAAATTGCTGTAGCCGTGTTTTCCATAAGAACTGCACTAGAACTCGATAAACATTAAATTCCTTTTATTCTATGCAAAACGAAAAAAAAAAATGTATAAAGTGTATTTGATATAATTACATATTTTAAGTTTAAAAATTTCCCCCTTCAGTTATTTCAGCAATATTT
Source organism: Tipula vernalis (assembly GCA_958295665.1). NCBI lineage: Eukaryota > Metazoa > Arthropoda > Insecta > Diptera > Tipulidae > Tipula > Tipula vernalis. The sequence goes on along the minus strand of OY282560.1, from coordinate 164,468,133 downwards.
TCTCATTTCTTGCTGACGTCATTACGCACAACTACACTCGATAAATTCATGGGTTTATCCGGTGTAACTAAAAAATAAGCTATAATTGTCATTATTTATTGCTGTAACAACTTAAAATGTGTATTTATGTGAAATGCACTACAAATTATCACTTTATTTTTTTTTTTTTTTTTTTTTTTTTTATTTAAAATAAATTTTATTTATTTATTTTATGTAATTACAATCTAGTCTCCTGGACTAATGAGCAATTTGTTTCTGACTTAATTTACTAACTTAAATTAATCTATGGATTCTTCCCATTGGCGTTCCATAGTGTTTGGTAAATTGAAGTAAACCACATCTTTGTTGTGGATTTTAGATCAGCATAATGCTGCTTAAACTGACAATCACACCAGCTCAAAAGGTTTGGTTATTTTAAGTCTGCGAACTAAATTCGTGATGCTTAGGAGCTGAGTTGCCTCAATGTTCACATGTTGGCGGAGCCTTTCTTCGTGTCTCCGTGCTTTTTCCTGGATTTCATTTAAGATGAGGTTCATTTTAAGGTCCCTATGAAGGTCATTGTTCCTGACATACCAAGGTGCATCAACGATGTTCCTTAATACCATATTCTGAAATCTTTGGATGATATTTACGTTGCTCTGTTTGGTACAACCCCAAAGCTGAATACCATAAGTCCAAATCGGTTTCAATATTTGCTTATAAAGTAGAAGCTTGTTGTATGTTGATAAAGAAGAGTTCCTTCCCATCAGCCAATACATTTTTCTGTATTTAAGTCTTAATCCTTCACTTTTCTTCTTGACGTGTGCTTTCCATCGTAGTTTAGCATCCAGGCTCATGCCGAGATACTTAGCTGTGTTCGCATGCGGTAGTATTTCCCGATTTATGGTAATCGGAATATGTTCGATTCGTCTGTTTGTAAAGTTGACGTGAACTGATTTAGCTTCATTTAGTTTTATTCTCCATCTTTTTGTCCATTTATATATTTGAGTTATAGCTCATAGTAACTTCTGTGTTGATTCTTCGTTGCTTTTTCCAACAGCTAAGATCGCCGTATCATCTGCAAAAGTTGCCACTGTGTTGTTTTCTAATGTAGGAAGATCATAAGTGTATAGTAGGTATAAAACCGACCCTAATACACTGCCCTGTGGAACTCCTGCATTTAATTCTTTCAATTCAGAAAATGTATCATCTAACTTAATCCTGAAGAACCTATCTTTCAAGTATGATTCCAGTATCTTAGCAAATTGCATTGGTAGAAGATTCCTTAACTTGTGGTTAAGCCCTTCATGACACACTCTATCAAACACTTGTGCAACGTCTAGAAATACTGTTGAACAGACTTTTTTCTCCTCTAATGCTTTCTCAATTATACTGGTTATTCTGGGTACTTGATCAATTGTTGAGTGTTGGTTGCGAAAACCGAACTGATGATTTGGGATCAAGTTTTTACTCTCGATTATCGGATTTAATCTTTTTACCAGAAGCTTCTCAAAGAGTTTGGACATGACTGGCAATAGCGAAATTGGCCTATAAGACGGTGTTATGTGTGGTGGTTTCCCAGGTTTTGGGATCATAATTACTTCTGCAATTTTCCATAAGCTTGGTACACATTTGATTCTAAATGCTGCATTTATAAGATTGGTGAGTTTCACCAGAGCTTTCCTTGGCAGTTCTTTTAAGATTTCTGCAGTAATAAGATCGTACCCAGGAGCTTTTTTCATATTCATATTAGCTTTTATCTCACGCATGACTTCTTTTGGTGTTGTGGGTAGGATTTCTTTACTTTATAGCACAGCTTGTTCAGTTATTATCTCGGCTTCCAACGTTTAGTCTTCATGTGGCTGGAATATTTTTTCGAGGTGTTCGGCAAATTCTCGAGCTTTGTCTTCATTATTTCTAGCCCATTTCTCACCTGCTATTTTTATTGGGGGAATCTGCATTATTGGTCTTTTGATTCTTTTGGTTGCTTTCCAAAGCGAATAATCAGTACTGTTATCATTAGTTAATTTTCTTAAATAGTTGCTGATTGATTCATCTTTCAATTCTTTGATCTCTCTTCTTAATTGTTGAGTGAGATTGTTCAAATGAGTTTTATCTTGGGGGGCCCTTGTTTGTTGCCATACTCTTCTCGCTCTTCTTTTTTCTGCGAGGAGTTCCCTAATTTCCATAGGGTAATTGTTTCCCTTGATTTTCGTTTTAATTTCAGGAGTATTTTCCCAAGCTGATTGCTTTATATCGTTTACAAATTTGTGAACTTCTTTGACTAATTGTTCTTCAGTCTTTAATGGAACCATTAAGTTAATTTTTTCTTCTAGCGATAGTCTAAAGCATACCCAATTAGTGTGATTATTTACTAGGAAAGGGTTTCTTTCTTTCTGAATGATATTTCACTTAACGTTAGAAGTATTGGTGAATGATCAGAGTTTATGTCGTGGCTTTCAGGCTTTCATCTACTTGTACATAATTTACAGATATGTTCTTTATTATAAAGAAATCAATCAGATCTGGTACTTTGTTGGGATCAGTTGGCCAGTAGGTTGGTTTTCCAGTTGAGAGGGCTTCACAACTGCATTTTCTGATAGCTTTTAGGAATTCTTTACCCTTAGTCGTTGTTAGTCTGGATCCCCAGTGGACATTTTTTGCATTAAAGTCTCCTCCAAGTACAAATCGTTTTCCTAATTTACTGAGGAACTCGAGATAATCTTCTTCTTTCATTGAGTGCTTCGGTGGGCAGTAAATACTAGCAATACAAATAGAACTACTTTTGGATTTGACAATAACAGCAGTTGCTTGTATTTCTTCCGTTTCATATTTTAACTCCTCATAGTGATGAATACTATTTCTAATTATAACAGCACAACCTCCTTTAGCAGTGTTTCCAGGGTGAATAGTGTGATATATTTGACAATTTTTAAATTTAATGTTTGATTGTCTAGTGAAGTGTGTTTCCGTGATGAGACATACATCGATTTTTTCTGTGTCCAGGACCACTTGCAGTTCTTGTTGATGTTGCATCAGTCCATTGGCATTCCAACATAAGATTCTAAGATCTTTGGCCATTTTTCTGTTTAGGGATGGCTCCCTTAGTGCTGTACTCTAGTTTCTGTAATCGATCATCAAATGTATTTAGTCTGCTTAAAATTAATTTAAGTGTTTGATTTATATCGTCATTTTGAGCAGTTTTTCCTGGATTTCCGTTGCTCATCATTACTTGAGCATAAGTCATTTTACCAAATTGTCCTTGAGTAGTTCCCGACACTCTACGATTTACTTCGGGTCGGTTTATCTTAACCGCTTGTTTCCTGAATGAACTTGGATTTTTAGCAATCACGTTCTAATTTTTGATATTTTGCAGTTCAATAGCAACGATGCATCCTCTGTAGTTAGCCGGATGGTTTTCTCCACAGTGAACGCATTTAGGTTGAACATTTTGGGCTTTTACACAATCTTTGGTATGATGTTTACCTAAACATTTGACACACCTAGGTTCCCTGTTGCAATATTTTTGTGTATGTCCATAGGCTTGACATTGTTTACATTGTGGTATAAGCTTAGATCTTCTTAGAGGCTGAATAACCACTTTGCACCCCAAGATGTACTTAATTTGATAATTTTTTTCGATATCTTCATCAGTATCGAAGGTCAACATAAACATGTTGAGAGGTACTTTGCCTCTCCGTTTTAGCTTAATCGATGCTTCAGTTGCCTTAAATCCTTTTGCTTTCAGATCATCAATTATTTTATCTGGTTTACACGTAGAGTGTAAGTTTTTAGCCATGACCCTAATTGGTCTGGTTTGTTTATCTTCAAACGTGTGCCAAGCACGTTTTTCTTCATTTAACATTTTTGTCATTTTTCTGTATGTTTCAGCATCTTCTAAGTTTATTTTGATGGTGTTTCCATTCATCACCTTTGCATTAAACTTATCAGTAGCAGTTATTGTTTTATTTTTTCATAGAGTACATCGTAGTCTTTGACTTCATCTATTACTATTGGTGGTGGTGGAGGTATTTTTTTGGTTGTTTCTGGATAATATTTGGAACATTATCCTTTAATTGAGGTGGGGAGGGCGTATTATTCCGTCTCCTTTTTTTCTCCCACCTTTAACTCTAATCCACTCAGTTTCTCGAGCAGGTTCTTCTTCATCCGTATGATACTCTTGTGGAGTTGTATTCTGGTTAGGAGTAGAACCGATGTCCTCCTTTGGCTTAAGAGCTTTAACTTCGTTTTCAAGCGTCTTCATACGCTCCTGCATTCATGCAATTGTAATATTCAGTTGCTTATTTATATTGTTGGCTTCAACTAATGCATTATTAGCTTTACACAATTTATTGTGAAGATTTTCTTCGTTTGTAGAACGAGTGTTGTGGCTGCTGGCCCCAATGGAGGGACTACCGCCTCTTATAGGAGAATACGCGACTTTGTTACTCCTCTGGAAGGGATGTGAATTATCCTTTTCTGTTTCACTCAAATGAGCTTGTTTATTCACCAACATGTCTTGGGATTGGTTAAAATAATTGTAGTATAGCAATGGCTGGTCTCCCCCAGAATCCATGAGACCGACCTCCGAAGAGGGTGGATTTACCTGAGCAACAGGTGTACCACCTGGGGTATTAGTTTCCTTATTTGTTCCGCTCATTGCTCATTTATAGTGTACTGCACTCGCCTCTAGTATTTCGCCGATGCTTCACATCGTTGCCCGGGTGTTACCACGTGGAGGTATACTAGACACATTTGGTGGTTTCTACATAGTTGCAGCGTTGGAATATAGACCACGAGATACATAGCTATAGACGGTCAACCCCTACCCTATTGAGACGCACCCAACACCCAAATTATCACTTTATGAATTTAATTTGTTTTCTGTTTACTTATGTGGATTTCGATTGACCAAATTGAATTGCACTCAGTGCAAAAAGTGTAATTTTTTTACCCTGGAAATATTCGATTGACCAAAAAAAATTGCACTGACAACTACACCAGTGCAATTTCGACTACTCCAGTTTTTTAGGTAGTTTTACCCCTCTTTTTACAAATGCACTAAACGGTACTGTCATTGTGCTGTCATTTTCGATTTTACTTGTCGTTTTAATATGGTTTGACAGATGACAGAGCACAATTCGGTGTTTATTTTCGATTGACGAAGAAATTGAGGTTACACTTTCAAAGAGGGGTAAAAAATCAATCGAAAACGACATTAGAATAAAAGGAATTTAAAATTTATCGAGTTCTAGTGCAGTTCTCATGGAAAACATGACTTGTAAGTGTTTACATATTTTTTTGTAGACCATAGAAAGTTTTTGTTAAATAAACAATTTTTTTATCGTATTTAAACTTATTTTTATTAAAATATAAATATAATAATTTTGTTTCCTTAAATATGAGTTAGTTGTAATTTATCAGTGATTGAGTAAACAATACTAAATACCATAGTTCAGGTTTACGAGTTAGTGTAAAACGTGAAAAGTGAAAAGTAAAAGTGTGGTTAGAATATGGAGAAATTTTTATTAAAAATTGGAATAACCAAGCAAGTGTTAAAAAAATACGAAATTGAGAAAGCATTAAAAGGTAAATTAAACTTATACTATTTTTATTTAATAGTTTTTAATTAACTAATCAGTTAATTCTGCCATAGAATTTCAATGTCCATAAATTTTCGTGGAAATATTTAATAACATGTGCTCCTTCATGTGATATTAAATATTTATCTATTTATTTTATTCGCAACTATAAGTCTTCAAAATTAACAAATTCTTATTAAATATTTTATATTAATTATTTTAAAGAAGTTTAATACAGTGAGAAAATAAATAATTAAATAGTCAAATAATTTTATTGAAACTGTTAGTATAATATACCGTATTTTTTTTTTTAATTATACGAGTACCTCTATAAAATACTCTTATTAGTAATATAAATTTCAAAATATCTTCAAAATTAATTTTGTAATTAATTAATCTATTTCTATTTTTAGAGTCTTATTAAATCCATTTATTGATGAAATTGGAATACTTCGTGTTTGAGGATGCCTTGGTAACACAGAATTGGACCAAAAACGATATAATACCGAGACGTCTCGTGAACATTTATTTTCAAAAAATAAAATAACAACAACCACAAATGGAAAATACAGTAGAACTGTAATAACTTTGGGTGCGTCCGAATTGGAAAATGTGCATTTAGTGAAGACATATTTCAAAAACTACATGCGATGTAGTTTTAATGTCCATTTTTGATACATCTATTTGATGTCAATTTATATTTTAGTTAACCCCAAATCCCTCATATAGGGAAGTATATGTTGTCAATTTTTGTGACTAGTTTATTTTTTGTAATTATGCTTGGCTAAGGCCAAGAATTTGTCCATTCATGCGGACAATTGATTCCGATTTTTTTTTTTTTGGTCACCATAGATGGGTCCAACCATAAGTCTCACTATTTTCCTATTTGTGATCTCTATGATCACCTCTTTCTGCTCTCTACAAAATGCGGTATAACAAGGTCCATAAAACCTCCAATCAAAACCCACGACAAAACAAAAAAAAATTACCTCTACCGGCTTGAAGCTGCAGGTAAATGCCGCGATGGGTCAAAGTTTATGGACAATATCTATAATGAGTCGAGGTAACACTCGACATCATTACAGTATTTATCAATTTATTAATTTGGTTTTGTTCGATTTTAATTAATTTAATGATTTTAATGAAATTTTATTTAATCCAAAAATGCACATTTTAAAAAATGTGCGTTTAAATTCGCATTTCGGGCGCACCCATATGCTTAACACAGAAACAACACTGTTGCCAAAATTTAACGAAAAAAATAAAAATGAAAAATCCCGGTTAATCAATTGAAAATCTGGATAAACAAGTCACAAAAAAATCTACTGTCTAAAAAAATCACGGATAATAGAGGTTTATGGATAATCGGATCCCGGAAAATCGAGTTTCGACTGTACTACATTATTTACTACCATAAATTTATTTTTGATTTGCATTTGACTTTGAATTGACTTTGATTTACGAGTATAGAGAATACAAAACACAAATCGAACAAAAATTCGTATTTCTCACTCTTATTTTTGTTTATTTGTGTTTACAATTTTTATGTGTGAGTACATACAAATAAAATGTGTGATTGTTTGCAGCAAATAAATAAAAAACGGGTTGGCCACATTATCTTGCAATACAAAATCTATTTTACAAAATCTCGCATTACAAAATCTCGCGATTTCATATATTTAAGGGGAAAAGTTTATGCGAGATGATTGTGTAATGCGAGCAAATGTTTAGAGTCATAACTAATGCAAAGTAAAATTTTACAAAACCAAGTAACAGGCAGTCTGTTACTACAATAAGTACAATTTGTTTATTGATTATTGTCACTATATCAATTAGTATTCGGGTTGGCTACGTTATCTCGCAATACAAAATCTATTTTATCAATTAGTATTCAAATACAAAACTATTAAATCAGTTAACAGGTATAAGTATATATAAAGTTATTTTGCCTTTTATTCTGTGCGAGTCACAAATCACAATATAATTTCTTATAATTAAAACAGATCTCGAACAATACATACATACATACATACACCTAACAAAGGCAATAATAAATTATTTAAAAAAACAAAATTCACATTTAATGTGTAAAGGTCGCGTTGTAACTCACGTTGTGCAGAATAAACACGAAATTTTAAAACCACCATCAGTGCATTCTCATGAACCATTGGCATCGGATAAAGTTGTAGCTGAAACTAACAGCGCCCTTAAATTCCAAGCAAAAAATTCTGATCAGCCACCATCGATTATAATGAGAGATTCTATTATCAACACTTCCTGCGACTCCCGCATTTATCTTCCAACAGCAAAAGCTCAAAGAATTAAAATTCAACGCGCCCGACATAACAAAATTAAAGAGCCTGAAAACTTTGCAGATATTAGCATTCCCGACCATATTCGATATATTGAAGGAGAATTATTTGTTTTAACCGAAGAAGGGTTCGATGGCGCAAAAATTGTTTTGTTGAGAACGATTTCTTCGCTAAAGCTCCTCGCTGAATCCAGTTGTTGGATTATGGATGGTACTTTCGATGTTGTAGCATCCATAATGCGACAGCTATTTTCAATACACGGACGTATTGATGGAGAAATATTACCATTGGTATTTTGCTTGATGAGCAAAAAAGTAGAAAAGTATATAACCAATTGTTTTTAAATAAAAAAAAAATTGCTTGAAAAATGAAATTCATTTAAATCCGACGAGAATAATTTGCGATTTCGAAAAAACAATAGTATCGTCAGCATCATATTTTTTTCCGGAAACCGGTTTTAAGGGATATTTATTTCATTTCGGCCAATTTATTTGGCGGAAGATGCAAAAAGAAAGGTTGGTACACAAGTATGGGAACATCGAATCTTTTTCAATGCAAATTAGAATGGTTCAAGAAAAAATACATCGGCAATGGCAACCGAGCACCAAGATACAAACCTGAATTCTGGTCTATAGCAGTCTCAGGAAATGCTACTGAATGCTTCCCTCGAACGCAAAATAGTGTGGAGGCCTGGCATCGACGTTTAAAAGTTATGGTGGATCAGCGACCCACGGATGTTCATAAAATAATAGAGAATCTAGCAAAGGAAGCGATTTTGGCAAAGCTTAGAATTGAACAACTTAAATCTGGTGTCCAATTTCCCAAAAAATGAAAGCAAATTAACAGGAATAAAAAATACAAAGAATATTAAAGAAAAAGGCTCAATCAAATAGAATTTTTTTAAAATATTGCATATAATATAATAATTAATTAATTATTTTAATTTTCTGTCACTTTTAGTTTATATGTAAATGTTACTTTTGAATTTTTAAAGATAATAATTGCATATAATAAAATGATTTAATATTAATTTTTCGTTATTGTTTTTTTTCAATAATATTTTTGGATTTGCAAGATTTTGTAATGCGGGATTTTGTAATGCGAGATTTTGGAGTGCTCCCGAGTTAAAGTAATGGAATAAATTAAACACTTATTTTTTACTTTTTTTTTTGTTTTTTACTGATTTATAGAAATTCTATCTTTAATATTAATATTTTGTTGGACCGCCATTTGCTTTTATTACAGTGATACACCTCTGATTTATTGTATTTGATAAATTTTTAGAGATTTTAAATTTTTAATATTACAATGTCGTCGGAACCGTTTTAAAACTTCATTGGACATAAGAGGGGATCTTGAGCGAGCAACGGGAAAACAAATTTCAGCCAGCTTAGTAAGAAAAAGACTTGTTAAAGCTGGTTTGAAAGCACTAAAACCAGTCCAGAAGCCTGAGTTCACATTACGAGTGAAAAAAAAACGTTTGCTATGGGCCCAGGACCCAGGAGCATGTTTCTTGTACTCAAGAGATGTGGAATGATGTGATGTTCTCCGATGAATCAAAATTCCAGCTGCATGTAAGGAGAGAATCTCGGGAGAAGCTTAGCAACGAATGTCTTTTAAGACTTCCACCTAAAAATGAAGGAGTTATGGTCTGGGGATACTTTTCCGGAAATGAAACCGGTCGATTGTGCTTCCTTAGTTCCAAAATTACAGCAGATGTTTATCTGCAGGTCCTACATAACGAATTTGAGCCTTCTGTGTTAAAGCTTTTTGGCGAGACTTGCAGATTTATTTTTCAACAGGACAATGCTCCGTGCCATACCGCCAAAGGTGTGTGTTATTAATTTTGAATTGTAGATAGAAAAATTGGCTTTCAGATAAACATAAATAATTTGTTAAAAACTTGTTTTTTTCTTATCTCTTCATTTAAAGGTAAAAAAGTACTTCGCAGAAAAAATATCGATGTGTTGAGCTGGCCCCCGTACAGTCCAGACTTAAATCCCATAGAAAATATTTGGTCTATAATGAAGCTAGAAGTAGCAAGAAAGCGCCTCAAATCAATTCAAGCTTTAAAAAGTTTGTTAATGACGATTTGGGAATCATACCTTCTACTACTTTGAAAAATTTATCAAATTCATTGAAGAGAGACATTGAAAAAGTTTAGTTGGCTATAAGGCACAATTGAATACTTTTAACCTAGTGACATCTATTTAAACAGGGAGAGATATGTTTACCCAAAATTCTTTTCCCCAAAACATATAAAAAAAATTTCCCAAAAAAAAATTCCCCAAAAAGCCTTTCCCCGAAACGCGTTTTCCTAAAATGGCGTTTGCTCAAACTCATAACCGCAAACGTAAATTATTCAAAAATACAGTATAAGAGAAAATATGGTTTATCATTTGAAATTCAAACAGATTTAATTCCATTTATATTTATTATTTTTATAATAATCATGGTTACGTAACAACATAACATATTACATCTTAATTACACTTTCAAAATTCAACTAAAATGTCAATTAAATAAACTAATATACTGACAAACTGAGCGCAGGTAGTCCATCTTCGAATAATTTGGTTTTTGGCCATGATTGTCCTGATTCTCTTCTCACGTTGAACCAGAGAATTTTTCGTTGACCAGCTGCGTGCTTGTCAACCTGAAATCCATCATACATGTGTTCTTTCCGCAGGTGCCCAATTAGGCAGTATGTTCCGACGTGTGATTTCCCAGTTTCCATTACCTGAAGTCGTCGATGCCACGATTCGGCATTGTTAGTGGTCCACGGCAGACTTTCACAAGTTTGATCATACACACCAAAGTCGACAAAAAATGTGGTGCATAGCGCGGAGATTTGTTGGTTCGCTTGTCAGGTAGAACATAGTTATTGCCAAACCAGACAGCAATATTTCGCATGAGTGCATCAACGTGTTTTAATGGTTCTTTAAAAAAGGCTAGAATTTCGTCAAGATGAATGAACGCTAAGGCCCGGATTATTCGAATAACCGTGTATCCGGAAACAGCCTTAAAAGCAGAGGTTGAAGTCTTTTCGAAATTAGCCAGTACTAAATTGGGTTCCTAATCCACGAAATGTTCGCAGGAAACTTTCAATATTTCATAAATCAGTTGATCATAATAGTTCCGCAACTTTGACGTCATCAAACAGAAAAGTACCGGTACGGTAACGCCGTCAATCTTCGCGAAAATTGTAAATAATTGACGAAATATAGATGGAACAACATCAAATGTGCCATCCATCATCCAACAGTCTGCGTTTTCTAATATTCAAAAGGTCTTAACAATTCCCATAAGGATGATACATTCACTGTCAAACCGTTTTTCTGGTAAAATAAAAATTTCACCATCTACACTTTTCAAATGTTCTGGAACACTGATGTCACGGATGCTAGTTGGCTTTTTTATAGCAGTCCCTCGAATTAGTTTTATCTTAGCCTTCTGGGCTTCTTTATGCGGTAAATGCGTCCTTGACGTTATTGGACAGTTGAAAATACTATCCCTTATGATCGCAGCTGGATGTACGTTGGCAGTTTTAGCGGTCTCTTTTAATTTGTTGTTGACGCAGCGTGCTGGTAAGTCGCTCGCTGTCGTATCATGGACGTGCGTTGAAGGACCCTTAACTATAAGATCTTATCAGTAGCTAGATCCTACATGACACAATAAATCTTTGCCTTTGCTGGACTTCACTATGTTTATTTGTGCCATTTTGTTGTATTTTATATAATAAACGGAGAAAACAGCAGCTAATTATGACACATTCACAAACAATAGATGAAATAAAACCGAACTGCAAACAAGCGCATCCTCTACTCATTTTGCATTTAACATTAAAAAGACTACTGCACTTAGCATAAGAATATTATCATAGTTTGAGCAATGTAAGTATTTTTTCTAAAAACATTAAAATATTTTTTAATTTAAATATAAAAATATCTTCAAAAAATTTATCATATGGAATTGTATTCTAATATGACGCGCCTCCATCGGCACTCTATAATGATAATAATCACGAACATAGTTGTTAAAAAATTTCCATCTAAAAGATCCCCAAAAATCCCAAAATGGTGGATTGGGCATTTGGCGTGCGCGAAATGCCTAATCCACCATTTCGGGATTTTTGGGGATCTTTTTAGTCAAATGATTTTTGGGGAAATAATATTTGGTCAAACGATAATTGACGAAATGATGTTTGGGAAAATATTATTTGTGGAAATAATTTTTGGGGAAACGATTTTTGGAGAAACGTACCCAACCCCGGTTACACGATATAAAGTAAACCAAAAACTGTTCCCTGCTTGCCATCGGTCGTGTTTATATACCAGTTTGATACTGCTCTCGAAATTTCCTTTATTGCGTGTCATAAATCATCTTCGTTTATGGCTTGTCATAATCATTGTCATTCATTATTGTCGACGGGCCGTGTGTATATGTATTTGTGTTGTTGTCCATTTGTTCGTTGGGGTATAAACCAGGGATGATATTTTGAATGGATTAGGACTTTTTTGACTCCTTTCAATTTGAGAAAGTACCGAGGTACTTTCGCCCCAAAAAAGTACTTTCATTAAATATAAACGAGTAGAGGGAATTCCTAGCTATTGAAAAGCATGTGGACGGCGAATTCTATAAAGCGCGTTTGGATGACATTGATACGATTGAGGCAATCCATTTTGAACTTCAATTTAAATTAATATGGGAACAATAAAGATTAAAATTTATTGACCTTCGTCTGAGATTTGGAAACGAGAGAACTACCACGATCATTCGACCTGCTACTTAACTTGGATATGGAGAATTCACAAAAATTGAATTGACCAGCGCCTCACAATCGGACACGAAATATTTACAATTCTACAACAATAAATAAACTTTAGATATCTGAATTTCGGAAACGGTGAACTGTGCTTTACTACTTTTAACGGATTGGCTCCCTTTTTAATAATCTTGGAGTAAACTCAAAATGACAAAATTTAATACATACGAGTATTAATTACCCAAAATCGGTTTTTAAACTGCCACAGTGAGGAACTTGAAGTGAAAAGTTATTGAGAACTTTTTGAACAATAACTGTGAAATTTTCGAAATTTGTTGAGAAATTAACCTCATGTTGAGTGGCTTTGAAAATATTAAAGCCCGAGTGAAAACTTTTAGTGACACTACTCGTACAACGGAAATAAAAAAAAAGCAGAGTGCTTCTAGAAGAAGAATTGGTGGAATTCCTAATGATTCCATTTGATCTGAAGCCAACTAATCAAATAGAAAAAATTACATGAAAAAATCATGCTTCCCAAAATAATATCTCGATGAACTATATAATACAAACTCAAAATAATTTTCTTCAAGAACTACGAGATCGATAAGCCGATCAATTCAGAGAAAACCTAGAAATTGGGCGTATAAGAAGATTCCAGAAACCAATGATAAAATAAATAACAGGATAAGTAAGATTGTGAAGAACAATGGTACTAATCGGAACTTAATTTATTGAATTCAATCGATATTATCCCGAAACAAAATCAAATTAAACTGGAGAATACGGCCAAAAAAAGTGGGAAAAACTAAATTACAACCAATTGTTCAATCGCAGTAACCGTTATTCCGGGGAACAGTAACTGTCACGTAAAAAAACTTTGAAAATAAATTTGTTCAAAGAAAAACTATCCTAGTTGAACGATTCTTTAAAGCTTCCCCCTGGATCAAGACATGTGGCGGTACTTAAACGTTTAACTTAAACGTACCAAAACACCCGTGGCCAAAACACACTGCACGAACAAAAAAGACAAATATTTTCGACGGTGATCCGTGTTTATTTATCGGCTCGACCACACCTTTGTCATCAACATCGATGTTAGAAACAAGGCCAACCGTCGACTCTTCCAAAATTACAAAACTTTCAGACGATGATCCGCATCGAGATTACAGCACATCAGTTAATTATTTGCTTAAGCGAAATAAGCAGTACTTTCAAGTGAAACAGTTGAACAAAAGCAAAACAGTTCAGAGAAAATGAAAAACTCCAGTGGTAATATTGCAAAGGGTCGAAATATATTTAAATCTAACACAAATACAAACGCTAAAATTAAAAACAAAACAGCTTTGGATAAAAATAAAACCAGTGATAATAAAAATGGAACTAAACCCGAGATTAAAGAAAATAATAAATAAAAACTACAGGCAATGGCAATATTGGTACTGGAACCGACAGCAGTAGTGAATGTGAGATAACCAAGTGAGATGTCATTAAATACTCCAGAGACAAGGAAAACATCAACGAAGGGGAAGAATTTAGCAGATTACAACAACCAAAATATAAATAGTGAAGTAAGGACACATCAGCGAAATCCAAAGCAAATTCATCACCAAATGTTGGATCAACATTAGTATCCGGTATATCTCCAGTATTATCCGGTACATCTACGGTAACGAGACCTATTGATGTAAAACCATTACTCTCACAATATGCTAAAGTGATTGGAGCAAAAGTTGTCACTAATACACTAACCACCGGACATAATATGTTACGGCAATGTTACAGCGAGTTCATGTAATAGCCCGGTCTGAATTTCTGTATATACGTAATATCTCTTGTAATCGTCATCACCATTTTCAAAATTCAGACACGAATGCTCAATTATTGGGTTTAAATTCGAGTTTAGGAAGGCATATTATCTGTAAATTTATGCCATGCTCCCTCAAACTTTGTTCTGCCCAGATCAGAAAAATTGGTTCAATTTAATTCTCATGTTATAAAGAAAATAAAGAATATTTAGATTGTTCGAAATGTTGTTTGCTCTGCGGTTATTTTAAGAAAAAAACAAAATAATTTAGAAAATTAGATATGTTTGGGTCCGACCCGCAACCATCAACTAGCAACTTCAATAATAAGCAATATTCGCATATGCGGATTTTCGAAATTCGAGAAGATAGCTTAAAACGGTTAAATGTTCTTTAGTTTATTTCAATGTTTCGGCTGTTTATTTGTAATCTTAATTTCATACAGACATAGAATTCCTGAAAAATCCAAAGATGACTGGAAAATCGCAAAATATAAAACGTCGTTACAAATTCTTAGCTGGAATTTCAACAAAACCTTAAGTTGAAATCTAAATTAAAATTTGTTGATTGAATTTTCTTAAAATAAAAAACAAAGCTTGCTTTGCTTATTTATTCCATACTATAGAGAACTGCATGTAGATCTGGCGGCAGGAAATTAAAGTTTTATGGAGGCAAATGGACGAAAAGTATATTTTTGTTAATTTATTAAAAACGACAATTTATATATAAAGTTTAGTTCTGTTGAATTAATAATTATTTAGCAGTATTATTTGTGGAATTTGCAGTAGGTTCTCCACATAAAGTCGCGAATTTTCGAAATTTTCAATTCTAGATTCACTTACACGTTACTTTAACAGTTCTCAATACAGATGTTTTATATTTGCATGACAGATTTCAAACCGGAAAATGAATCTTTTCTATATATTTTCTTTAAATTAAAAGAAACGAATGAACTTTACGGGATTGGTAGCTCCATCGTTGCCTCGTAACAACTCATTGTTCTCATAAACCGCCCATGTGACGTAAATAACTATTAATAACTTTAAAAAAAATAAATTGTAACAAGAATTTTGTATTGAAATTATTTTCGGTAAAACGGGATCCTTCGGTTAGTTTCCTTTTGTTATTAACTCGTAATTAAATCTATGATAATTACTTTCTTAAGCAGTTTAGGTTTTTACATATTTTCATTGAAAAACATCACCAGCAACGAAAAAAATCGAACAATTAAAAATTTTTAACTATCGCTTACAAATGTAACTCGATGATTGTTGCATTAAACCTTTAATAAGACAAGTGTGGGCGAAGGGATCGAAGGAGGGGTAAAAAACAATAAAATCTTAAATCCAAAGATCTCTTCTTTAAACAAGCTGAAATGTTTTTTTTTTTTCAAGTACAAAGTATTTTTGGGTCTGAAGAAGTACTCTCTGGTGCATGGAAAAAGTACTATCAGAAATACTCTTGTATCATTCCTGGTATAAACATGTTTCGATATCCACAATAAATAATTGTAATAAAAACAAGGTCTACGACGAGCACCGAACCATCGACCTTTATGTTCGTACTACGCGCCAACCGTCTGAGCTATCACTGTTCGTAAGGTGAATTTGTTGTATGATGATTGTAAACATTTTATATATCAAAAAAAAAAAGTTTTTGTCACAGAATCTTTTGTGACTTAAAACAGAAAACATTAAAGGTTTAATTAATAAAATAAAATAAAAAAATACTTACACTAACAAAAAGATTTTATATAATAAAGCACAAAAAAAAATAAAAAATACTTTTATTCAATAGGTTTTCTAATAATATTTTCAAGACAAGGTTCGGCAGAGTTTTATGAACCTGTTCTCCGATTCCCAAAACAAAATAAGCTGCAAAACTTTGTTTTCCTACGGAGTACACTTTCAAACGCTTTCAACTTAAATATTAAAAATCGAATTCTTAAACACTGATCCCCAATCTCCTATAAACTCTTCTCACACTCTCTTCCTTATTCACCTCTTTTCTTATTTGGCATTGCCGCGTATCGTTGCATATTCGCGTAAAGAGATTTAAAAACACTTAGTACACCCCAGCTTGCAACTTGCAACAAATGAGATCAGAATTTCTACTGGAGCGTTCCTTGGTAGCTTTAAATGATCATAGTGATCACCCGTCGCAAACAAACCGTTCGGCAATCAATTTCTTTACTGGTATCCTTCTGAAGAAAAAATCGAAAATAGTTTTTTTTAGGTAGTTGAAATCTAGATTTATGATGGCTTTTGGCATTTTTCCACTCGCTACGTAACACTTTTAAATTGAAAGAATTGAACGAAACGTTAAAGTGTCGCTGGTCAATAACATTCAAAGTATTTGTACAATTATGTAAGTGGTGGTATTATTATGTTGAATATTACTAATTTGCTGGTTCCGCTAAATTCATTGTGTTTCATAGTCTTATAGTCTAAAGGCTGTGTCGAATTAAATTTACCTAAGCTACATCAATCTAAAACACACATGGACATAGTCCAACATCCATTCAAAATTCACTTTCGATTTATTTCTTGTATGGTATGTCGCTCCCATCTATTTAAATTCTATAGCCGTGTATGTATATACAAATATGTACGGTTAAATCTTGTAAAATTTCCAATTCTCCTCACATCACTTGAACCGGAACAAATTCAGTTCACTAATTTATACGATTTAGTTAAAAAAATGTATTTTTCGGTGGCTTGCGCAAATTACGTTGCATGCAAATTAAACAAATTTAATAATGTGAGAAAATACATCTTACGAGTATGTATCTCTTCTTAGGTACACACTTCGATTTCGCGCTTTTTATTTTCTTTCACCTTCGCACAATACACTTCAATTTATCTTAATTTGTTTTTTTTTTTTTTTTGTATTGTTAAAAGCAGAATAATAAATACAAATTATTTCAATTGTTTAAGACGTACTTTGAATGCTTTAACCAAATCGTTTCTTTGCGTTTCGACAGTTTGTTGGAAAGTAAGAAATAAAAAAATAATAATTTCGGCTCTATAATATGTATGTGTTGGTACATGAAGTTCTGCTACGTCGTTCTATGATTGCCTATCTATCTTAATTGTATTATCTAATTCGGGAAATACCGACACATTTGATGGTTGGCAAAATTGCATGTAACGAACTTGTTTAACACAATGGCAAAACAACAAAAATTGAAAGTAAAAGTCGCGAATTTTTATGAAACATTGTAGTCGAAAGGGCAATAAAATATAACAACATTATACGAGCACCGTTAATATGTAATTATTAAATTTAAAAGAATTACGATTTGAGTTAATTAAAAATAAATCATTTTTTATTAAAAAATATTTCATGTTGCATCAAATTTTACGAGACGAAGCGAATTTACAAAAGTCATTCAATATTTGTTGTGCAACTGTATCGAATTGTATGTATGTACCATAATGTAAGGTGATAGGTCTGATTTAGAAATTATATGACCGACTGTATTATATGTAAACGCCAAGTTCAATTATCATGTACATATAATAAAAAGCAATCTGCTTTATGATTTATTTCAATAAAAATCTAATCAATAAAAACCAATTACGACCTGGTTGTTAGTTTTGAGTTGAGAAAGTGATAACAAAAGAGCCATACCGCGCTCTCATATATCAATTAAGACAATATTAGTTTTATGGTACAACATCTTTACCGCATTTTGAGAGCATAGTATATACATAGCACACATATACGAGTTTTGGTTATGTCCGACTGCACCTAAAAAAATGATTATTAAAAATTACCGCTTTCTTGGTCATAGTCACTGTATAGTATTATACGACCATAAATTCCTGGGAAGTGAAAAATTTAACGTAATTTAACTTTCCGTTTATTTAATTAGGTGCAATAATATTGTAAGTGTGAACAGAGAGTGTTGATTATTTCCAGCATGACACAAAACAATATACGACACAAGATACAAATTATAAGATGATTGCAAATGGTACATTTTTTAACTCGCTTTCCAAAAAAACACAAAAAAATAAATAAAACTAAACCTCATCTCATTTATATATTGATGAAATGTTTATAAGATTTTTGAATGGAAGCTGAATAGAAGAACAACAATAAGAAAACGTAACCGCGCGCTCGCAAACCGCGCACACAATACAACAAAAGTAATGTTACTTAATTATTCATCGTTTGGTAATTGGACGACCGTAATTTGTTTCTTTTAATTAAGTTGATATTATTATGTTACCTATTGAATTGGTATATACTTTTACTTACGACGGTATGTGGAAATATTTTATTTTTTTTATTGTTTTGTCTATATACATAAATACAAACAGGTCATTTGAATGTGCGATTTTTAGCCATTAAATTTCATTATGTAGTGCGCGCCTTCTCATCATTATTTGCTAAGTTGTATTAATTTTCACGTACTGTGGTGAAACTTACGTATAAAGTACCATTGTGTATTAGTGCAATACAAACAAATAGGCTCAACAAAATTATGGATTTAAATTACTGGTTCACTGTTAGACGGGGGGCCCACAAATTTAAGATTAGATAGCTCGGATAAAGCTTAAAGTGTAAATTTGCAGAACGGTACATTTCTTGGCAATTTTTAAGAAAAGGCGGTGGTCTAATTATTAGAAAATGAAGAAATCGTCCCTGCTGCTATTAAATATATTCTTAACACAGGCTCTAAAACGCGCACCACACGGTGTGGGGTAGCATAGACATCAATAACGGGAACCGTTCATAATGCCGCGTTTTAAAATGTCGCGTTTTAAAATACCGCGTTTCAAAATGCCGCGTGGTACAAAATGTCGCGTTTTAAAATGTCGCGTTCCAAAATGCCGCGAGGTACAAAATGTCGCGTGGTACAAAATGTCGCGTTTTAAAATGTCGCGTTTCAAAATGCAGCGAGGTAAAAAATGTCGCGTGGTACAAAATGTCGCGTTTTAAAATGTCGCGTTTCAAAATGCCGCGTGGTTCAAAACACGCGTGGTACAAAATGACGCGTTTTAAAATGACGCGTTTTGAAAAATCCCTTATAAATCAATACAATATGATGTGAAATAATAAATAATTTAATAAAAATTATTTGAAACAAGCAAATTGTGTTTAAACATATAGTAAAATTTTCCATCACTGAATGGAAATTATTTATAAATGTAATTTTATGTAATTATAAAGTGGGTCTAAGAAAAAGAACGCAAATGTTGAAATTTATTAGAATATTCCTTCACTAAAATGTTAAAGTTAAGTCCTTATATATTTTCACCGATTTTTTATCGACATTTTAAAACGCGACATTTTGTAACACGCGACATTTTGTACGTCGCGGCATTGTGAAACGCGACATTTTAAGACGCGACATTTTGTACCACGCGACATTTTGTACCTCGCGGCATTTTGAAACGCGACATTTTAAAACGCGGCATTTTGACCCGGACCCATCAATAACAGGGGTGAGAACCTTTTTGAATTTCTGATCTCAAATAATGTTGACATTGTCAATAGGGCAAGAAAACCTACTTTTATAAATGCGATTAGGCAAGAGGTCCTAGATTTAACACTTGCTAGTCCGCATTTCACCGACTTGGTCAAAAACTGGCATGTGTCTGAAGAGGCCTCATTGTCGGATCACTTGCACATCAGACCATGCAGCGGCAGGAAATTAAAATTCCAAAACTGACCGACTGGGACTCTGTTTCACTCGAATCAGAAATGCCCTCGGCCGTGGAGAACACAGAGTCTCCAGAAGGTTTGAAGTTCTGTTCAAACCAGCTGCATAATTCTATACACTTGGCTTACGAGAACAGCTGCCCGGTTAAGCGAAGAGAGTCCACAAAAGTGGTCCCTTGGTGGAACGGGACGCTGGGTAAACCGAGGAAAAAATCGAGAAGATTATTCAACAAGGCTAAACGCACCGGTGAATGGGGCGAGTATAAGGTGGCCTTGATGGAATATAATCTCGAATTAAGAAAATCCAAAAGGGCTACCTGGAGGAATTTCTGTGAGGTAATCAATGAGTTGCCCTCTGCAGCTCGGTTTAGGACTTCTCCAGAAGCAACATGGGAGATTCACTGAAAACCGGAAGGAACCCTTAGGGGTACTGTTAGAGACCCACTTTCCGGATTCAGTAGTGGCACAAGCCCAAGAGGACTCGCATGATCCGTCAAATTAAATTTTCACACCCAGCAAGGTGCGATGGGCTATTGGGTCTTTCAAACCTTTCAAATCCACTGGAGGGATGGTATCTTTCCAGCTTTACTTCAAAAAGGTATTGAGGAAATACTCCCCAGCTTGATCCAGATATTTCGGGCAAGTTATGCTTTTAACTATATTCCGAAACTGTGGAGGAAGGTTAATGTGGTCTTTATACCAAAGGGGGCGGGGTCGTTCAGGCACCCAGGCCAAGGCATATCGGGCAATTAGCCTCACATCGTTTCCATTGAAGACGATGGAAAAAATACTGGACTATTAAATAAGAAGCGAGGTCCTTGGAAACAATTCGCTGCATTGGGACCAGTTTGCCTATCAAACTGGTAAATCCACTGTGATGGCCCTTAGCGGTCTAGTCACGAGGATTCAATTTTTGCTGAGCTGTTTCTTCTGGTAATTGGTGAATAGCACGCCGGATTAGAAAATGAGCAGGCTTAAGAAATTCTAAGTCGTCATTGTCGCCGGAACAAATTGGCCTAGAGTTTAGAATGCCTTCGATCTGTAGCGTTAGTGTTGAGAATTCTTCAAGCGTAAGTATTGTGTCTGTCGCCAATAGTTCTGGTGATGTGGGTTTTGGTTGATTTGACTGCACTTTCCCATAATCCCCCTTGATGGAGTGCTGCTGATGGAATGAATCGCCAATTTATTCTATCCTTCAACAGACTAGAAAGAATAAAGTCATTACTATTGTTCAAAAATTTATATACTTCCGCTAGATAATTTTTTGCGCCAACAAAATTTGCAGCCTTGTCGCAATATATAGTATGGCATAGCCCTCTCCTGATTATAAATTTCCGAGCTGCGCCTAAGAATGATTCGGTGCTGAGATTCATGCAAATCTCGACATGTATTGCATGTGTATTAAAGCACACAAAAATAGCCAAGTATGCTTTACTAGGTATTGACTCTCTTCGTTGCACAGCATGAACTTTGAATGGCCCTTTAAATGGCACTGTATATTTTACACGATCTTTGGATAGCTGACCCATAAACTTGATTCATCATTTTTGGCTTCTGTCGTAAACATTTAATGCACCGCCGGAATATTCTCTTCGCCACGTCTTTACCGCTAATCACCGAAAAATTTTGCCGAACTAGACTCGTCAATAAATGCGTGCCTGGATGATGGTTTTGGATATGCGCATCATAAGTAATTGTTGTCTCGATTGGTGATTTTGATGAGATTATTATTGGGTGTTTCACGTTGTATGTCTCATAATTCCTTCGTTGTCCAGGAATGGATTTAGCTGCAGTAAACGGCTTTTCAACCATTTGCAAATATATAACTATTTTTCGATTTGCTTCTTCCAGTTTTGCAGGTGTCAGTACTCCAATTCGCATCTCTCCTTGATGTTTCTTAGCTTTCAAATTGTTGAGATATCTGAGCACATATGAGAGGATTTTTTTCAGTTTGAAGAAGCTGGAATACTTCCGACTCATCTGTTGCAAGACGTCGTCCTCTGACTTCGGTTCGGTTTCCGCCCTTAAAATGGTAGTGTTTTATACGTCAACCTCGATTTCTTCACTGGTTTCTGGGATCTGTGGTTGATTTGACCAAAAATGTTCATCTTTTGCCAACCATGTCGGCCCATTCCACCACAAACTATTTTTTGAAATTTCGTGACGCCATCGTTCTATTTTATAAATGCCGATGATTTCTGCTGTGCGGTTAGCGACAAATGTTGTCCAACGTCTTGGCTGACTGGATATCCAATCCAGCACTATTTTTGAATCGGTCCACATTGTTACCGAGGCTGAATTGATTGATAAAATTTCAGTAACTTCTTTCACCAATCGACTGAGTAGTGCCGCTCCCATTAGTTCAAGTCTCAGTATACTGACTTGTTTCAGAGGTGGCACCTTGGTCTTGGCACAAATTATGTGTGTAACAAATCCTTCAGAGCTCTGTGATCGAGCATAAACCGCCGATGCATAAGCCCATTTGCTAGCATCACAAAACCCGTGTATGGTTAATCTGGTCGATGCGGTGATACAACGGGGAATTTTTATTTCAGGAGCTTGGTAGAGATTATCTCGATGGTTAACCCACTTAGATTGTGCTTCTTGTGGCAGCTGGTAGTCCCATCCAATCTTTTGCAACCCTAAGCTTTGGAATAGTATTTTTATTTTGATTGTAATTGGTGATAGGAGCCCCAGTGGATCAAAAATCTTGCTTGCTTCTGAAAGAAAGCTTCGTTTGGTTTGTATTTGTTTTTCATCTAAATTTACCTGGAATATGAAATGAACTGAGTTGGCATCCCACGCGATTCCTAACACTTTCAATGGCCCTGGATGTTCGGAGAATACCGTTAAGGTATTGGAGGGATGGTTTAATAGGTTTCATTCCCCACTACTTAAAATTTTCAAAATGTCGTCTTTCAGCTTCATCAGGCCAGATAAGGTTGGAATGCCAGTCATCAGATCATCCACGTAAATATCTTGTTCTATGGCACGGCACGCTTCTGGAGAATCTTGTTGGTGTAAGGTAGCCAGTTCTTTTAAACATCTAGTGGCCATGAATGATGCACACGCCATGCCATAGGTTACGATATTCAACGCGTATGGACGTATTTGCTGCTTGTCGTCTCGCCACAGAATTATCTGATGTTTCGTATCTTCCTTGTCTACCCAAACCTGACGATACATTTTTTCAATGTCGCCTACCAGTACGTATGGATGTTGTCGGAATCGAGTAAGTATTTGGAACAACGTTGATTGCACGTTTGGCCCTATCTTCAAATTCTGGTTTAAGGGCACACCTGCGGTTGATTTTGTAGATGCATCAAATACTACGCGGAGTTTCGTTGTACTGCTACTATTTTTAAATACACCGTGATGTGGAAGGATGTAAGTTGCTTGTAGTTCGGAGCGATTTAACTCAGGCGGCCGCATTTGATTAAGCGTTTCCTATTCCTTTAGAAATTGATGGTAGAGCTGGCGGAATTGACCATCTATCTTAAAACGTTTCTCCATTGCCAATAATCTTGATACTGCTTGCTGGTACGTTGATCCCAAAGTCTTCGACGGCTCCTTGAATGGAAGTTTGGTTATGAATTTTCCATCTTTTACTCGTCGCGTAGTCGCCTTGAACCAGTCTTCACATTCCTGCTCTTCTTTGCTGATTTTGCTGATTTGCAGAACTTCTTCGATTGCCCAAAATCTTTGTAAGGTAGAAACTATGTCAACGATGGATGTAAATGACTGTGTGGCCTCTCTTCTTTCTGTTTCATGTCGGCCACCTACAACCCAGCCTAATTTAGTTTTGTGCGCTTTTAAAATTGGACTATCCAACTCCATGCTGTCATCTTCAAACAATTCAAAAACTATGTACGCGCCAAGTAATAACTTATTGCACGCTACGCAATCTTCTATGGTGGTACTCGCAAAGCTGTTTCTCGGTTTGCTCGCTACATTTCCTCTCGCTGGTCGAACGGAGTGCATCTTTACCGACTTAAGTGCGTCGGTTCTTTTTATCAAAAAATCGAAAAACTCGTTGATGGTTGAAAAATCCTTGTCGGTGATCTCTTGCGCCCATA